>CM062809.1:107321637-107751637 GCA_031772625.1 Pinus tabuliformis
ACCAGTTAGATATAATATCAATATCCTATCTTTCTCTCCCCTTAGGCCTTCCCATGAGGTGTATTTATACCCCCTCAAAATAGTTGTTTCAGTTGGGATACAGTTAGGCTGCGGGCTCTTGTAGGTGGGTTTCCATTGTAATCTATAAACCTCGCCCATAAAATAGGGATTTTATATTTTTTTAATATATCAAGTTATATATGTGGGTTGGGTATAGTTGGACTTGCATGTGAACACATTTTTTGAAGGGCAGAGTCGCATATGGAATTTAGAATAATGTTTTTTTGTAAAAGGACCAAGTCTGAAGGGAAAGGGATACCCAAGGCCATGAATCATAGCATCAAGTATACAAGGGTGATAAATGATGCTATAACACAACCTAGGGTTGCTACTAGAATAAATTATTAACATCTTGGTCATTAACAAGAAGAGGATTAGTCCTCCCATCTAAATATTTCAATCTATAAGAATGGTGGCCAAGATTTTCGATGATGGTATAAGGCCGAATCCATAGGGATTAAAATTGGTCTACTTTCCTTTCTCTTCGTGGGCTTTGTCCCACTTTAATACTAAATCTCCAACACCGAAATATTTGTTCCCTTCAGACTTCTTATCAAGCAAATGTTTGAAGCGATTCTAGTGGATTGAAAACTTCTCTTTCACTTTAAGAATTTCTTCCTCAATGTTGAGAAGAGTATTTTTCTTGTTCTGAAGGAGGTAACATGGTTTTCCTTGAGATTCCATGACCATGGGCTTATCTATTTTGATGTTTCTATTGGGCAGATGATACTGGCGGGAAGCATCCCCTCCATTTTTTTTTGTACTATGCCCTTATACGTATGAGAAAGCTTATATAGTCTCGTTTTTAATCACTTGGCTCTTAGAATGAGGTTGATTTTCATCTATTCAATTTCTTTCAAAAGTCCCTTTAAGTCTTTGTAGTCATGGGAAAATACATCTTGGTATTATTTAAGTAAGTCGATGAACTTCACTGTTTATTTTTCCAACCAATACTCACTGAGTTAGGTGATCTTTGGTCGATTGTCATTAGATATGTTGAATTCTCATATTTTCACTTTTGCATCCATGCAGTCAGGTGCCTTCAACTCATCGGGTCCTTGGTCCCATACCTTTACTTCTTGTTAGGCAGATGGAAAGTCTAGTTTTTCCGATTTCTCAATTTCTTTTTTGTCAACTTTGTACACTGATTTGATTCTTTTTTGGTTCTCTGGATGATATTTCTTCCAACAAAAAAATTGGCCAGGGATATGTTCTTCTTCTATTTCTAGTCAATTGGCTAAATTTGGTTATGATGTTCGTAACACAAAATTACATGTCAATGAGTTATGGATTGCTATTGTTTGATTGTCAGTTGGTTGTTCTTTTATAAAGTCCTCTATTTTTGAACCATGTCATTCAATTCTCTTTCCTCCGGTTTGAACTCAAAATCTTTGATAAAATTCTCTCTCAGTTCTTTCCATTTCAAGTATTGTCCTCGAGCTTCATCTATATTATAACATTTATTCAGAAAATCACCTAAGGTGTTTAAGAACATAGGAGGCTAGACTCTTTCACATTTGTATCTAATCCTTCACCATTTTTACTCACAATTTTGTATGTATCAAATGGGGTCCTTCCTAGGGGTAAATATGGGTATGTCAGCTTATGCAAAGATCTTCGAACCTTCAGAAAACTCAATTAAATATGTTGTCATTGTTGACCATGTTTGAAGTTGGGACGAGTGGGTGTCCCACCATCTTGTTGCCTGACTTGTAAAGGCCTGTACCAAACTATGCATCCTTCCTTTTTCACCAATAGATTTGGTCACTTATTCAACATGATTTATAGGTGAAATTATTCATTGAAGTGAATCATATAGTTAGTGTCTTGCATTAAGTCTGTCGGAAGTACAGAAAGAGTGCCTCTACAATTATTTTATTTTAAAATAGGTACTGCTTTGATAGAGTAAGAAGGTTGGATTTTCATTGTTGGGATTTCCTCAATAGTCCAACACTCTTTAGCTTTAGACTCGTAATTCTTGACTTTCCACTCGTAAAGCTTTGTATTAGAATTTTGGCAAGTAGAGAATGTGGGTGTGTCAAAAGTTCACTAAAATAATTTAATTCGACATCATCACGATGTTCATGTAGTACTTGGTATAACCATCCTCCTTCCATTTCTTCTTCACAAGCTTCGATCCATATCTTTAATTCACATGGGCCTAGAGCAATAATAATTCTTGTGTCATTTCCTTTAATCTTGATTATGTATTTTTCTAGTGATATCGTTACTTTCATTCTTCAACCCCACAATCCTCCTACTAGAACAGGATATGCGGGTATTTTGTTAATTAAACCAATGACTTCAAAATCAACTATTGTTTGGAATCCCATTATTGAAATTTTCGCTTGCCCTAATGTTTCGATAGGTTTTATTAATATTTGATCAACAAAATTAAGGTAGTTAGTTGTCTTATGTAGATTTATTATGCCCATACTTAACCATGTTTCTCACGAGAGTATAGTGACTTGATATCCAAATTCAAAAATGAGTTTTTTTACCATATATCCATTGATTTCGAGGTACACTTATGGGTCATGGTCTTCTAATTTCTTTCCTTGTGAGAGTTTTCAAAAAAATTTAGGTTTCTCTTTATTTTCATAACAATATTTTAATATGTTCGAAATTTCTGACATACAACCAACTGATTGTTATTATTTTAAAAGTTCTAAATTTTTTTCTGATTTGGCTTCCTTGGTAAGGAAATCAACCTTTGTTGTCATTGTTGTCATAGTTCAAACCCATATGACCTTCCTTCCAACATGTAAAATAATAAAATATTCCTGAACCTCGACCCCAATCTCGACCTCTACCATTTTATCATCTGCATCGGCCACCATACTTCACTATTTTTGTATCTTACATATGATTTTTATTGTTAAACTGATCTTCGACTTGTGTATGGTATAGAGCATGATAGTTTGGATTATTTTTTCCATTGAGTGGACATTCTTGTGTTGAATTTGTATTATCTTAAAAAATGGCACTCCATTTAGGCTTAGCATTCCAAATATTATACTAATAGTATTTAGTCATATCATTAGCAACAATTTGACATATATCACAATATATATCAGACTGTATTTGTCAGACATCTTTTTCAAAACAATAAACATATTTGCAAGTGTCCTTAGTATGACCCTTTTTCTAGTAGTTAGTTCACCATGATTTTTTCTTATAGATTGTTAATGTGCGCAACAAATTTTGTAATTATTCAATTCTAACTTCAAGTTTGTTATCATTAGATGATACACTCGACTGACCTTCATCTTTCATTCTGTTTTTCTATGCCAATTTAAGAGCCTCTTCGCATGTGCTAACTTCATGCATTCTTAGAGGATCATGGATCTTCTGGAGAACATCAACCACATTTCATTGGACTAATAAGTGTTAGCCGATTACATATGAGATCTAACATAATATGTCTTTGAATATTTTATCATATTACCTCATTATTTCATTTCTTCATTTCTTGATTTCTTTTAGTTTATGTGCTGCCAGATGTTTGACATCATGGGCCTTGAAGAAGGTGAAAAAAAGCTTCCTGATTTCATGCAACATCTTCGATTGCTTCTTGACAAGGTTCATAAACCATGTTAATGCTCACTTCCTCAAAGCGGTTGCAGTCTAGCCATTTGCATATTTTCATCGATAATATCATTTGCATACCATATTTTTTCACAAATGAACCAATGCTTTTTTGGATCCTCATCACCCTCATAGAGGGGAATATGATTTAATCCCATTGTGGTTGTTGAAGGTGTTTATGTTCCAACTATATGACTATTACTTGAATGGTTATTTATTGGAACATAAATGGTGGATCAATTGCTCTCAAGTGTGCTACTTTGTTCCTTATAAATGATGTCTTCTAACACTTACTCATTGGTTTGGCATGCTTTATAAACATATTTTAAAAATCGATTCAGTCTAGGTCGCGTCTCTTTTACGACTGAACTTATACTTTCAACTTCTTCAACAAATACTAATTGTGGTAGGGGGGGAATGATTCTGAGATTACATAGTTGGAGAAGTACTTGTTAAATTTCTTGATTCTCATTATTTGGTTGATTTCGTCAGACTTTACATCTTCTAGTTGACTTCTTCGATTGTCTTCATTATGCCAAACATTGCGTATATCTGAGTAATGTCATGATTTTGTTGAAGGAAATCTCTTATAGTGGGACTTTCTATAATTACAATGGAAGTTTGATGAATGGTGAGACTAGAGTCATCAATTTCCATTGTGCCTACTTGCTCTCCAGAACTTACTAGTAGACCATCTGTTATAGTGACCAGTGCTACACCTCTCAACTCATTTGAGAAGTCTCATGCATATTTTCTCACATACTCATGAGTTTGTATCCTCATTCTCTAGTATTCTTCTCTTATTTATTCCTGACATTTTTGTCATTTGTCTATTGCTATCTTCTAGATATAGATCGACTCCTTGTATTGTCGGTTATAAATTTCTTGAGTGCTTTCTTGTTGTTTTCTGTAATTCGATTGTCTTACTTCCATCTTTATAATTCTTGACTACTTCTCCAACTTTATTTCTTTAGTTTTTCTTTTCTTTTATTTATCATAACACATTACCACCCATGCTGACCCGACTTAATGTCGGTGAATGAGGGAGTATACAAAGACCATGTTTTTTCTTAAAAAATAACCCCAAGCACCTCTTGTGTATTTTCCATGAGCATCTAAGAAGTTATGCCAATCATTTTTCTCCTTTCAATAGTCGATATTGGTTGGAGTCGGAAACATGGGTGGGTATTCAACTATATGGTATGCACTGTTATCGAGGAGAAATTTATGTAAAAGGGTGGGAATTGAGCAAAAGAAGTTGTAATTAGGACCATCAAAAAATATCACTTTGCCATGCTCGATAGAAGTTTGATATTCTATTTTTTTCTTCAAAAAAATATTCTAGAATCAACTCAATGCACTTGTGCAGATTTTTGTGACCATTGTTTGAAATTTTTAATAGAATTCATGCATCTAATTCACTTTCTAGTTTTCTCATGAGTGACTTGATCGAGGAATTTCATGATTTTAATTTGGTCACCTTCAATGAACCACTCACGTGCTTTTGTACAAAAATTGCCTTTGTCTTCTGTGAAAGACAATCGATTTCTTTGCACATATTTTTCAATTAGTTATTTATTTTTGTCTCCCACCATAACTATATCTCTTCCAATATTAACATTTATGCTTGCATTTCATGACTCGATTATAAACTATTCGCAACAAAACAATGATGTAATATAGGAAAAAGTGTACATGGTTACCAGTAGCATAGACATCAAGTATTCACATAGAAAAGCACATAACAGAAAGAAAGAGAAGAGATATAAGTAGTCGATAACCAGCGGGAGAACACTTTATATTATGTCTCTTAAAAGCCAAGTTGAAATAATACAAAGATACATAGATATATATTTATACCATGTCAGGATAGTTACAACAGTCTAATTTCCTGACCAGAATCTTAACTAATCTGACTTAAATTATCTTCACAATTGTATTTATAGTATATACTTATTCAACTCAACTGGGCTAGTTGATTGAGTCAACTAGCCCCTCCAACAAGTAGTTTATGATTCATTATTGTAATATTTCATACCAAAGGCTTCCTGCCTTAACCATGCCCTTTCCTAGGAATTCCTATAGGGCATTCATTAATTTGAAACAATAGATATAAATTTTAGTTGAAATTAATTCTTACCTTGTTCCTTTTCTTTACCTTTCTACCATGGCTTGCTACTACCTTACTTACATTTATGTCATTACCAACACTTCCAGCTAAAGCCTTTTTAAGTCGTCAAGTTGCCTAGTAAAATTACTACTATAGAAATATTCAATACTTCATGTTTATATTCATTTTGACAAGCGTGTATCACACATTCACACATGCATGGTATGTATATTTTGTTAATTTCCAACCTTTATCATTTTCATTCATACACACAACAAAGCTCAAAAGCGTAAGCATATTAATGGTATTTTATAGTGAAAAGGTAATTCTTGCACACTTTCCCAATGGTTAATCCACAAGGTATGGAATCCATTAACTTCATTGTGTTACTCAAAACATAGCATGTACAAATTTTATTTACATGTCGTTACTATATGCATCGAGTATACCTTCATGCATCTAGCATATCATTCTTTAATAACTATTCATTGGACATGTATCTATGATATATGTGATCTCTTTAACATCTATTCTATTATTAATCATCTTATGGCAACTTCTGAAAACATCAAAGAAAAATATTAAACTAGCAAGAGCTAAGTGAAGAGACTCCCCCTCATATTTATGGCTAATATGACGAATATAGCCAGCATCTTCTGTGTTTATCTTGTTGCATCAAACTCAAATCAATCTTTAAATAATATCAGTGTATTTTAATATACAACAAAATATGTTTTCATAAGTGCACATGCATCATAGATATCAACTTTAAAACTTAAATTATTTTCTATACTCGAGCCCATCTAGGTTCATTGTTGAATCATGCTCTAATACCACTTTGTAAAAACCCCTCCCACCCACTTGGGTTATTCTCAATTGATGGAAGGTGTTACATGAAAATAACCCAACCTCCGTGCTCTCAATATGAATATGGGGTCACAAAATTCATTCTTTTCCAATTTTTTTAAAATCCAAAATATATGTTACCATCATGTTCATCCCATCGAGAGCTTTCCAATTATATAAAGTTAAACCCCAGATTAAAATTTATTCCCTTTCAAACCTTACTAATTACCTTCTACCACATTATAAAATATTGCCATGTGACACCAACATGTAACCTGTTGTTCCCTGGAGAAAAACTATGGCTATAGGAGGTAAATTCCCAAGACATCCACAAATATTTTTAAATGACTAGTCAGAGCAGGGTAACCTCAAACCACTTCAACTTAGTAGCTAGCCCTACTGAGCATGAGAGGGATCTCTCTAAGTCTCTTATTAGTGATATGACTTTAAAGCAAATGAATTTTAGGCTACATATGTGTATTTTTTTGTTTTTTGTGAAAATTTGAGTTTTAGGGTTTGTTGAACTTGGAGCCACAAATAGGTCTAGGTTGTAGGAGTGCAGAAGAAAATATGAGAAGGAGATAGATATCAGAAGCCATGGTGTATTTTGAATTTTGTCAATGTAGTATAGAGGGGAAAGTGTAGAAGAAGCTAGTGATCATAAGTAAACATGATTTCATTAGCTTAGGAATACATAAACATTACTATGAAAACTAGATAACAGAGCTTGAAAAACAAGAATTCTGTATATTTCACTGGAAGGCATCCATAGAAAGAAGAGATATAATGTAGATAAAGATGTTTAGACCATTAGAAAAAAAATAGAATAAAGTACAAGCACCATGAACTCACTGGGCTAGAAATGATACATATAGACTCTCCTAGACCACTTTCCCACCTTCAGGAGTCGAATTCCTTGGTGGAGGAACTAACTTCAAGATTCTCTCAACCAATAGGTGAGAGTGAGAAGGTGAAACTCAAACACTTCATGGATAGTTTGTTTAGGAGTTTGCTTCTTTTATGAGACATCAAAAACAGCCTATGATGTACATTTATTCATGCCTACATCTCCTAGCCTAAAAACTAGTTCCATTACATAGAGAATCTTGACTTTGACTAAGTCAAACTGGAAACTAGAAATTTACACAGTGTAATTTACAATTTGAAACACAGAAAAGTGCAGAAGCGTAGCGCTGACTTTAAGCTAATTGTTAGGTTCCGTCCATGGGTCAAAATGCACAATTGAGAGAATGGTCAACTAGCCCTTCAAGTCTAGTTTCCATAAACGTTTTAATGTGTGAATTTGGACCATGGGAAGGCCTTAAAAAATCCATTCTCCCAAGGTCACTCCAAAAGTGCAACGCCTATCAAAACATGGTCCAAAATGCTAGTTTTTTGCCACTTTTTTGCCTTTTTCTCCAAAGCTGAGCCACCTATGCAAAATTTGAGAAAATGGGGTTTTAGAGGATGGAAAGAGATTTCCAAAAATGTAGACCTTTCCTCAAATTAAGTCCTGAGGAAAAAGCGCAGTGACAAGGCACTGCGCATCTTGAGGAGCTGAATTTCTGGACTTGGACCAAAATTTCTCAAAAAACTCAAAATGATCAAATTTTGCTCAAAATTGGAGGGAATGTGTAAAAACATGTTTTTTATAGCTTCATTGATGATTCAGAAATCATTTCCAAGTTTCCCTGATCCTTTTGGTTATTTTAGTCCTTCTTGAGCTTATTTTCAAGTTACTTCACTTTGACATTGGCGAACATGTTTTGAGCTTGATAGTGGTGCGCCATGTGTCTCAGCAACTGATTATCCCTATTTGCCTTCTCAAGGAGCTTCTCCAAGTGTTCATTTACCCTCTTTAACCAATATTCCTTATCTTGATGAACCTCAAGGGAAATCCTATCCTCTAGGTCAAGGTCTTCATTCAACAAAATGTGCTCTTCCTCTTCTTGCAAAGCTTTCTTGAGGCCTCTTATTCTTGGTATTTTCCTCTTTCCTTTCCCCTTGTGTTCCTTTAGGTTCACTTGACTCTATGACTGATTTTCCCTTTCCAACCTGTTGCAATAATTTGGTTTTCTCTTTTTCCATGATCAATTGCTTCACTTTGAGCTGACTATTCTCCTATTCAAGAAATGAAATGATGTACCTTGCTCTCTCCATGTTGACTATGAGCTCCGTGATCTGATCATCTTTATCTCTGATCATTGGCTGCATGCTTGAAGTCTGATCCTCTACCTCTAAATCAACCAGCTCAAATTCATTTTCAAACATGTCTTTATCTCATGCTACTCATCCCGACTTTGCTGATGTAGAAAGCTTGGCCCCTTTCTCACCATGAGAAGCAAACACAAACCTCTTATTCTTTGGTATGTCTTGGTCACCTCAGGTGTAGGTGCCTTTGAAACCTCCTTTGATTTGTTTGATAACCCTACTTCCATAGGTTGTGTTGATTTTTCTTGGTGATGACTTGGTGAAGCAATATCATTTCATTTTTGAAACCCTAGATGATAGGAAAGGGGAAAAATAGTGAGGGACGAGTGAAAAATGAAATGATGGGTAGGTGGAATTGAAAAAATGGCAAAGGTAGTTTGAAAGAGGTGGATATGGATTATGAAAAGTTGATAAAGATGAAAGGAAGTGAAATGAGGGAGTAATGTATTTGTAAAAGGGAAAAATGAAGTTTTTAGGAAAAGTGCCCAAAACTCATAGGAATGAGCTAGGGTTTCACTTTGAGTGAGGTAATTTAACTTTCTAAGGTTGTTTAAGTGGTTCATATAGAATATTAAACATGTTTAGAGGTGTAGGATAATATTTTACATGTTTAAAATCAAGAAAAACAAATGACCATCATCAACACTATCATCATTTCATGATAAATACACTAGAAACCCTAATTGAAGAAATATTTGGCTTGAATTCATCTTGAAAAACAAAAAGGTAAGTAAAGTAGTGTAGTTATTTGTGGATGAGCTTAGGATTTCAAGAAAACAGGTGAGAAAACTTAAAAAATCAGTTTGGGTAAGTTTCTGGCAAATTTGAGGTACTCTGGCCCAAGCGCAACGCAATCTTCTTGAGCGCAATGCCCAAGCACAGCGCAATGTTCCTGAGTGCAACACCATCTTCCAAACAACTTTTGGAGGAATTAAACGGCTCCAAATTGAAATATTGATAGCTCGTTGGAATGATCTCAAAGTCAGTTGTACTATAGATTCCTCAAGAATGCAATTTGGACACTCCATTAGGATGAGAAATTGGTTTTCCCATGGTCGCTCCAAAACCTAGGGTGTCTAACAAAAGAGCAGTGCCAACTAGAAGAGCACTTGTGGATGCCTTCCACTAATCCAAATAATGATCATAAGGTACCATTGGAAAGCTTAGTATGCCTGCTAGATAATAGAGTCCTTAAGAACTTCCAACACCTGCTCCAAACCTCGGAAAAACTATCTTGAAGTCCAGATGTCCAGAAGTATAGCAACTCTCCCGTAACAAGTGTAGTTTGGGCAATTCTTTCAAATAATAGCACTTGTGCATAAAATGAAGGAGGTTTTTGTTCCTTGGACTATAATGGACAAAAACCTTTTTCACTTTTGTAAAATTCTTCTCCATTTGTTTAGAAACATATTTTTAAGAAAACACATCCCTATGAGAAATGATGAGGTGAGGAGTGTACTGCAACATTGTCTTATTTGAAATAAAACATTACCTTTATCTTTATTTTTTTTCCTTGAGATGCTAACTCCCTTTACCCACTGGATTACATGATGGGCATGCTTTTTTTTTGACCTATGGTATCATGATAACACATGGAGAGAAACCATAGACCATGACCTAAAATGAGGAATTTAACCATTTCATGACCTAAGACACTAAAATGAAGATATGATACCTTGAAGAAGACAATGACCATGATGAGTGATGAAGGCCATGAGTAAGTGGAGGGAGCAGCAGTGACCTAGACACGACAACTAGTGACCAAATCTTTATTTGAAGACTCATTGAAATGACAAAAATTTGACTTGACACCCTAACAACACCTTGTAAGAGCATATTTGATCACTAGTGACAAGATGAACTCACTGTCACTAACATTGGCTCTAGCTAGGGATGGCAACTCCTTGGAGGTATCAAGAACACCGTAGACCAAGTGGCCTTATCCATTTGGAATGGAGTCAGAAAGAAAAGACTAAACTCAAACTGAAAACTGACTGACCTTTCAACATGACAGAAAAACTTGAAAATTAAAAAATGAAAACAATGTTGACTTAAAGAGCCTTAGGCCCTTACTTCGAGCTTTAAACTCCTATGAAAGTCATCTAAAATCCTGGAAGTAAAATACACACTAGTATGTACAATGATGATGAATTTTCAAGACTTCTTAGACATAATAGTGCTTGAGAAGCCTACCATTGGTTGCCCCTCCTGAATAATCTCTTCCATCCATTTCTTCCAATGAAAAAGCATTCTTTCCTTTGAAGGTAGAAATTTTGTAGGGCCCCTTCCATAAGTTTTCAAACTTACCACGTTTTCTCTTTTCTTCATTTGTAGCATCCCACCAAAGAACCACATCTCCCAGATTGAAACTGTCTTCCTTGGTTTTGTGGTCATAAATATTTTTAATCTTTTCTTGGAGTTTGGATGTGTTCTGAAAAACCTCTTCTCTTGTCTGTTGTTAATTAATCATTTGATTTATCCTCCTTTGTATATCATTAGTTTCACTATCCAAATCCTATAGAATTTTCATTACTGGGACAACAAGAGATGAAGGAAATATTGTATCAAATCCATATACCAACTGAAAAGCAGGCGTACCTATTGATTTTTTTAGTGCTGACGCTGTCCGCCCACATGGCATTGATGAGTTTTTTATGCCAATTCTTATTGTTTACCTATAGGACCTTCTTGATGATATTAACCAAGGATTTAATAGAAGGTTTGGCAAGACCATTCCCTTGCGGATGATAAGTAGAGAATGTCCTAGCGCAATACAATATTTGGCACAGAAGTACACCATTCCAATATCATATTGTGCTAGGAAATTCTACTGCTTATCATCCGCAAGGGAATGGTCTTGCCAAATCTTCCAATAAATCCTTGGTTAATATCATCAAGAAGGTCCTTGAGGTAAACAAGAAGAATTGGCATAAAAAACTTATCAATGCCTTATGGGCATATAGGGTCAGAACTAAAAAATCAATAGGTATGTCTCCTTTTCAGCTAGTATATGGAGTTGATACATTATTTCCTTCATCTCTTGTTGTCCCAGTGACGAAAATTTTGTAGGAATTCGATAGTGAAACTAATGACATACAAAGAAGGATAAATCAAATGATTCATTTACAACAGACAAGAGAAGAGGCTTTTTAGAACACATCCAAACTCTAGGAAAAGATTAAAAATATTTATGACCACAAAACTAAGGAAGACAATTTCAATCTGGAAGAAGTGGTTCTTTGGTGGGATGCTAGAAATGAAGAAAAGGGAAAACATGGTAAGTTTCAAAAATTATGTAAGGGGCCCTACAAAATTTCTGCTTTTAGAGGAAAGAATGCCTTCTTTTTGGAAGAAATGGATGGAAGAGATTATTGAGCAGGGGCGACCAATGGTAGGCTTCTCAAGCACTATTATGTATAAAAAGTCCTGAAAATTCATCATCATTGTACATACCGGTGTGTACTTTACTTCCACAATTTTAGATGGCTGTCATAGGAGTTTGAAGCCTAAAGTGAAGGCCCTAAGGCTCTTTAAGTCAGCATTGTTTTCATTTTAAAATTTTCAAATTTTTTTGTCGTGTTGAAAGGTCAGTTAGTTTTAAGTCAAAAGTCTATTTTTGTGCATGTTGACTCCATTTCCCAATGAATAAGGCTACTTGGTCTAAGATATTATTGACACCTCCAAGGAGCTGCCATCCCCAACTGGAGCCAATGTTAGTGTCAATCTTGTTAGCCTGTCACCTAGATCAAATTTTACTATGTTTTTTCCAAACTTTCAAAATCAAATTTTTTATGTTACTAGGTTTACACAACAAAATTTGGTCATTGTTTGGTCAGTCTAAAGATGAAGTCATTCTTTGGAAATTCACTCATGTTGGTCACCTATCACACTTTATGGAGGTTTCGCAATAAAAATGGGTCAATCATCATCCTCATTCCATTTGGTCTTATGTCATCCATTAGGTCGCTAGGGTTTCCAAGGTCCATCATTTTCATGAATAAAACTAGCAGTGAAGAAAACATGACAAAGAAATTTTCGGATTTTATTTTTACTTTTCACATGCTCCTCATACCCTCATGTTCCAAAAGTTCCAAAAAAAGAGGCTCCAACACTCAGGAAAGTAAAGGACATCTTAGGTTTTCAATGGTAAAGGTAACTCTGTTTTCATAAAGTGAAAAATCAGTTTTTAGAGGAGGGTGGGTCCCATTAATTTTTGAAAAACTCTAAAAAATTTCCCTATATAAACTTGAAAGCCCCCAAACTACTTCATTCACATCCTATTCACTCTTTGTTATCAAGCTATCCCGTCCAAGAGAGAAAAAAAAAGTCATTTTCCTTGGTGAAATTGGCAAAACAATTCAGGCGTTGTGCTTAGAAGCATTGCACTATTCTTAGAAGGCCGGTGTTGTGCTCAGAAGAACTGCATTGTGCTTTGGTGCTGCGCTCAGGAATACTACACTGCACGCAGGATAGAGTGCCCCGAAATCCTTCAAAACTCTCCCAAATTTCATTTTTTCATTTTCAAGCCTTGATTTTACTAACCTCTAAGCTAAGGAACAAGTAAGCACACCATCATCATCCCTCTTTTTCTTTTCCAATTTCATCTCATGTAAATGATTCTTCAAGTTAGGGTTTGTAGTGAAATTTGCATGGGAAATGATCAATTGAAAATGACCATCATTATTTTTTATTTCTAAAACATGTAAAATGATATCCTACACCTGCATACATGTTTAATGAGCCATTTTAACCATTTTACCCACCTCAAAACAAAGTTTTAACACTCAAAAAAACAAAACCCTAGCTCACGCCTAGAGGTTTTTGGGGAAGTTTCATCATAAACTTTGTTGTTCCACCTGCAAGCAAATCATCCTTCCACTGTTCCTCCACTAATTTTCATTAGCTTTCAAATTCTTTTCACCTTTCTCAATACCCCTCCATCATCTTGTCAAAAAATCACCTTCATATCACTTCATTTCCATTCACACCTCACATTTTATTTTTCGCTACCTACTATTAGGGCTCTATGTCATCATGGATGCAGAATCTTCACCAGAAAGAAAAAGACAACATAAAGGAGGGAAGATCTTCAGATATGAACCATCAAACTACAATACAATCAGCTCCTATCCTTTCATCAAACAATGCTTTGAGGATGTCCATTGCCTGGAATTTTGCAAAAGGGTGAGCGAGGTGGGATTTCATGAGAAATTAATAGATTTGGTAGCAACTCAACTGAAAGGAGAAACTATTTTCATTGCTGTTGTTGAGTTCAGTTTTTTAGTAGCCTCCATCTCAATTGCAACTAGGTTACCGGACAATGGTGAATATTTGTTCAAAGGAATGAGCCCGGATCTTGAATACTACAAGCCTTTCTTGAAGACGCCATACATAGAACCACATACTCACCTCATGCCTTCCAGAGATTTATTGGAGAAATATGCCTCTTTGATGAAAACTGTCATGAGATTCTTCACTTGTGAAGGTAGATTCTCCAGGTTGTATGCCTATCGTATTCGCCTCTTGATGCATTTCACCTCTCAAAAGCCACTCAACATGCGTAATTATCTATTCAGGGGAATTTCCAAAATGTCTAGAAAAATACAATTAAAGGACAAAGAGCACTCCCCAAGATTGTTCCATTACAGTGTCATCAAAACCATTGTCCTTCACCAGCTGGCAGAGAAAGGTATGACTTGGGAAGTTCAGGAAGCAGCCTTGAAATGGCATGAGAAAAATGCAACATCTCAATCTCCAAGTGAGCCAAAACAACAAACAGAGGTGGAGTCATCTAGCAAAACAGTGGAGAAGACTTAGCTACCCAAACCCAAGGTGACTAAAGTGTATAAGAAAGGGCAGAGGCTTTTGTTTTCTTCTCACAGAGAGAAAGGGGCCAAGACTTCTTCATCAACAAAGTAGGAACGGACATCAAAAGAGAAAGAAACAGTTGAGCATGAGTTTCAACGAGTTGATCCAAAGACTGAATATCAGACCTCAAACATGCGATAGACAATCTGGGATAAGGAATACCAAATCAAGGAGCTAGCAATCAATTTGGAAAGGGCAAAATATGTTATATCATTCCTTGAATAGGAAAACGGTCAACTTAAAGCAAAGGAGTTGATCTTAGAAAAGGAAAAAGCCAAGTTATTGCAGCAAGTTGGAAAAGCTAAGGAGATCGGAATCAAGCGAGCTTGAAGCATCAAAGGGGAGAGGAAAAGGGAAAAGGAACAAGGGGCCTCAAGAAATCTTTGCAAGAAGAGAAAGAACAAATTTTGTTGAATGAGAACCTTGACCTAGAAGATAGGATTGTCGTAGAGGTTCATCAAGATAAGGAATATTGGCTAAATAGGGTAAATGAACACTTGGAGAAGCTCCTTGAGAAGGAAAATAGGGATAATCAGTTGCTCAGACACATGGCGCACCACTATCAAGCTCAAAACATGATAGCCAATGTCAAAGTTAAGCAACTTGAAAATAAACTCAAGAAGGCAAAAAATGACCAAAATGATGAGGGAAACTTTGAAATTCTTGTTGAAGCATCCACGAAGTTATAAAAAACATGTGTTTACACCTTCCCTCCAATTTTGAGCAAATTCTGATCATTTTGACTTTTTTGAGAAATTTTGGTCCAAGTTCAGAAATTCAACTGCTCCAGAAGTGTAGCACCTTGGCGTTGCGCATTTTCCTCGGGCCTCCATTTGAGGAAAGGTCTAAATTTTTGGAAATCCCTTGCCATCCTCTAAAAACCCATTTTCTCAGATTTCGTAGAGGTGGCTCAGTTTTGGAGAAAAAGGCAAAAAATTGGCAAAAAACTAACATTCTAGACCATTTTTTGATAGGCACTATGCTTCTAGAATGACCTTGGGAGAATGGATTTTTTAAGGCCTTTTGATGGTTCAAATTTAGAAATTAAATTTGTTTTGTAAACTAGACTTGTAGGGCTAGTTGACCATTCTCCTATTTGTGCATTGTGACCCCTAGAAGGCACCTATAAATCAGCTCAACATCGATGTTGAGCTTCTGCACTTTTCTATGTTTTAAATTGTAAATTACACTGTGTAAATTTCTAGTTTCTAGTTTGACTTAGTCAAAGTCAAGATTCTCTATGTAACGGCACTCTCTTCGAGGCTAGGTGATGTAGGCCTGAATAAATGTACATCATAGGTTTTTTTTTATGTTTATTAGGCCTCATAAAAGAACAAAACTCCTAAACAAACTCTCCTTGAAGTATTTGAGCTTCTCCTTCTCACTCTCACCTATTGGTTGAGAGAGTCTTGGAGTCAGTTCCTCCACCAAGGAATTCGACTCCTGAAGGTGGAAAAGTGGTCTAGGAGATTTTATGTGTATCATTTCTCCTCAGGAGAAGAGGGTTGAAATTTTTGTGAAGGAGTCTTGCATGTAATCATCTTTTGAACTAATACAGAGATAGGTTGCAGCTATTTTCATGGAACTATAGCCCAGTGAGTTCATGGTGCTTGTACTTCATTCTACTTGTTTTCTCATGGTTTAAACATCTTTATCTACATTATATCTCTTCTTTCTATGAATGCCTTACAATAAAATACATAGAATTCTTGTTTTCCAAGCTCTGTTATCTGGTTTTCATAGTTATATGTATGTCTTCCTAGCTAATGAAATCATGTTTATTTATGCTCATTAGTTTCTTACAAACTATATCCTCTATACTACACTGAAAATACTAAAAATACACCATGGATTTTAATATCTAGCTCCTTCTTGTATTTTCTCCTGCACTCCTACAACCTTGACCTATTTGTGGCTCCAAACCCTAACTTCAGCGAACCCTAAAAACCAAATTTTCACAAGCATTCTTATAAATACACATATCTAGCCTAAAATTCATTTTCTTTAAAGTCATATCACTGATAAAACACTTAGAGAGATCCCTCTCATGCTCATTAGGGCTAGCTACTGGGCTGAAGTGGTTTGAGGTTACCCTTCTCAATTTTCTTTTCGACCTAGGAGATTGTAAGGACTAACACAACCATCGAGAGCTTTACAACTATATAAAGTTTATCTCAATCTGAGCCCCAGATTCAAATTTATTCCCTTTCAAATCTAACTAATTACCTCCTACCACATTAGAAATATATTTCCATGTGACACCCACATGTAACTTGTTCCTTGGAGAAAACCTATGGCTATAGGAGGTCGATTCCTAAAGTATCCACAATTTTTTTTAAATGACTAGTCAGATTTGGATCATGAGGGATGGAATGAATATTCTAGTTCTAAAATTCATCATTCTTGACTAGAATGGTCAGGTTGTTGAGGATTACAAGCACTTAAATTAATGAGGTGGAAAGAAGCAATTTAGAAGGGAAGAGATTAAAAATTGATATAGTTGGAATTCAAGCTATAAAGTCTGAGAGTGAAATTAATGAAAGAAATAGAAAATATGAATGGATTTATGGAAATGGTGGAGTGCACATTAAGATGCTTTACATCAAACTACAAATACCATTAGTGAAAAACTATAGCTTAGTCAAACCTATAACATGAAATATGAAATATATTGAAGGAATAACACATACCACAACTTACTAAAATTTGGAATCAAATTGTTCTTTTATTTATTTAGTTTCTAAGAGATTACTTCATTACACAATTCTTAGTCTCTAAACCTTCTCTCAATTATGATTTTTCACTTTTATTTCTGCCCACAATATAACTATATGTATCTAATATAAAACTAATTCTTTATGGTTACAAATCTGTAAAGGGTTCATAACAAAAATTATGAGTTATTAATGTATCATTGAATTTAATATATAATATTAAAATTACCCATTATTAAATGTAAGTTCCCACCCTTTGATACGTTTAGCATATATGTGCCTTTTTTACCATGCACATGAAAATACATATGCAATCCAATGTTTAAAGTCAAATGGAGAGTCATGTTGGGTTAAGTGATAAAACCTCCCATGGTTAAAATTTGATGGGGCGAGGACCACCTCTTATCATTAACTTAAATTGGTTATTTGCTTTGACTAATATCCACTCTCAATTATTTCAACAATTGTTGGATGCATAACCCATATTTGTTTCTACCCACATTCCTCATGTGCTATTCACTCCAATTTTAAAATTTCAAATGGACTATCAATCCTTCCTTTCATAGTTTTGGCAACTTCCTTCACAGTTCACATAACTAAGGTTTTAGAGGAGAAAATTAACACAATATAGCATGGATGTTCACAACAAAAAATTCTTCATTTCTCTTTGAAGATGACGTTTCCTTGTAGTAGAGAGTACCACATTTTTGAGATTCTTCCTTTGTTGATGAATTTCTTGTAGAGTCTGATTAATAATAACTGAATAATGGTCCCAACAAATGGAAAAGTAGCTAAGTATGAAAGCCTCAAACTCTACAAAATGTTCTACATAGAGACACTCAATCTTGTCCTCTGAGAGTAGACTGGTAATATGCCAAAGATATTTTCTTGATGCTCATCATAATTGTTCTTGTTTACCCTCAACTATCTATTTACAAGCTTTAAGAGCCAATCACATGTATTATTCTCCTTTAATCCTAGTTTCCAAAAAAAATGGTCACCAAATGTTTCAATACTTTCCACATGAACATCTTTCGTAAGCTCTAAATTAGTATCAACTTCTTCTAATTTTTTCTCCTCAAATTGTCCTTGGGTTCCATTACTATAATTGTCAATTTTAAAAAGTCTAATTGCTACTAGTTGGATAAGCACCGTCTCCTATATTTGCCTCAATGCTCAGATATATGCATTTTATAAGAACCAACAAATTATCCCAAATCATGCACAATTTTCGAATCTACGTGCATGGAACTCAACTAATGTCATTCTACAAAATCCCACATCATGGATTTTTAAAATTTGCCTCCAATTGTCCAAAATATGGATTCGAATTTTGTTTTCTGAAGACCCTATGAAAATTAAATAGAGGTTGATCAATTTTGGCTCACAAAGTCTGCATCTTGATCTTTAGGATTAATAATTCCATATTATAGAAATTAACTCTTCTTCTCTTTGTTAGTAGGCTTCCAATCAGTAGTGAATAACAATGCACAAATAGTTATATCATTGATGAGTCCATAATTTCTATTAGCACAAATTTTAGCATGTGAGTAACTCTGGAGGATGATGAGAGAATTTAGATTATCTTTGAACTTTAAGCTTCAATGAATAGTCATGAGAATATTTGAGATGCTTGGATCAAATTTCAAATGTACGTTTTCATCTACCAAATTCTTAGGAACTTAATTTGTTTCCTTCAACGAAATTTCTTGCTAATCAAATAGGTTTAATCTAACTATGCAAAACCACCTTTTCATTCTAGCTGCTTATTAGAGCTTTACTTAAAAATATATTTAACATTTTGGTCTTGTAATATTTTGCTACAACATAACCCATGTGGCTCTTCCATGTCACCTTTAACTCTTACCTAGCATCCACGTCCCATAGCCAAACATCCATGCCACTTTCCACATCATCTCATACTTTGGGTCTCTCAATGCCAAAACACCATCTCACACACCTTATCAAAAGCTCCACATAAGTATTTCGCAATGTGACAAAGAAGTTTATGTCAATTACTAGAAGGAACTCATGTCCAATGCCTTACGTCAAGTTTCACAAGTACTTAACTTAATTTCTTCCATGGAGCGACAAGGAATTATACGTTAGTTGTAAGGAAGGATTCTCGTCTAGTGCCTTCTTTCAACCATGCCATCATGCTGAGGAATCAAAATACATGATGACATGGACCCTTAACACATAGAATCCATGTTGACTCCACATGGTACTCCCTTTTCCATGTGGCATCATAGATCACCATCACATGTCATAGGGTTTTGGCCAAATCAACATTCAATAATACTTATTACAGCTACCACATGACACTACCATGTAGGTGACATGTCATCATCTTATCCATTTCATCCATCCACAAGGAATGGATGGAAGCTCATCGCTCCCATTGGGTCCTCGCCCTGTTCACATTTCATTTCTCAGTACATTGGCATGATTGACGAGAGGTGTGATTTGCAACTCTTAATAGGAATATTATCACCTTCTACATCGTATTTTGTCAATATCAATGCATACCATATCCAATATTGGGTGCAGTGAAAAGATACGCAAACAACAACACCTAATGAGAATTTCCCATCCTTCTCATCAGATTCTATCACCGCGCACCTATTTTCTTCCTCGGAGGTTGAATTGGTCCCACAAAGTCAATTTCCCATTCCTTGAATGGTTTTAATGTCACCTGTAGCGTCAAAAACAATTCATCCCTTCGCAATGGCCTTCCATTCCTCTCACATGTGTCACAGAACCTACAATATTCTTCCGTATCCTTATGCAGAGTTAGCCACCACAATGCAACATGTAGAACCTTCTACACTGTCACTTTTCTTGCATAATGTTGTCTTTCAGCTCCTCCATGAGCCTCCGTGAGGATGCTGCTCTACTCAAAGTCAGGTACATAGCATCACAATATTTCATCAGACCCCATTTTGTACAGATGTCCTACAATGACAGAAAATTCTGCTGCGTGCACTATTAACTCCTTCTTCTGCTGGTTTGTATACCCTTCTAAAGCAATCCTTATTGTCAAGAATTGTATGATATCCTCAAAGTGACTACTGGTGACATGTACTGCAAAGAGCTATGCATCAGTTAGTCCTTCCTCTAAATTAGTGGTCTCCTCTCCTGTTTTGATGCACGACAGATGATCTAGTCTCGCGTTCAATCATCCAGGCTTCACAATAACTTCAAAATCATACTCCTAAAATAATAACAACCACCTATAGATATTCCGCCCCAACACAGGCTTATTAACTAGATATTTTAATGCAGAATGATCTGTATACATCTTAAAATGTCCACCCAGCAAATAGTGGCTGAAGTTTTGGAGTTCCTATACCATGGCTAGTCCCTCGCGCTCTGTAGTGGAATAGTTCTTCTCAGCCATGGACAACTTCCTGCTCGCGAATGCTATAGGATGGTCCAATTCCCCCTTGCCCACCTGTGTCAGCATGGCCCCCAATGCGATGCATGAGGCATCCACATGCACATGAAATTCCTTCTTCCAGTTCCAGAAAGATTAGGATTGACGTGATGATTAATTTCTCTTTCAGCACATCCAAGCGAGTCTTCTAGCATTCATCACTCCAACAGAATGTAGCACCCTATTTCAAGAACTTCTCCATGGGCATGGTGATTTGGGCATAGCTCTTGATGAACTTCCTATAGTATCCAGTATGCCCCAGGGTTGTGTGCAACTATTTCACATTCCTTGGCGCCTCCAAGTTCATTATCACCATGATCTTTGCGTAGTCTACCATCAATCCCTGTCTACACACAACATGCCCTAGTAGGATCCCAAAGGGAACACAAAATAGACACTTCTTCAGATTGAGCACGATCTGGTACCTTCAACACATATCTAACATTAAGCACAGACTTGCCACATGATGCTTGACCAATCCAAACACTGTACAACCGTCAAAGTACACTTACAGGAACTTATGAATGAAGTCTTTAAATGCCACAATGACTATGTGGGAAAATATGGTTGGCACATTCTTTGGCCCAAAAGGCATTACAGTATACTTAAAACATCCCCATTATGTCACAAAGGTCATATTGCTTCTATCTTCAGGTGCGGTTTTGATCTGATGATACCCAGAGAACCCATAAGTGAAAGAGTATGCTTCTTGGCTGCCTACATTATCTATGACTTCATCAGTGAACGGGGTCAGGAAGGTGTCATGCATGGAAGCATATTTCAGCTTCTGAAGATCCACGCATATCCTTATTTCTTCTTTCTATTTCTTTTCCTGAATCACTATCAGGCTTACCCAATCAGACTCTTCTACTGGTTCAATAATTCTTGTTGCAAGCATCTTATCTAACTCAGTGCAAACCATTTTCTTATACTTAGGATTAAGGTAGTAAGGTCTTGTTTTACAGGCTTTACATCCAGTTTCAGGGTGATCTTCATGACACCCAGGTCTCCTATTATCCCTTTTAGATTAGAGAACTTTGTGGGGTCAATTCAACCTCCAAAGAAGAAACAAGGTGCGTGGTACATCATCACCGCAACAGAGTACTTGACCAGATGTGCAAAAGTGCATCCTATGAAGGACTATACTTGCATGATTAAGGCCCTATAGGAAGCATGTCAAATGGTCCTAGAGTTTTCCATTCCTGTAGACAAGCTGGTAGATGTTCACGTTCACAAACTCACTACGGGGGTGCGCAACGCCTGCATAGAATTGGCAAAGGATCAGTTGGAGTTGAACCTCCAAATTGGAGAATTGCAGTTGAGGGCTCAGCCTTCAACTCCACCAGACATCAAGGAGTAGTGCACAACTGCTATAACAGAGGAAATCATAGTAGAAAGTGTGTTAGCGGACTGCACAATGCATTTTGAATAGTCGTTCGATGTATTAACCAGCATACAAGAAGACCCTACTATGCAGAGGCTGGAAATAGAGGGGCAAGAGTTGCAGCAGTGCTATGATGAGGTAAAAGGGACAACACGTATTTTTTCCCTTAGACAGAGACTCGCAAAGCTTCAAGAGGCCAAGGTATTGGAGTAAGTAGATGCAGCTCAACACAAAGAGGTAGTGCTAAAGGCATGCTTGAAGCCTTCGTTGGATAGGCCTACTTGAGCACGGCCTCCATAGAAAGCAATATTGCTAGTCTACAAGAGACTCAGTAGAAGATTCAAGTTTATAGTGCAGGGCGAGCAACATAGTAGTTGGTCAAAGAAATAAAGCAAGTGGCCACGCAGTGCACCGCCGAGGTAGCAGTCATACAAGTTGAGCTGGGGGGTCTTTGCACCAAGATCTGCATGCTTGTAGAGTGAGTGGAGGGTGAGTCACCATGTTTGTGTTGGGGGCCTGTTTGGAATGGGTTCCCCCAAGAGCCAGTTTTGGGGCTAAAAGCTCATGTTTGGGGGCAGAAGGCCCAAATTTTTCAATAAAGATGTAAAGTCTCCGCATTTTGTGGTTGCGGAGCATGAAGAGGTCAAAGGGTTGTCTGCCCTTGTTTTGTGAAGTATCATGTCAGCTGTAAACATCTACCATGGTACACAGATCATGGGATTGTATAAAATGGGAGTCTTAGAAGAGTCTAAGAGGTCAGGAGAGAGGAAAAAGAAGGATTTTGGTTAAGAAGTTCTAAGTGTTCTCAAGTCTTAGCATAGGTAGGGGCTCTGCAGCTGAGTGCGTAGAGGCCTAGGGTGGAAGTTACAGCTGAGTGCGCAGACCTCTACAATTGTGTGTGCAGGGCAGATAGAGTTTGTACTAAATTTGAGATATCAATAAAGAGAATTATTTTGCAATCACTGTGTATTTTTTTCACTTTTAATGCACCTGATTATATTATGTTACGATCTTGGTTTACATTATAATGCTTATTTGATGCATGAATGTATTTGATTATATCTGTTAATTGAACATAATTAGGAGTAAAGGATTACACGAAGGTAACTGTAAATGCATGGTAGATTATATAACACTTAAGATAACTTGGGAACTTATATAGTAACTCAATCATAGAGGCATGCAAGTTCATGGACCTCGAGTTAGGGCTGCGTGAAGATCAGTCAAGTACCTTCGCGGAGTGTTGAAGAATGGAAGAGAAGGAACATCGATAAGCCCTAAAGGCTTATCGATCTACACAAAGGCAAGATCAGGAAGTATAGACGACATCACGACTATCTCAGGGTGTGGAAACTTGGTTCCTGCATCACGCATACTGCTTCGGGTGAGACTTCGGTCCGTGCTTCGTGGGCTGATGCCGAAAGGGCCAATAATTTATGTATTTTCTTGGCTAACTAAACGTTGAACCTGGGTCAGGACCCATCAAGCCAACAAATGGAGGTGTTGAATTACAGAAGAGAAGGAACACCAATAAGCCCTAAAGGCTTACCAATCTGCACGAAGGTAGGATCAGGAAGTATAGACCTACATCACAACCATCTCAGGGTGCAGAAATTTAGTTCCTGCATCCCCCCATACTACTTCAGGTGAGACTTCGGTCGCGCTCCACACGCTGATGTCGAAAGGGCCAGTAGTGTAGGGATTTTCTTGGCTCACTAAATGGTAAACTTGGGTCAGGGCCCATCAAGCCAACATATGACGAATGAGATGAAAAAGGAGCGAACATGCTAGAAGACTTACTTGCAATTGTATGGAGGAAAGAATCTCAAACGAAATGAACACATGGATGCAACCATCTTACAAGACCAAAACCATTGAAGACCCTGCAGCATCATGTTGGCATTATGACACAGGTTTGGCACTATGGCACAAGTGTTGGCCTTGATGGCAACTCACTCAAAGGGCAGATCATAGTTCAAGCTCTCAGAATGAAAGAAAATGAGGTATACGCAATTTCATTTTAACAAAATCGCGTATACTCGCGAGTGTACCAATCGAAAGGCACGTATACGTATGCACACACTTTCATGCAAAGAAAAGTGTGTACATGTGGGAAAACTTATGGTTGGTCCATGGTTTTTAGTCCGACATATTTGAACCTATGGTTTTGGTCCTTGGTATTGCATCCAAAGTGTTGAACCTAGGTATTGAGTCCCTAGTATTGGATCTCTATGGTTTTGGACCATGGCTTGAGTAAGGCCTAAGTCTATAAAAAGGGAAGGAGATCATTTGGTAAGTGAGAAACTCAAGCATTGAATATCTTATGAAGAGTAAGATCTAGAATACTGTCATTGGGTTATGGTGCATAACTAGATCTGAATCAAGGAGGAACCTGAGCGCAAGGAGAAGGATAAGCTCTATTTACAGGTGAAGATCTGAAGGTGGTTTGAAGAGAAGTGTCTTTTTGTAATTTTTGATCTGTTATATTTGGCGCATGACGTGATCTATAAATATGATAATCTGGGTATAACTAATGTCTGAATAAGTAAAAAGGATAAATTATCTTTTATAGATCTGTACGCAAGTTTAGCCCAGTAGAGGCGCATATACACGCTGGTTCACTAACTTAAAATAGCGTATACGTAGGATGGCCTTAATACAAAAGCGTATGCACGCAGGTTCCACAAATTGAAGTAGCGTATATCTCATGAAATATGTTTTAGCTGCTTCTGTTTATTGTTGCGGTGTTCTGGGTTCAGAATTGGTGTTTGGTTACTGGTATTGTTTTATGGTTATAGCATTCTGAGAAATTACTGGTTGATTTAGTATTTGTTTGTACAAAGGAGTTTGGTTAATGTAGATATACTTGATGTTTGATTGATATTCATGGATCCAGTCTGAAAATTTATGAAACGTGGTCCCCAGAAGAAAAGAGAAGGTTGTAGTCTTCTATAGGTCAACACTTACGTACTAGTACCTGAGCTAGTACAAGAGCTAAGGGGGTTGTAGCTCCCTTCCAGGAGAAGCTGGAGAACGAGAGAAAGTTGTAGCCTACTGTAGGTAGCAACCTACGTACTGGTATAAGACTGCACTAGTATAGAAACATTGTAAAAAGAAGTTTCTAATTGAAAGAAGATAAAGAAGAATTGCAACAAGTGGTTTTCACCCACATTGGGTTTCCACCTTATATCTTGTGTTCTTATGTGTGATTGCCTATTCTGCTTTACTGTTCTTGGTTATTGTTCATATGGTTTGATGCACAGATTAATGATCAACATATGAAGAATAATTTAAATTACAAGCCTGCTTATATATGCCTGTTTCCTTAACTGAAGTTGCGTACATACGCAGTATTTACTAACTGAAGTAGCGTATACAAATCTGATTGTGAAATGAAAAATAATTGACCTAATAATACTGATTCACCACCCCTCTCAGTATTATTTCCAAAAATTGGTATCAGAGCAGGTCCTTCAGAAGAAGCTTGATCGCTTGAAGGAAGATCCATCATCATGAGCAATTACAAGAAAGAAGCATCGATCAGGCCACCAATTTTTTATGGGAGCAATTTTGTCTATTGGAAGGTAAGAATCACAGCATATCTTCAATCTCTTGGTACAGAAGTCTGGGATATCATGGAAACAGGATACACATTTCCATTAGCAACCCCTAAAGATACAACTGGTAAGAAGCAGTATGAAACAAATGCAAAGGCTGTCAATACTCTATTAGGGAGTCTATCTCAATCAGAATTCGGCAAGGTTATGCAACCCAAAACCGCAAAAGAAATATGGGACAAGATCGTTCTGAGCTATGAAGGAGATGATCAGGTAAAATGAGAAAAACTACAAACTCTCAGGATTCAATATGAAAATCTCAGAATGTACAACGATGAAAATGTGGCTAACTATTTCCTACGTATAGATGAGATTGTTAATTGTATGAAAAATTTGGGTGAAGAAATAAAGGAAGTAGTTTTGGTTGAAAAGGTCCTAAGATCTTTGTCTTCTAAGTTTGAATCAAAGGTTTCTGCCATAGAAGAAAAATAGAATCTACAGATTCTTACCATGTCACAGCTACATGGAATCCTAACCGCTTACGAAATGAGAAAAGGGAGACCATCAAACAAGAGAGAAGCTGCATTCAAAGCCTCAGGAAAATAAGATTACAATCACTCATGAAATATGCCGGAAGAAGAGGAAGAATCAAATTTTGTCAAGAACCTTCAACGGGGTTCTAGAAGATTCAGAGGTAAGCTATCTTTCAAATGTTTTGCTTGTGGAAGAGTCGGTCACTATGCCGCCAAATGTCCTCATAAAGATAAGCTTGACAAAGGTAAGGAACCAGTTAGATGGAACAGAAAAAAAGAATGTAAGTAAGAAGAGCTATTACACACATGAAGACAATGATGGACTTTGAAATAGTGATGAAGATGAACAAGGTAATGATTATAGACTTTTGATGGCTTTTGAAGATGATGATTTCTTAGATGCTATAGATGAAGAAGGTCTTTATGAAGAAATTTCTAAACTCAAAATTTTCTTAGAAGAGAAAAATATGAGTATAGATACTCTGAGATTCCAACTTTCTGAAATGGAGAAACACAATGAAAAGTTAGAATGTGAAATTGTGGGACTTAGAAAGGAAATTGAGAAAACGAAAGCTCTTAATATTAGATTTTCTAAAGGATCTGAAACTTTAGATGAGATTATCAAAGTGCAGCGTTCTCCTATAATCAAGACAGGTCTTGGGTATACTAAAGAAACATCTCAAGCACAGAATCCATCTACCTCCAAAAGTTATCTTGAAGCTGCAAGGAGAAGTGAACAGGTTGAAAATCGACAGCAAAGGCACAATGAGGGTCACCAGGTAAATCAGGGACAATTTACTTCAAGAATGAACAGAAATCACCAAGTAAATCGAGGGCAATCTACTTCAAGGATGAACATAAGCTACAACCAACCACAGGTAAATCATTCTGAATTTACCTCAAGAATGAATGGATATTACAATGGAAGGTTTGATGATCGTAGGAACTTCTTCAATTGCCAATGTTTCTCCTATCATAACTTTGGACATAAAGCAACTCAATGCATTGCCTACAAGACCATCATGACCAGAGAAGCACGAAATCAGAGTGTGACTGGAATCATGAAAATAACCTACAATAACTTTTCTACTCTTGAAAATGAAATAGAATGTTCTATCTGTAACAACATTGGTCATGAAGATTCTTAATGCAGGAGTATTTTTCGAAAAAAAACTCAGAAGGAGCAAGCTTCATTGAGCCCCAAAACATGGAGGAAGAAAGAACCACAACCAGAAAGATGTGGCATAGCCTTATATGCAGAAGGGAAGGAAAATCAGTGGTACATCGATAGTGGATGCTCTAAACATATGACAAGTGATAAAGAAAAACTTCAATCATATAGCACCTTAGAAAAGGAAAAGTAGGTCTCATTTGGAAATGACACCCCTGCATTCATAAAAGGTAAAGGTTCTGTTCTTTTGAAAGAAAAGGTCGAAGTTGGGAATGTTATGTATGTTGATGGTTTAAATCATAATCTATTAAGTTTCAGTCAAATGTGTGAACAAGGAAATGAGGTGATATTTCAATCAAATGGATGTATTGTTTGTGAGCTTGATATAGGAGAAACAGTGATCAAAGGCATAAGAACTCCAAATAATTTATACATACTCAAAGGAGGAAAACAGCAATGCTATCTTAGCAAGAATGATGAACACTGGCTATGGCACAGAAGATTGGGGCATCTAAGCTTCTCTCAGATAAGGAAAGCATGTAAATATAAGGCAGTTCGTGATCTCCCTGACATCAGAATTTCAGACAATACAATATGCAAATCATGTCTGTTTGGTAAGAAAACCAGAACTGATTTCCCTGAGAAGGAAGGATCAGCCAGCAGGCCACTTGAACTTGTCCATACTAATGTATGTGATCCATCTAGGAAAAGGTCACCTCGAGGAGAATAATACTTTATATTGTTCATTGACGACTTTTCCAGGATGTGTTGGTTAGGACTTATGAAGCATAAAGATGAAGCTTTCGAAAATTTCAAAGCATTCAAATCCTTGGTTGAAAATGAATCAGATCGCAGAATCAAATGCCGCAGGTCTGATAGAGGTGGGGAATTTACCTCGGATGAATTTTTCGATTTTTGTGAAGAACGTGGAATAATAAGGGAATTCTCTACTGCAAGGACTCCTCAGCAAAATGGAGTAGTTGAAAGGATGAACAGAATGGTTCAACAAATGGCTCGTGCTATGCTTGATGAGTCTGGAACTCCCGCAACCTTCTGGGGTGAAGCCGCATTTGCTGCAGTTACTATTCTCAACAAGACAAATGTCCGGGTAAACAGCACTCAGAATCCTCATGAACTTTGGTATGGTAAGACTCCCATGGTAAAATACTTCAAAAATTTTGGAAGCAAATACTACAACAAAAGGACTGATGAAAACCTTGGCAAGTTTGAACCTAGAGCAGATGAAGGCATTCTCCTTAGTTACTCTCCCCACAGCAAAGAATATAAGTGTTACAATAAAAGACTTAGAAAAATTGTTGAAAGTATTGATGTAGTGGTTGATGAAGAAGGAAACACTCCTAGGCAAATAAAATATGAAGACTTCGAAGATGATGAGGACTATCCTTCAACATCAAATCAGATTCATGATAAAGAAGAAACCCATGAGGCACCAGAAAAACAGATAAGGATAGAAGAAAAGACTCCATCCAGGTATGTTTAGAAGAATCATCCATAAACTCAAATTTTGGGGCGGAAAGAAGCAGGTGTGAAAACAAGGAGAACCATTTCAAAAGCTTCAAGCTATCTAGCATTGCTCTCCTCCATTGAACCACAAAATATAAGAGAGTAATGCAAAGATGAATGTTGGGTCAAGGCCATGGAGGAAGAACTTGAGTAGATTGAAAAGAATAACACTTGGGAGTTGGTTCCTAGACCAAAAGATAAGAATTTCATAGGAACAAAATGGATATTAAAAAACAAGCTGAATGAAAATGGAGATGTTATTAGAAATAAGGCTAGACTTGTTTGTAAAGGGTATGCTCAACAAGAAGGCATAGATTTTGAAGAACATTTTTCTCCAGTTGCTAGACTTGAGGCCATAAGAATGTTCCTTACTCTTTCTAGCTTTCAGAAGTTCAAAGTATTTCAAATGGACGTGAAGTCTGCCTTTCTGAATGGAGACTTGGATGAAGAAGTGTATATTGAGAAACCAGATGGGTTTATTCTTGGAAATGATCCTAAAATTGTATGAAGACTCAAAAAGGCTCTCTATGGCCTTAAACAATCTCCAAGGGCTTGGTATTATCAGTTGGATAAGTACCTCCATCAACAAGGTTTTACAAAAGGATCAACAGACAGCAATCTATATATAAAAATTGACAATGATAAGTTGCTAATACTTGTATATGTTGATGATATCATCTTTGGTAGCAATGAAGAAGACATGAGTCAAAAGATTGCCTTGGTGATGAAAAAAGAATTTGAAATGTCCCTGCTTGGTGAGCTCACATATTTTCTTGGTTTACAAGTCTAATAAAACAAAGATGGTATTTTTCCATCACAAACCAAGTATCTCAAGCAGATCTTGAGGAAATATGGGATGGAGGATTCGAAACTAGTATGTACCCCTATGGTAATAGGATGCAGCATCAGCGCAAATGATGAATCAGCTACAATGCATCAACCAACCTATATATCCATGATTGGTAGTCTGCTCTATCTAATAGGTACCCGACCAGACATTATGCATGCAATGGGAATAGTTGGAAGGTTTCAAGAAAATCCAAAGGAAACTCATCTTCAGGCAGTTAAGAGAATTTTCAAGTATCTTCAAGGAACTCAAAACTATGGCTTATGGTATCCTAGAGGTACAGATATCACACTTCATGCATATACAGATGCAGATTGGGCAGGAAGCGTGGATGACAAAAAAATCACTAGTGGTGGTGAATTCTTCATGGGTCCTAGATTAGTATCTTGGTTCAACAAGAAACAAAGTTCAATTGCATTATCTATAGTTGAAGCAGAATATGTAGCTGCTACATCTTGCTGCACACAACTCCTTTGGATGATGCAAACATTGCAAGACATGAAAATCTCTTGTACTCCACCTATCTCCATTTTTCTTGATAATACAAGTGCAATCAATATTTCAAAGAATCATGTCATGCATTCAAAGACCAAGCACATACCTATCAAGTATCATTTTATCCAGGAATAAGTGCTTGAACAAAAGGTTAAATTGGAGTATGTTCCCTCGAAGGAACAAGTTGTTGACATACTCACCAAACCACTGCCCAGGGAGACATTTGAATACCTCAGACAGAAGCTGGGGGTAGTTGATGAATCATCTTGCTGCTGAATCTTGTCTATTTCAGAGGAAAGTGGTTGTATGCGAGTTTCATGAGGAGGATCCATGTACATACGTCGGTTTATGAAGATACAGTCACGTATATGTTGGTTTTAAGAAAAACAAGCGCCAGCTTCAAGATGAAAAGAGTCTGATATAGGTTTTGTAGAGACCATTTAGCACGGGTTCAGGCAGAGCATATACTCTTCTAATAATGCGTTGTTGGCATTATCTTAGAAGATCTTGGTTTACATTCGCAGTTGTTTAAATTTCAGGTGGAACAGGTGCAGGCAGAAGAGCATGGTTGCTGGTCTGAATGATGATTGAGGGTTATGATTGACAGATGCTAGTCTTGTTGTAGATATTTCATCTCTATGTCATGTATTTCTTTTCTTATCAAGGCCATTTAACGGCCTATCTTGGTTTCCCCACTATGCCTGGGATGGATGAAGTAATGTTCTTGTTGTTATCATGTGTAAATTCTTGGTGTATCCCCACTTGGTTGGGTAGATTAGTCAATCCCCACTTTGTTGGGAGATGGATGTATGTATGAGTCTTTGGTGATTGGAAGGTCATTTATAATGTATACAGTCATGTTTCTTTTGTAGAACATCTTCTTGCAGACGTTGCCTACTGTCAGGGGGAGCTTGGATAACACAGCAGAGCAGAGATTTCAGCATGTATTCAGGGGGAGCATAACCCTTTGCCCTTGATGTCAAAGGGGGAGAATGATTTTGAGTGACTTGGGGTTGCCATCAAGTCCAAAGGGGGAGATTGATGGCATTATGACACAGGTTTGGCACTATGGCATAGGTGTTGGCCTTGATGGCAACTCACTCAAAGGGCAGATGAGAATTCAGGTTCTCAGAACGAAAGAAAATGAGGTATACGCAAGTTCATCTTAAAAAAATCGTGTATACTTGCGGGTGTACCGATCAAAAGGCGCGTATACGCATGCACGCACTGTCATGCAAAGAAAAGCGCGCACATGTGGGAAAACTTATGGTTGGTCCATATTATTTAGTCCGACATATTTGAACCTATCGTTTTGGTCCTCGGTATTGCATCCAAAGTGTTGAACCCAGGTATTGAGTCCCTAGTATTGGATCTCTATGGTTTTGGACCATGGTTTGAGTAAGGCCTAAGTCTATAAAAAGGGAAGGAAATCATTTGGCAAGTGAGAAACTCAAGCATTGAATATCTTATGAAGAGCAAGATCTAGAATATTGTCATTAGGTTATTGTGCATAACAATATCTGAATCAAGGAGGAACCTAAGCGCAAGGAGAAGGATAAGATCTATTGATGGGTCAAGATCTTTAAGGCGGTTTGAAGAGAAGTATCTTTGTGTAATTTTTGATCTGTTATATTTGGCACATGACGTGATCTATAAATATGATAATCTGGGTATAACTAATGTCTAAATAAGTAAAAAGGATAAATTACCTTTTATAGATCTGTACGCAGCTTCAGCGCAACAAAGGCACGTATACACGCTGGTTCACTAACTTAAAACGACGTATACACAGGATGGCCTTGATACAAAAGTGTATGCACGCAGGTTCCACATATTGAAGTAGCATATATCTCATGAAATATGTTTTAGTTGCTTCTGTTTCTTGTTGTAGTGTTCTGGGTTCATAATTGGTGTTTGGTTACTGGTACTATTTTCTGGTTACAACATTTTTAGAAGTTATTGGTTGATTGAGTATTTGTTTGTACAAAGGAGTTTAGTTAATGCAGATATACTTGATGTTTGATTGATATTCATGGATCGAGTCTGAAAATTTATGAAACATGGTCCCTGGAAGAAAAGAGAAGGTTGTAGCCTTCTGTAGGTCAGCACCTACGTACTATTACCTCAAACAATGTAAACTTTGAAACGAGAACTGATACTGTTACCCATTTTGTAGAGATAGCAAAAGAGTGACCCGATTTTGAAAAGGGGTGATGCATAACACACATGTTTTTTTAGAGCATAGTTTTTTGCACTATAAATTTTTTTATGTACATTACGTTTTAGAATGGTAGTGTTTTTGATGTTGATTTTAAAAAGTGGTAATTCTACACCATGCCCTTTTTTTAAAAGGATTTTTTTTTACATTTAATTTTATAATGTATGAAATGTAAATAATTATTTTGTAAATTTAATAACTTTGGAAGTGGTCTTATTCTTCATATTTTCTTGTTTTTATTTTTATTTTTATATTTTTTTTTAGTGGGGTTTTTATTGTTTTGCATATTTGAAAAAGAAGGTCGATATTTTGCATTTTTGATATTCTACATATTTATATATCGTTAATTAAATTTTCAATCCACATGAAATAAATGTCTCTAAAAAACATATATAAAAAAGACAAAAATGAAAAATAAAAAATGTTAAAAAAAAATTATTTCATAAATCATAAAAGAATTTGGAAAAAATATATATATAAATATAAAATTAAGTTAAAAATAGAGAAATTAAAAAAAAAAATAGCAAAAACTAGAAAAAATTAAAATTAAAAACAAGCTGATTTAAAAAAATAAAAACAAAAAAAAAAATAAACAAAGAAAATAATTAACGAAAAAAAGAAATAAAAAAACTAGTAAAATTAGTATTAAAAAAAACAAAAATTAACTCAAATTATTAAAAAAAAAATATTAACATTTAATTTTTTTTTAAACAATTTTTTTTAATTAAAAAAAAATTATTATTATTAATCTTTTTTTTTAAAAAGTTTTGTTTCTTGTTTAAAAAAATAAATAAATAAAAAATAAATCCTTAAAAAACTTTTAAATTTTTTTTAAACAAATTAACATTTTTGATTTAAAATTTAAAAAAATATTTTTTTAAAAATTAATTTATAATTTAAAAATTTATAATTATTATTCAGAAAAATTTATACGATTAAAAAATTTTAATTTAAAATTTAATAATTATTATTTAAAAAAAAAATACAATTAAAAATTTTTAATTAAAAAAATTTAAATTCATATAATTATTATTTAAAAGAAAATTAAAAAAAAAAAAAATTAAATTAAAAAACTGAATTTCCCGCCCCTCGACCACCTGTGATGGCCCGGCGGTGGGTGGAGAGCCTGCGCACAAGTCACTCCGCCCCCGCCGCGCCACCACGGGTGGCCACAGGGCGGGAAATTCAATTTTTTTAATTCTTTTTTGAATAATAATTATATGAATTTAAAAAAAAAAAAATAGTTAATTTTTAATTGTATTTTTTTTAATAATAATTATTGAATTTTAAAATTTTAAATTAAAATTTTCTAATCATATAAATATTTTTTTAATAATAATTATAAATTTTAAAATTTTAAATTAAATATTTTTTAAATAATTTTTCAACTTTTTAAATTAAAAATTAAAAATTTTAATTTGTTTAAAAAAAAAATTAAATTTTTTTAATGATTTATTTTTTTAAAATAAGAAACAAAATTTGTTTAAAAAAGAAAAAGTTAATAATAATAAAATTTTTTAATTAAAAAAAATTGTTAAAAAAAAAAAAAATTAAATGTCAATTTTTTTGGTTTTGTTTATATTTTAATATTTTTTTTTATTTTTATTTTTTTAAATCATATTTTTTTGGTTTTTTTTTAATAAATTGAGTTCATTTTTGTTTTTTCTTTTTCTTCTTCTTCTTCTTCTTTTAAATCAGCGTGTTTTTAATTTTTTAAATTTTTTTTTTTTAGTTTTTGCTAATGTCTTTTTTAATTTCTCTATTTTTTACTTAATTAATTTTATATTTATAATTTTTTTTTTCCAAATTTTTTTATGGTATATGAGATAAGTTTTTTTAACATTTTTTATTTTTCATTAATTTCTTAATTTTAGTAGTTTTTTTTTGGTTAATTTTCTATTTTTTTTTTTAATCTAGTTTGTTTTTTTTTTTTCCTACCTACTTAATTTTTAGTTTATTTTATATGTTATTTTTTCTCTTCCATATTTTTGTTTTTTTTTTCTTTTTCCCAATTTTTTTTATGGTTTAGAAGATTGTTTTTAATTTATTTTTTTTTCCATTTTTTTAAAATATTTTTTTACTATTTATTTGTTTATAATGTTTATTTTTTTTGTTTTTTAATTCTTATCATTAATTTTGTTTTTTTTTTTTACATTTTTATGATTGTTTTTTTTTATATTTGATTTTTTTCATTTATTTTTTTTATTTTATGTTTTGTTTTTAGTATATATTTTAATTTATGTTTTGTTTTTTTTTTGTGTCTTTTCATCTTTTTTTTTTTGAAATTTAAATGTTTTTCGGGGTCATGATAAAATATTTTACGCAATTATTTTGGAAAGTTGAAATTTTACATTTGAAAAAAAAAAGTGTTTTCCCAACGTTAAAACTTTTAGTTTTGAGGGTGTTTTTTGGACAATTTTCGCGCAAAAATTTGGTTTTCACCGCCATTTTTAAAACATGTTGAAAATTTACCCAAGAAAAAAATGATGTAATTCCAACATCAACACTTTTCGTTTTTAACACTTCTTTTGATGTTTTTTCGAGGTTTTTTTGCCAGAGTTCCCGTTTTGAGTTTATAGTTCCTGTTTCAGAGTTTACATTGTTCTCAGCTAGTACAAGAGCTAAGGGGGTTGTAGCTCCCTTCCAAAGGAGCTGGAGAACAAGAGAAGGTTGTAATATTCTGCAGGTAGCAGCCTGCGTACTGGTATAAGACTGCACCAGTACAAAAACATTGTAAAAAGAAGTTTCTAATTGAAAGAAGATAGAGACGAATTGCAGCAAGTGGTTTTCACCCACATTGGGTTTCCACCTTATATCTTGTGTTCTTATGTGTGATTACCTGTTCTGTTCTACTGTTCCTGGTTACTTTTCATATGTTTTGACGCACAGATTAATGATCAACATCTGAAGAATAATTTAAATTACAAGTCTGCTTATATACGCTTGTTTCCTTAACTGAAGTTGCGTACATACGCGGTATTTACTAACTGAAGTAGCGTATACAAATCTGATTGTGAAATGAAAAATAATTGACCTAATAATACTGATTCACCCCCCCTCTCAGTATTATTTCCAACACATCAAGCCATGCGGAGGTGAAGACAAAGCACTTTCAAGATCACATCCATCGCTCAACATTAATAGAAACTTGACATTGCCACCACAACTACCCATTCCATGTCATTAGTGTCATGTCAAGTTGTGTCATGAGCTTTCAATGCCACATCACCATTATGGGCCATATCGCTTGTAATCGAATGTAATGTAAAGTGAAATTCCAATGGATGCACACATGAATTTGAAGAGCCATGTTAGTTGAAAAGTCATAGGAATTTGAATTGTCATGAGGGTAGTCCAAGATTCATAAGGCTCAAGCATCATCCTTGGCTATATATACCCCTCCCATTGTATGAGCAAGGACTTTTCACCTTGGTTCCTGCCACGAAGCATAGAGAGTTTTCAGTCATTTCTTTGAGGAGCGAGGAGTGGCTCCAATGTCCCACTACTGGGACGAGTGATGTATGATGTACAGATGTGTCATTGAACTTTTCCTTAATTCAAAAGCCTGTTAAGGCCAACACATTTTCATGCATGTTTTGTATATGTTTGTAAGTCTATTCTTTCAACATTTGTAATGCATGTTTTTTTCACCCGTACTAAGATAGTTGAACTACTTTGGTTGTTTTAGTGCTTATATTGTTGGGAATGTGTTGTATTTGTTATCACCGTCATCTCATCCTTGTGGACTACTCTGCGAGATAGTAGACAAAATTTTCTTGTTTACTGGTTAAAGTGACCATCACATCCATCTAGACTACTCTACTGGATGGAGTACGTGTTTTCCCTTATACATGAGTTTTAACAACTACCACATCCAGTGTGGAATATTTCGCTAGATGTTGGATAGACCCTTCCTAGTTTGTGTGTGTCTCTTCTTAAGTGGTATTGTTACATCTCACTTAGAGGATCACTTTTCTTCCCCTTTTACAATAAGAGAACCTTGACATATTTATGTTACGGACTCACCAGGCACACTTACCTTGCTATTTGAGGATACTAACGTAACACTCTCATGTGCTAACAATCAAAGCCAAGGAAGCTCTATAAGTTAATGGTAACTAGGTCGTCGTACTGGATGAGACTCCTACACCAAATGGTGTGAGTTCTAGTTGGGACTTCATATCGGGGAGATCCCCTTGATTGATAGATTTCCAGCACCATCAAGAAAATGACACTAGAAGGAAGGACATATGACAAGATATGCCTGTAGAGTCTGAGCTGAATCTCTTATTTAAAATGGCTCTTCTTGAAATCATAATCCAGGGATTTTTTCCAAAAATCCTAACTGTACCATCCCTGTAGAAGTTATTCATGACCTATCCAAGTTGAAGTTCAATGGTGAGGGTGAACCGTCTTTTCTTGTGAATGTGCTTCAATTTATGACTCTTTTCCATCATCATCAAATAAATTTTGAAGATGTCATACATTACATTTGAAGTTTTTGCTAAATGTTGGTGTCATACATTACCCATTGCTTCTATCGATTCATTCGGTCAGCTTGTTGAGATGATGATAAAAGCTTTCAATAAGTATAGCCACCAAGATGTCTATGAAAAAAATCTTTCATTTAAGAATGTTGCTTGATGAATAAGTTGAGGATGTTGTTGATCTGTTCACTCACCTTTGTTGCGAAATTCCTGACAAAATTTTGAAATTGGATTTCTTGAGACAAGAATTTAGACGCTTGGTTCATGTCACCCAATATGGTGAACCTCCTTATTTCCCTTCCTCCCAAACTCTTGTGATCATGAGGCACCTTAGATTGCAAAGGAGGAGGAGTCCACCTTATTTTCTCCTTTTCCTCCTACTTTTCTGGTCCTAATGTGGGTGCCCCTTCATGGTGATCATGAAGCTGAGAAATTTGTGAATCATGTCCCCAACCCATCTTCTCATCTGTCTCCAGCTTCAATGGAGTAAATTCCATAATGGAACATGAAGCCTACTGTGAAGACTCACTCCTCCATTCTACAAGAGGACATCACTGTTCATAACTCAAGTCTCGAATCTGATCTGCATCTCTTCTACCCTTTATCAGTTATAAGCCATGACTCCTTATACCATGATTCATTTGATCAATCTACTTCAGTAGCCAGTTGTTCGCATTATGTTGATTCTCAAGCTGTTGGCTCAAATTATGATCAGGTGCAAGGCAGTCAGATTACATAGGAAGAGGAGAAAAAAGTTGAGGACACTATCAATATTGCCTCTCTGTTTCAAAATTGCCCACATAAAAACAATGATTTTTCATACTTGAATGATTCTCAATTTTCCAATCCCTATGGAACATCCTGTACAATCAATTATTTCAATCAATCCCCATCCTTAGGTAGTAGTCATCCCAATGATGATAAGTCCACGACTGTATGTCGTGACGAACTCCCAAGCACATCATGTGATCATTTGGTTTCTCATGAAGATTCTATTTCAAATCTAGAATGTGCTTCGGTCAAAGAAGACATCCATATAAAAACTTCCTCTTCACCTCACTTTCCCTTTTGTCCTACCATTCGAAATGCATCGACATGTGGCAGAGATACTCCATGCTATTTTGTTTCTCCACCCAATGAGTTATCTCCTCAACTGACACAAGACAGTGAACCTATCCATGATAAAATTGAAAACAATCTAATCACACAGGACTTTTCCCACCCCTCATCATCTCTTATGTTGCATGAAGACAACTGGTCAAAGCAGCTTGCTCATGTGAGCTCACCAATTCATTTATCTTTGGACGTACTGTCAGAAGAGCCTCTTCAATTGAGAACTCTCACTGTTGTTGAAACCTATGAAAGAGATGGTTGCCATATGAAGAGAAGTTTTGAAATTAGCAACAACAACCACCTTCAAGCCGTGCATTATCTGGTTCAAGCTTCAAAATGTGATTCTGTAATTATAAAAAGTTCTTGGACATGTTAGGGAGTCAAGGAACTTCAATGTTTATTGATGGTTATGTCCAGACTTCAAGACTCTAGTAAGCCCCCCGAACCAAATCAGATTTAGTTTCTTACGCACAATCCATCTGTTTGCATGGCTGCACTCAAAGTGAATTCGCATGTGAAAAAAGTTTGATATTCCGAGTGTGATCTCTCAAATTTTCAAAATTTCATTTATGATCGAATTCACAAATCTGTTACAGTGCTTCCATCTTCATGCAAATCTCTCACGTCAAACTCAGGTTGGGAATGTATATCTCTCACGAAGTCATGGAATTGTAACGTTGATCATGTCAAAGACTATATTTTCCCACAATCATACTTATTGAATTTCCCCCTTCACGGTCATCTCCTCGGTCTTCTTGTGAATATTGTACTACAAATCTGTCCTATCATCACACTAGAAATATCCCTATGTTATGATGTATGCACAAGCTATTACACGAATCAAGTTCCTCTCCATTCACCATGCCTCAACTAGTTTCATGCATTCACGATGCTAGCATCCTTCTTAAACTCTTGTGATGACTATGATTCTTGTGCAATTGATCACCAATTGCAAGAAGGTGGTCCATCATATCTAGCTCACAACAAACTTGATTCCATTGTTCAAAGTGTTCACAAGATTGTTCAAATGATTTTTTCTTTGTTCATTGCAAACTGGGAATTTGACGTCTCAACTAGATCATCTGATCATTTCTCTATCTTGGGTGACTGCCATTTTTCTTATCATTTTTCCATCAACACATCTGATGACAGTTTCTTCACACTCTTTTATCTTCATTGCTTAACATCTCTCTCTTCATATTTTCGTCAAGCGGGTGAGGCATTTTAGCCTTTGCTGATGGTTATGGCAGGTCCTCACTGTCTTAGCATGACCGCCGAGGATGTTCATATATACTTTTATTTACAATGTTTCCATTGTGATCCTTCTTCTCCAATCAAAATTTTATCTTTATAGAGATCACAAGGCTTTCAAGATGGCCATCGTTAATTTTATGATCCAATTGCTAAATGGTTAGAACAGTCTTACTTGGAAAGCTCCGTTGTACGCAACAAGTTTCAATCCTTCCTCATGCTTGATAATAAGCTGGTGCAGACAAGGACACACCCGCAAGAGGCTTTCAAGGTTTCCATCAAAGAGGTAAGCATGTGCATTAGGTAAAAGTAGTGGTTGTGACATGTCTTTCTGCCCACAGGAAAGTCCTTCCTTCCCATGTGCAAATTTTTCAAGTTTCCATATTTTTGTTACAAATCACCTTTTATCTATTTTAATCATTCATATATTTGGGGATGCAAGTCGAGAACAACTACAATGGCTTCACTAGAAATTTCATTACACATAACCCCAACCACCTAGTTGTTACGATAGGAGTAGGATTATTTTCATCTTAGTTTTCCTTTCCTTGCACTCATTCCCAATAGTTCATTCTAGTTTTATTATTCCAATTTTACATCATGTTCGCTTTAGTGATTTTGTTGTCTCGTCTTTCAATTTTTGTTTCCTGGCTTTGTGTCTTCTTTATTTTTGCTTTGTTTCCTTCCTTGTTTTGTTTTCACTATGTCAATAAGTGTTGTTCCTGGACCTACATCTTGGCTTCTAAATGTGTATGTTACTGAAGCTCAAAGAGCCTTGTGACACTACAATGCATGGCTAGTCCTGTGTCCATCTTCCTTGTGTCTAGTTGTAACTTTTGGCCGATGAAGTCTTGATGGAAAATATGATCCATCTCTAAGGAGAGCATTGGTCCAACCATGAACATGTGTCTATTTTGTGAACCTCATGCATATACTCAGTTTTCTAGTTTGGTGTGTTCAAGCTTATCCAACTAGTAGAAATAGAGAAGGAGAAAAATATAAACGAGCAAACCTAAATCAAAGGTCTTTACATGATTCTCTAAAGGAACAACCTCTCATGCTCTCAATAAGTCAGGATCCCTATTCCACCCCAGAAATAAATAAGTTACTAAGGACAATTCTCTTTCAAAAATAACAAAGGAAAAATAAGAGAAAGGAATTTTGCGCAAAGAGGTGAAGTAAAAAACTCCATCGGGGTACTATTCAGGCTCGCTAGTAGTGGAGAATGCTTGTGTTCCTACGTGACTCCGTTGGGATAGTGTCTATGCTTTCTGGCAGTGGAGCAACACTATAGATGAAAAACTATATGATGATAATCTTAATCTCGCGAACTAAACTACCCTTCCTAATTCAAAGCAATGTGATCTGGCTAAACCTTGTGTTGTGTTCAACAAAGTTGGTACAAGGGAAAACATGTTTGTCCATGGGGTAAGTGGGGAAGCCGAAGTAATCTACATGATGAATCAATACTCTCTGATGGACCAAGGCCCTTCACTGAACGAACCAAGACAGAGAAGATAGAATTCAACCAGTGCGTCACCAAGTGTTATAACGGCTACAACATCCTCCAATATTTTTGCCTGTACTCAAATTTCAGAGCCTACTGTGGATCCCATGATTGATCATTCCTTAGTTCCTTATTTGGTAAGCTAATGTTATCAAGCTTATCTCTTCGATCTTAAGATTCATTCACACTTTTATCTTTATATGGTATGTGTCATCTTTAGGCAGGGGATTATCGCTTATCTTGTAAAGGGAAGTTTGTTGTGCTTCAAGGGGAAAGATTTGTGAGAATGGTTTGTCCTCATCACATAGACATGTTTCACACTCATTTCAAACACTAACTATGCCATGCGTAGAAAGTGCATCCTCCCTTAGCATTCAAAATTATGCGGTGGGTTTCCCCCAGTGTCCTTCCCTCAGCGGGAACCCGCTATCTCCAAAAACTGCGCACTTTGTCCCTCAGTTGTCGAGACTACCTTGCATCCTAAAACTACACAAAGGTGTCCTCTCAAGACCTCATCCCATAGCGATGCCTTGTATCCTAAAACAATGCAGTTTTTCCCTCCGTTGCTCAGTTTTCCTTGCATCCTGAAACTACACAGATGTGTCCCCCCAGGGCCTCATCCCGCATCATTCACCGCCCACTAAAACTGCATAGATGTGTCTCTCATTAATCATAAGCAGGATGAAATTATAGAGGACTCCCAAGGAGCTGAGGAGGAAGATAAGCAGACCAAGGAACCCAAGGTATGATAGAAGATCAGGACCGCATGAAGACTTCATCTGATGCATAACCCTTTGGAGAGTAGGTATGGAAAATGGAGCAAATCGTTTGAAATACACCTCGTAGTGTAGCCTGAAGGACTTCTTGTCGTTGTCATATCATTTTTGTCTTCAATGACATGCATGGTTGCAAGCACTGAAATTCATTCAATGTGTTCCCTCTGCATGTCTTGCTCCATTTCACTTGTTGTATCAATTATCATCTTTTGACATGTTTGACTGTTATCTCATGTTTGCAAATTGTTCTGGTGACCATGAAGGTTGGTCTTTGTGTATACAAGTTGTCCTATCCATGTGAACACCATCAAACTCATACACAAAGTTGTAAGCATTGTTGCATAAGTGTTGTCATTATCGTCCAAAGGTTTATCCCAAGTGTCGCACTTGTTGCTTTTAGCTCTAGAAAGTCCCACAGAGAGTCATGCTTTGCTTGGTTATCCTAGTGGTCAGTGATGTCATGTTTCCAAAGTATGTTAAGTGTGTGATCACAATGTTTAAGTTCTCCCAAGTTCACTTGCCTCTCACACTTAGCCATTTTCTTGAAAATCTCTCCGACTGAACAACCTCACTTCATCAAACACTGATTGAGCTTCACTGGGTAGTCTCAATCCTAAGTGGTGTTTCTCTACTACATGGAACTTCATAGTGCTTCAGGTTGTCCTCTAGGTCAGTTGCACTAAGAAATCCTACAGGTGAGCACCCACTCTTCCTTCCCAGAACTCCGAAAAAATTACCTCAAGGCCCGACTTGAACTAAACACTTCACAAGATCAGTCATCAATCCTTCTTCCTGTTTGCCAGAACCCCACATTACATAGAGTCCTAAGCCAAGACTGCTCCCAAAAAATATGCAAAGTTGTCCTCCCAATGACATACCTTAGCAGGGACTCACTGCTCTCACAAAATGCACAGAACTATCCTTTGGTCCCTCTATCATCCTACCTTGTCTTCCCTCAAGAAACGGTGTAGAGGTGTGCCTCAGGGTCCCAACTTGTAGCTGCCATTGGTTTCCTCAACTACGTAATCCATCTTCTGAGTGGCATCTACATATTTTTCCATGATAGTAAATATTGTGCCTCAGAGTTACCCATCCAAACTTGAGTTGCACTCTGTGTAGTCTAATTGACTAGTTTCCCTCCCTGTCACTTGGAATTGTGCAGTGCATAGTTACTAGCCTCTCTTCCCAGTCTTTCATTTGTCCCGAGCTCAGTCCATGGAAAACAATGCATCATCTTAGAGTAGGAGGTTTTGGATTTAATATCATCCCATATTAAGTCAATTGCAAGAACAGGTAAGCTGATAGAGCATGGCGAGATGACAAACAAGATGAAGAATCAATGAACATGTTAGAAGACTTACTTGCAATTGGATGGAAAAAAGAAGCTCAAGCAAAAGGAACACATGCATGTAACCATATTACAAGAACAAGACCATTGAAGACCCCACAACATCAAGACATGCAGAGGTGAAGAAAAATCACACCCAAGATCACATCCATAAGTCAACAACACCAACAGCTTGACATTGCCACCACATCCACCCAGCCCATGTCAGCACTCTCATGTCGAGTTGTATCATGATTTGTCAAAGAAAAATCACTACTATGGGCCACATCGGTTGTAACTGAATGTAATTTAAAGTGAAATTCCAATGGACGTACACATGAAGTTGACGAGTCATGTCAGTTGAAAAGTCGTAGGAATTTGAATGGTCATGAGGGTAGTCCAAGAGTCACAAGGGTCAAACATCACCCTTGGCTATATATACCCCTCCCATTGTATGAGAAACGAATTTTCACCTTGGCTCCTCCCACAAAGCATAGAGAGTTTTCAGTCAGTTTTTTGAGGAGCGAGGAGTGGCTCTAATGCCCCACTACTGGGACTAGTGATGTATGATGTACATATGTGTCATAGAACTTTTTCTTAATTGATAACCCTGTTAAGGCCATCATGTTTTCATGCATTTTTTATAAATTTTTGTAATTCTATTCTTTCATCATTTGTAATGCATGTTTGTTTCACATGTACTAAGATAGTTGAAATACATTAGTCGTTTTAGTACTTACATTTTTTGGAATGTACTGTATTAGTTATCACTAATGTCTCATATTTGTGGACTACTCTGTAGGATACTAGACATAACTTCCTTGTTTACTAGTTATAATGACCATCACATCTGTGTGGATTACTCCGTTGGATCAAGTACATGTTTTCCCTTGTACATCAGTTTTAGTGACTAGTGAATCCGCTGTGGACTATTCCTCTAGATGTTGGATAGACCCTTCCTGGTTTGCGTGTGTCTCTTCTTGGGTGGTACTATTACCTCTCACTTAAATGCTCAATTTTCATCCCCTTTTGCAGTAATAGAGCCTTGACACAATTACGTTACACACTCAGGAAGCATACTTACCTTGATGTTTGGAGGTACCAGCATAATACTCTCATGTACTGATAGCCATAGCCAAGGCATATCTCTAAGTTAATGGCAATTGACCCATCATATCAGATGGGACTCCACACGAAATAGTGTGACGTCTAGTTGGGAATTCATATTAGGGAGATCCCCTTGGTTGACAGATTTCGAGCACCATCAAAATATTCATAACTTGTTGAATAACTTAATGTTTAAAACAAGGCAAAAATCCATAAAATGCATAAACATATTAGATGAATAATATCATTTTTTATATAATATCAAGTAAGGAACTTCAAGCATCCATGCACTAGATTACTTCCTCCTCTTAAGAGGGATTTTTTAGCCTCAAACAAGGTAATGAACCATGATACTTGAAACATGTTAGATTATAGAGATCACATACCAAAAACGTTAGTTGAATCATATTAATTAATCATGCATCTACATCTAAGTAATTTTTTAAACAATAAGAATATCAACAACCAAACATATTCATAACTTAAATCGTGACCATGGTGTCATCTAAAGAGAAGCATCCACTATGATCACGCGGAGATATCCAAAACTTCCTGAGATATAATTATTACATGCACTTAGCACATAACTTGCACTCCTAATGATATATCCTACCATTATGGTTATGGAAATGAGTTTCCCAAAATTATAAACATATAAAGATGCCAAAATATCATGAAATCATAGATCAATGTGGAGTGATATCAAATTATTGATTAGGATCATATCAGACAACCTACAAAAGAATAGAAAGATTGCTTCCACATACTTAAAATGAATCATGCATCCTTATATAAATGACATAGGATTGATCATTGATCATAACTCCAATAAGGAATATTGTAACCTAACATGCATAATAAAATAATACTTATCTCAATGGTTTGAGAGGACTGGTAACTTAAGGAGGGACTTCTAATCTCCTCCCAACATTCGGCCAACTACACTACAACCTTTCTTATAGTTGACCACCCCTCAGTAGGATCGAGGATCTAAGGAATTCATTGCACTAGGGGATCTTACACTAGTGATTTGTTCATTCATTGAGCTTCATCATATCCCATAGAGGCTTAGAAACATAGGGTATCAAACAAAATCAAAGGGATCAATGCCTAGATCCATAGGGACCATGCTCAATGTCATAGAGCACCAACTTTAGGTTACAATCTTGATAATTAGCTCTAGATCTACCCCCATCCTCTGTAGCATGCCCCACCACTACTATTATTGAACACAATCATTGTTGGATTACTTCTAATAGTGAATAGAACTTGTGTGATCTAGCAAGCTGTTATGAAATATATCCTAAACGACCACCTCTCTCGTTGTGGGAAGTGAGCATAGCCTATCTCTAATTAGTTCTTTTTTTCATTTCCATTGGCTCCATTTTTATCCTCCAATGAATGTGTCCCTTCCATTTCCTTCACATCCCAACATGAAATGTCCATTTCCAATACCATCGTTTTCATGGGTCAGGTGGTGGATTTCCACTTTCTCCCTCTTTGAGTGAGTATGGGCTTATTCATAGCATGTAATAGGCACCTAATAGGGACACAACATGTGTACCTCACTGACACACCTCCAATAATTGTGTCTTTTAATTCAACTGGTAGGGGACTGTTCACAGCCATTTTGGATTGTATGTCAACAAGGGTATGTGACCTGGACCAAAGTTTTCACATAACTTAGGTCATTTGAATAACCACTCATTACAAGTTTATAGGCTCTGTTATCCTATATATATATATATATATATATATATATATATATATATATATCTTCCTCTTGTAAAGGAAGTGAATGGGGGAATACTAACATAATCTTAAACTTACATATAAACGAATCTAGATTTAATATTTTATGTTAGTATACCTAACTAATATGATAAAATGATAGAATTATGGGTTAGCTATTATTATACAATACTAGAATCAATTAATGACATATAAATTATACAAGATATATAATACAAAAGAAAAGAAACCATAAACTTATGTAACTGGTAAAAATAATAAAGAATGAATTATATCCTATTTGTACAAGGTTGTATATTCTAATGTAAATTAAACTACTAAATTTAAATTATAAATGCAACTATAATTTAAATTCCAGTAACTCTTAATGTGATATTTTATAAAAGACATGTTGGAAATGAAATCAACTATTATTAAGAATGATGTGCATATAAATGTAACATAGAAACCATTGGATTCAACTTCCAAATTTTCTTAGAATTGTACTATTTTTTCACCAAAACCCTAACAAATTAGGTGTCTAAACCCGCCCCTCCCCCAAATCTCAAGGGATGAATATGAGTCCAAGAAGAGAGATAAAGTGAAAAATGCATGATAGCCAATCACTAGCTGTGCTCTCTGAAATGGTGGTTTAAGGAAGGCCACAAAATAGATGAGTTATAAGGTGGCTTAAGGAAGAACACAAACCAAATAAGGTAGAAGAAAATGAGGTATCTACCAATGGTCATTTAGGTTGACCACCAACTTTGGAACCGAAGCTCAAACTAGTTCCTAGAAATTTTTTGAATGTGGCTAGAAGTTGAAGTCTTCTGCTAGTGGAATTGCTCCTTGATGTCATTTTGAAGATGACAACAGATTGATGTCGATTTGAAGATGACAACAAGCTAATGTAGAAAAAACCAAATTATTTTATAGGTGGTGGATTAAGGAGGCCACCAACCAAAAACATGTTCATGGAGAATAAATTTGTCTCTAGCACGTTGATATTTCACATGGTGAATTAAATCACAATGTTGGCATTTGAAAATTTGATATGAATATGGAACAACCTGAAGAAACTCAACACTACAAAATTGAATGGGCTTGGAATAGTTTGGAATATGAAAGGACACATCCTTGTCATATCCAAGGCCAATTCTTTTCTTGTTGTTAACAACTTCTTCCTAAGGTATGATGATGGGCATAAGAAGTGTAGGTTGAGCCTCTACTTCTTTATGAAAATATGTGCTTGAAATGACCTCACAAATCTCATTAATATTTGAGTGTTGACGAGATTTAGACTAAGAAAGGGATCTGTGTTGAACAATAAGAAGTTCAGAATCACAACCCTTATATTACCACTATTGGAAATGAAATTAAAATATTATTGAGAATGATTTACATATAAATACAACATAGAAATCATTAGATTCAACTTCAAAGGTTTCTTGGACTTATACTAAATGTTCACTAGAACCCTAACAGATTAGGTGTCTAACATGATAGAAAACTAGAAACGATGCAATCCTCTAATCTCTTAGAAAAATATAGAAAAGTGTGAACTTTATTTTGTATTTCACATCAAGAATCAATGTGAATATATATATATATATATATATATATATATATATAGATATATATATATATATTTATATAATTACCTAATATTATCTCAATCAAAGAAAAATTAAATGACCATGACAATTCCCATGAAACAACAAATATTTCTGCACTTAAAAACCTAAAATTGTTTAGCAAGAAAGTGATAAAAGAATATATAAATACATAAATTATTAAAATTTAAGTATTAATTCCATTTATATGAAAACAACATACTCAAATGACCTAAATCCCCAAAAATCATTCTAAGAATTCATATCTAAACGATGGACAAATCAAAATTATCTTTTAAAACAACAGCTTTTAAAGGTTAACACAATCATATATATATATATATATATATATATATATATATATATATATATATAGAGTAAGGAAAGATGAAAATACATTACTATTTATTTTCATATCACAACAAGAAAATAACAATGTTGATCCTTTAGAATTTCCCAAAACATAGTTATAAAAAATTCAAAAAGGATCCATAAGACACTATGGATTTCAAATATCATGTATAATTAAGTATTGATTTGTTAAATTCGTTAAAACTAAACCAATACTTACATTCAACAAATTGTATATAAAATGGTCCACAACCACCAAAATTTTATTATCACCCTCCTCCATTTTCTCAAAAACTAAGGCTCTTATATATTTCAATGAGTCCTCGATACTAAAAAACTAAATATGAGAAATAAAAATAGTCTTTAAAAAATAAGAACCATAATATAACTATTATGACCACCTGGGTCGAATCATAATTGTTTAAGAGGAAATAGACATAAATAACTAACATGATATCCATATGTGATTTGTAACAACTGAGCCATATCCATGTTGGGCCATGCAATAGGTATAAATTTACTCTCGATTACACTATATTTTTCCTCCTTTTTATGCATTTGTGCCATGATGTAATAAGGTTTTGATGAGATTTCGATATAAAGTTAATGAAACTGCTTTTGATGCGATTTGATTATCAAAACTAACTTTCGTTGCTTTTTATGCAGAAATTGGCGAATGGAACAACTGTTGTTCAAACTATTGAACAACAAAGGCTAAACAGAGAAAACAACGCACGTCTTGTGTTGTCAAATTGAGAAGCAAATCAGGATAATCAGTCTAAGATAGAAGATTGTCTGATAATAGCATTTAGTTGTTAATTCCTCAGGATCTCCTGATCCTGACGAATCGTATTTACCTCTTTTCCTCTTTGACTACAAGAGGGGAAAGATGAATAGAATAGGGGACTTAACTTTTCGCCTTTTTTACTTCAGTTGTAATTTTGATATACAGAGCATTATTCTAAAGGATACATCGTGCTGTAATGACATTTGGATATGATGAATAATATATAATTCGCGTTGATGTTCATTCGTTATATTTTGAAGTAATCAAGCAATAATCACTGGCGTCTTGGGCCTGTTCACTGGTGGATTTCACTATTGTTCCCTGTGTTATACTTTTACTTTTCTTTTATTACAAGTTGAATTACTCTATTTTATAGCTTTACGATTGATTTACTTTCACTAGTGTTGAGTTTGTGTATTCACTACATTAATTCTTATTTATGTTGATTGGCTTCATTTATTTATGCCGTGGATTGATTTGACTATTAGATAAGAATCATTTCTTGTTAATTGAAAGCCAGAGTTTTATTGATTATATATTACCTTTATGCATAAGTCTAGATTCAGCTAAAAGAGATCTGTTATCACTATGGTGCACACGGTTGATGTAAATGCAGTTAGAACTTTCGATTAAAGATTGAATTGTGATTTCGATTAATATTGAATTTTGATGTTTGAGTAAGTTAATTTCCTTGAAGTTACAAGTTGGTAGTTTATGGTTTGATCCATTTACTCTTGTATTGAAATCAATAAGTTATTTTCAAGCATTACTCTCTGTAGATACAATTATTTACATCACTTGCACATATTGTGTACACTCTTGAAACAAAAAGACTTACCCAGGTTGATAATTAATGTGAGGCATTTAAGAGTTCTAAAAGACACCTTATTTGTGCCCAACATTTTGGCACTGTTGCCGGGGAGAGTGTTTCCATTTCACAGAAGGTGATGTGTGTTTTATGTTTGTGTGCTGCGAAAGAACTGGGTATTAAAAATGGAAGGTAAGAACCTGCGTACGAGTAAGTAAAGTGCTTGCTCCCTCGCCTGCTTTTCAGCACAATTGCGTAGGAATATATGTTTGGTGTTTTTTTGCTGTGAAAGAACTGGGTATTAAAAATGGAAGGTAAGAACCTACTTACGCGTAAGTAAGGTGCTTGCTCCCTCGCCCAATTTTAAACAAAATTGTGTAGGAATTAAAGTAGAAATAAATGTTTCAATTTCTGAGTGAATGGCTAAGAAGAAAAGAGTAGAAAAAGATTTAATTCCTCCACCCAAATCTAAAAAATCTAACAGATCAGTGCCCCTTGGATGATCAACATTCATCGACGAAATCATAAGGAAATTTGAGTCTCAATCATCAGTAGGACCCTGAATCGTTTGTACAAGAAATCCTATTGTAACCCTTCAGGCCACAAGATCACCATCTATAGCTGATGCTGAGATTCATAGCAAGACTAAAGGGTCTGAACAGAATTTTCAGAACGCTGAAAATTTGTAGTTTAGCCCTTTACAAGAAGGGAATTCTTGCAACCTCTGTGAAGGAGAAGGAGGAATAGGTAGTGCTAAAAGGATTAATTCATCAAAACCCAAATATCCTGAAGTACTAGTTGAAAAGAGGACACCCAGTATTCCGAACCAAGGTAGTGTTGTTAAAATTATTTTAAAAGTCTCTTCTAGCTCCCCCATAAACAAAGATCCAGCTCCAAAAATCCCTGAAGAATATTGGCATATTTTTGACCAAATGGCCAATAATCCACGACAGCCTTAGACCTCTACATTACAATACCCTATTGTTGATACAATTGTCAATGCTCCCATGAAATCCATTCCATTACAGAATATTCCTACCTTCCATGGGATAACTTCAAAGGATCTTGATGCATTCCTTTTTGAATTTAATGTTTTAAGTAGGGGATATTATTACACTGCCGAACCCTAGAAGCTAAAAATTTTCCCCTCTACTTCGAAGGGAGAAACTCATTGTTGGTTTATGGGGCTTGGTGGAGGTACCATTAATGACTAGGACCAAATGAAAACATCCTTTCTAAAAAAATACCAAGATTGTTGAGATTGCAACAAGATGATGGAGCTTAGTGAAAAGAGTCGCCTTCACTAAGTGGGCCCGCAGGCTATTTTTGGCGCAAGTCTATTTTTAGACTATGTCTATTTTTAGACATATGGATCATGTCTATGTTTATGGATGATTGATCAAGTTGGGAAAATAGATGGACTTCTGTTTTTGATGAAAGTGTGAGTGATCACAGTGTGAGTGATCAAGTCTATTTTTAGACTGGCTGTCAAAAATAGAAAAGTCAAATATTATTATCTCACAATAATATTTGGACTATAAACTTAATCTTATTCTCTTGGAGCACTTCAGTTTGAGCTACGGAAGTGGCACATGCAGCTATCAGAAGGAAATTCGTTTTTCTTATGAGTCAGTTGAGTTGTTGCATGCATGACTTCAGTTAGAACTCAAGTGAGTTGAGTTTAGTGGACTGGAGGTACAGTTGATGGAGTTGTGTTCAGTTTAACTTAGTTAAACTGGTTGTAGTTAGTCTAACTGCAGATAGACTAATGATGAGTTGTTAAACTAATTATTAACTCATAATACAACTAAAGAATACATCAGTTAACTCAGTTGCATGTCAGTGCATGTTCAGTTCAACAGGGACAGGTGGTAGAGAATCAGATTGCTATCAGTTGTGACTATAGTTGTGCACCAGATCTTGCACAATCAAAGGATTGAGTATGCCAATGAGTTTGCTCATGTATTTGGCCCGCATTTTAGCCTTTGCTCACGTCCACAAAGAGTGAGTGACTATTTTGCAGGTGAAAATCGAGTTTGGGAAGCAATTCTCATCAGTTCTTGAGCAGGTATTGAGCAGTGGAGGCAGGCAAGCAGTGGAAGAGATTTGGAGATCAGATCTGAGCTGTATTGTGTGTAACAGAGGTGGAGATACTTGTGAGAAGTATTATGCTGTGTAATGTTACATGACTCAATCATTAATATACAGATAGTGTGGGGTTTTTAGCGAGATGCTTTCCCCGTGATACATACTGTGTTAATGTGTGAATGCTCTTGATGTTTTATTGTTATTGATGCTGCTATATTCTTGATCAATGTAGAGGAGCTTATGTATTGTGTATGTTTTCCACATTAGTACATGATCAGGATAATCTCCATTGAATATGTGTTAAATTATTCAAAATTTCTACAAAGATTGTTGGACCTTTCTCAGTTTCTTCGACAGCAAAACACAGGTATTATGTGATTTTTGTTGATGATTTCTCTCGTAAGTGCTGGATCTTCTTCATGCAGAAGAAGAGCGAGACATATTCAAAGTTCTGTGAATTCAAAGCACTGGTCGAGAAGGAGTCGGGGAAGAAGGTGAAGGCTCTTAGGAGCGATAATGGTGGTGAATACATCTCGGACGAGTTCAAGGATTTCTGCAAGGCAGAAGGGATTCGTAGAGAGCTCATAGCTCCCCATAACCCACAGCAGAACGGGGTAGCTGAGCGGAAGAACAGAACGATTGTGGGTAATGCACGGGCAATGTTGCATGATCAGGGCCTACCCCTTCACTTGTGGGCGGAAGCATGCAATACAACAATTTATGTGCAAAACCGTTGTCCTCATAGGATACTTGGCATGAGTACACCCGAGGAGGCTTATTCTGGTAAGAAGCCTGATCTTCCTCATTTGAGGATTTTTGGTGCTAACGTTTACATGCATGTGACGAAGGATGCCAGGAGGAAGTTGGAGCTAACCGCAGAGGTTGGGATATTTGTGGGGTACACTGATACGCCCCACAACTATCGTGTGTATTTGCCAGACAGTGGTAAAACTGTTGTGCGACGGGATATAAAATTTCAGGAGGAGAAAGCCATGAAGTGTTCGCTTGAGAGGGAGCTACACTTGCATGCAAATGAGGAGCTATTAGTTCCTAAGGATGAGCTTCAGGACGTGGATCAGCCACAGGACGAGGTTCATGGAGTGGAAGAGACCACTCATGCAGCGCCAACCATCAGAGGGCGAAAGCGCTTGACAAAAGCTGAGCGACTGGCTCAAGATGCAGAGAAAGTTGTAGGACCACCTACAGCCCAACGCAGGCAGAGACAGTCACCTAATCGGTACACTGGATACATGGCTCTTATGAGCAAGTGTTTTGTGACTGAGCCATGCTCTTTCGAGGAAGCTGTGGAGGATCCCGCATGGGTAGACGCCATGGTGGAAGAGTATGATTCTATTGTCAGAAACAGTGCATGGGAGATTGTTCCTAGACCGGAAGGGAAATCAGTGGTAGGTTCGAGATGGATCTACAAAGTTAAGCAGGCAGCTGACGGGAGTGTGGAGAAGTACAAGGCAAGATTTGTTGCCCGAGGCTTTTCACAGATTGAGGGGATCGATTATGAGGAGACCTTTGCACCTGTCGCAAGGTATTCTTCCATACGGACGATTCTTGCTCTCTCAGCGCAGATGGGATGGCACATTCATCAGATGGATGTGAAGACTGCGTTCCTCAACGGAGTCATTGAGGAGGAGGTGTACATTGAGCAACCCGAAGGCTTTGAAGTCTTCAGCAGCGAGTCGCATGTGTGCAGGCTCAAGAGAGCGCTGTATGGGTTGAAGCAAGCACCACGTGCTTGGTACACACGGATAGGCAGCTATTTCACAGGACTTGGATTCTCCAAGAGCGAGGCGGATCCGAACCTATACCAGATTGTGGTGGAGGGTAAGTTGCTTATCATTGTACTGTATGTTGATGATTTGATTCTAACGGGTGATGAGCTGTTGATATTGTCATGCAAGAAGGATCTTGCTACAGAGTTTGAGATGAAGGATTTGGGCCTCCTTCACTATTTCCTAGGATTGGAAATATGGCAGCGCAGTGGTGGACTGTTTGTTTCTCAGGGCAAGTATGCTCGGGAGATACTGGAGAAGTTCAACATGCATGGCTGCAAGCCTGTTGATACTCCTCTTCCTGGAGGTTGGAGGAAGGAGGATGCCACTTCGGGAGAAGAAGTGGATGCCACTGTTTATCGACAGTTGGTGGGGTCGCTGATGTATTTGGTCAATACACGACCTGATATATGCTATGCAGTTAACCAGCTTTCACAAGCTATGGTTAAGCCTACCAAGCTCTTCTGGAAGGCGGGCAAGCATGTATCGCGCTACTTCAGAGGCACATCGGGATATGGTTTGTGGTACAGACAGGAGGATGAGGTGAAGCTATGTGGCTTCACGGATGCAGATTGGGCAGGGAGCCCAACAGACAGAAAGAGCACATCAGGAGGGGTCTTCAGTATCGGATCGACAGCAGTTTCTTGGTACAGCAGGAAGCAGAGATCTGTGGCACTCAGTTCAGCGAAGGCCGAGTATATGGCAGCAAGTTTGGCTGCATGCGAGGCTATATGGATGAGGAAGATCCTGGTTGGTTTGTTCGGTTCTCATTTGGATCGTACTGTGATTTACTGTGATAACCAGAGTTGCATTAAACTCTCGGCTAATCCTGTATTTCATGATAGATCTAAACATATTGACATCAGGTACCATCATATCAGAGATTGTGTGCAGCGGAGGATCATGTTACTTTCGTACATTCCAACGGAGGATCAGGATGCTGATATTCTGACGAAGGCTCTCACCAGGAGCAAATTCGAGTACCACCGAGGCAGGATAGGGGTTGTTGATAATCCATATCTTGTCGAGAGGGAGTGTTGAGATTGCAACAAGATGATGGAGCTTAGTGAAAAGAGTCGCCTTCACTAAGTGGGCCCGCAGGCTATTTTTGGCGCAAGTCTATTTTTAGACTATGTCTATTTTTAGACATATGGATCATGTCTATGTTTATGGATGATTGATCAAGTTGGGAAAATAGATGGACTTCTATTTTTGATGAAAGTGTGAGTGATCACAGTGTGAGTGATCAAGTCTATTTTTAGACTGGCTGTCAAAAATAGAAAAGTCAAATATTATTATCTCACAATAATATTTGGACTATAAACTTAATCTTATTCTCTTGGAGCACTTCAGTTTGAGCTACGGAAGTGGCACATGCAGCTGTCAGAAGGAAATTTGTTTTTCTATGAGTCAGTTGAGTTGTTGCATGCATGACTTCAGTTAGAACTCAAGTGAGTTGAGTTTAGTGGACTGGAGGTACAGTTGATGGAGTTGTGTTCAGTTTAACTTAGTTAAACTGGTTGTAGTTAGTCTAACTGCAGATAGACTAATGATGAGTTGTTAAACTAATTATTAACTCATAATACAACTAAAGAATACATCAGTTAACTCAATTGCATGTCAGTGTATGTTCAGTTCAACAGGGACAGGTGGTAGAGAATCAGATTGCTATCAGTTGTGACTATAGTTGTGCACCAGATCTTGCACAATCAAAGGATTGAGTATGCCAATGAGTTTGCTCACGTATTTGGTCCGCATTTTAGCCTTTGCTCACGTCCACAAAGAGTGAGTGACTATTTTGCAGGTGAAAATCGAGTTTGGGAAGCAATTCTCATCAGTTCTTGAGCAGGTATTGAGCAGTGGAGGCAGGCAAGCAGTGGAAGAGATTTGGAGATCAGATCTGAGCTGTATTGTGTGTAACAGAGGTGGAGATACTTGTGAGAAGTATTATGCTGTGTAATGTTACATGACTCAATCATTAATATACAGATAGTGTGGGGTTTTTAGCGAGATGCTTTCCCCGTGATACATACTGTGTTAATGTGTGAATGCTCTTGATGTTTTATTGTTATTGATGCTGCTATATTCTTGATCAACGTAGAGGAGCTTATGTATTGTGTATGTTTTCCGCATTAGTACATGATCAGGATAATCTCCATTGAATATGTGTTAAATTATTCAAAATTTCTACAAAGATTGTTGTCGAACTAGAGAACTGAAGGGTGAAATCTTTCAAATGGTAGCTAAGACTAATGAGACTCTTGAAGAATATGTAGAACATTTTTAATATAATCTGCAATGATCTCCTTATCCAAATTTGCCTCTTGAAGTTCTTAAAACTACGATGATCAAAGGTATGAAAGACCAATTGGTATAAACATTAAATTTAATGGGGAAGGGTGATATTTATCAAGAGGATTATGACAATATTATACAATTGTTCATAAGGTGTTTGAGAGGTAGTACAAGGCTAAAACCAACAGGGTGTGATGCGATCACCAGAGACAACAAAGCCTTAGGAGGAAGCATTACACGAGTTGAAATCAGCATTCTACTGGAAGATTTCAAGACTGACATCCTGGGGACCTTGACGACACAATTGGATATCATGCAAGCCAAACAAAAGCAGGCCGAAGCAAAATAGAATTTGGCTATTTTTTGTCCATGCTGCAGAAAGAAACACAATCATAGAGAATGTCTATTAGATACGATACAAACATGCTCCATTTGCACTAAGGATCACACTACGGAAAGATGCCCCTCACTTCCTGGATTAAAGGCAGTCTTCAAGGAAGAAGAAGAGGAAGTGGAACCAGTATATCTGATGAACCAGTGTCTTCAATGGAAAACACACCTGATAGGTATGCCTACAGAACCATCTTCATTATTTCGTTCTTCGCAATTTAATTCTCAGCAGTATCCAGGAGCAGCATGGCAGAACCAACCACCTTTCTCTACTTGGCCACCTCAAGCATTTTCTATGCCACCATGGCCTAACCAATCAAATCCAAATAATAATTGGCCAAATTTCTCTTACCCTCCACCTTTTTGGCAAAACATCCCCTATTCCCCTCAATGGTCTCGTTCTACCTTGCAAAATCAGAACTGGCAACCAAATTGGCAACGATCCACAAACCAGCCTATGGGAATAGTTTCTCTCCCTCAACCAACCTTACCAGTACCTTATACATTGCAGAAAAATCCTCAACCTAATATACGGTCGCAACTCCCAGCTCAACCCAACCCAAATCCTAACAACAAACCAATCTAGTCAGTCCAAATTATTGAGAGCCTGAACCATGAAATTGAGATGAGAGAATGTAATGAACTTAAATTATTATCTAGACACATAATTGCTCTAGATGAGGAAAAAATATGCAACCTGAAGTTAAGGAAACATATCTAAATAAGCCTTCAACTGTAGATGACTAGCAAATAAAATAGGGAGGAGATACAGTGAGGCATAAAGATCCCAAGCAAGTTCTAATTTCTTCTCCCCTATTCCCAGAAAGATCGATAACACCTCGACCTATTGAATATCTCAACTTTGATCTTCTGGGTGAACTCAAAAATCTCTGTATAAAAATACCCCTCCTCCAGGCCATTCAAGATATTTCAATATATGCTAAAACCATTAAAGAATTGTGTGCAAAGAAGTCTGTGAGGAAACCAAAAATAACACCAACTGTCCATGTCGTCGAAACTTTGTATGATTTATTACTAGGCAAAGAGACGCTTGTAAAATATGAAGACCCAGGAAATTCCATTGTCAAAGTACAAATAAATGGCCGCTCTTTTCCTAATGTTGTAGTTGACTTAGGGGTAGAAATTAACATTCTTACAACAGAAACTTGCGAAGTTCTTGGCATCACAACCTTAGAAACAACCACTACCTTGTTGGAGCTAGCTGACCGTTCGGTCATTAGGCCAGAAGGAACATTACAAGATGTAATGGTTTCTGTGGAATCTTGGGAATATCTGACATATTTTTTGATCATTAATCCCAGAAATCGGCTAGATGGACATCCCTTAATACTAGGATGGCCTTGGCTAGCAACATCCGATGCTTATATAGGTTGTCGAATAGGCAGTATGACCATAGCCAGAGCAAATAATGTAAAGAATCTAGCTTTATACCCTCCCGATCAACCAAGCCTAACCATTGTAAAAACTAGGAAACAACCAGCAGCATATTTAAAAGAAAATATTCATTCACCATTGACTGTGGCAGATGCGCTTGAATTCAAAAACCAAACAGAAGATGATGTCATTAACACCTTTATAAATCACCCTGCTACAGTGTCTAATTTGAGATGTCACATGGTTTAAGCAGTCCTTGATAATGATATTGAAGAAGAATCCTTAAGAGACATTAATAACCAACTGATAACAACAACCACTGTCTATAATAGTAAAAATATTGAAATCAAGCAAGGGAAAATCATGAACATTAATAGTAATCTGAGTAATGACCAGCAACAAACACTTATCCAAGTCCTTAGGAAATATAAATGGGCTTTTTCATGGGACTACCTAGACATGAAAGGGATTGAACCTTAGATATGCATGCACTACATCTACACTAAAAAAAGATGCAAGACCCATTCGACATCCATAGCGTAGATTAAATCCTCATCTAAAGGATATTGTGAAAGAAGAGCTTTAAAAATAGTTAGATGTGAATTTTATTTATCCTATATCTGACAATAAATGTGTTTTTGCATTAGTAGTTGTCCGTAAAAAGATGGAAAATGGTGGACTGTGTTGACTACAGAGAAGTCAATAAAGCAACGCAAAAAGACCATTTTCGCCTTCCATTTATCGACCAAGTCCTAGATACACTAGCAGGAAATAAATTCTTCTCTTTCCTAGATGGCTTCAGTGGCTACAACCAAATCCAAATTGCCCCTGAAGACGAGGATAAAACTACTTTCACCTACCCCTGGGGAACATTTTCTTATAGGGTATTGCCTTTCAAATTGTGCAACACACCCGTTACATTCCAAAGAGCCATACTTAGTATTTTTGTAGACTCGATAAATAAAGGATTGGAGGTGTACATGGATGATTTCACACCCTATAGAGATGACTTTGATCAGGCATTACAGGCATTGGAGAAAGTCCTAGATCAGTGTATTGCTAATAGACTATGTTTAAATCATGAGAAATGTGATATGATGATGACAGAATGCCTGATTCTGGGTCACTACATTTCAGCAGCTGGAATTCAGGTAGATTCAGCAAAGATACAAGTAATCCTCTTATTAGCTACTCCCTGCACTCAAACATAGGTACGTAGTTTTTTGGGGTTTGTTGGATATTATCGTAGATTTATAAAAAAAATCACAAATTGTTGCACCTTTATATGCCTTGACAGGAAATGTTGATTTTATATGGACTGATAGATGTGACACTGCCTTTATAGATCTGAAATGGTTAGTATCGACAACACCAATATTACGAGTCCTAAACTGGGATATACCTTTCCAAATTTCATCAGACACATCAAATACAACTATTGGAGTTGTTCTTGGCCAAGAAGAAGACAAGAACCCTATGCTATATATTACATCAGCAAAAACTTAACTCTTGCTGAATTGAATTACACAGTAACAGAAAAGGAGTTTCTAGCTGTTATTTATGGTATCAATAGATTTAGACATTATATAACTGGATACCCTATATTTCTATATACTGATCACTCTGCTATTAAATATTTAGCCAATAAACCTATTTCAAATGGAAGAGTGACTCGTTGGTTACTACTTTTGTAGGAATTTGACATAACTATAAGGGATTGACCAGGGAAGGAGAACCTAGTGGTAGACTTCCTCTCCCAAGTGCCAAGAATAGACGATATCGTGGCAATAGAGGATCAATTCCTGGATGAAAATTTGTTTGTTGTGACCATAAAAACGCCATGGTATGCAGACATAGTGAATTACTTAGTAGCGAGAAAATTGCCTAAACATCTTACATCCAAAGAAAGGAAATTGATTGTGTATCATAGCACTCATTTCTCCTAGATCGAAGGATACCTTTTCCACACGGGAGCTGATATGCGCATCCACAAGTGCATCAGGGAGGACAAAATTTATCATATCTTAAAAGCCTACCATTATGGGCCTTGAGGTGGACACTTTGTAGACCACAGAACTGGACACAAAATTATACAAATGGGCTACTACTGGCCCACTATTTTTAAATATCCTAAGAAATTTGTTCAAGCATGTGATAGTTGCCAAAGGATGGGCCTCCCTGGCCAATCTGATGAAATTCCCCTAAATCCATAGCTGGTGATAAAACCCTTTGAGCGTTGGACATTAGATTTCATTGGCTCGTTCAAACCACCATCCAACTAGAAAAAGTATATATGGGTTGCAAAAGATTACGTAACTAAGTGGGTTGAAGTAGGAGCGTTACCAAGAGCAATAGAGGAAACTATTATTAATTTTCTTTTCAAAAAATTTGTGCGGTATGGCTTACCCAGAGAAGTGATTATTGATGGGGGGCCACAATTCGTGGGTCACAAGATCATTGCTACACTAAAAAATCATCACATCACACATAGAATTACTTCGTCGTATCACCCGCAGGCGAACGGGCAAGTGGAGAGCACCAACAAAGTTATCAAAGCTATTCTAACAAAGACAGTCTCATCACATCGACGAGACTTGACTGCTCGTCTACTAGAGTCCTTGTGGGTGTATAGCACAACTTGGAGAAACACTACTGGATACTCACCATATCAACTGGTATTTGGTAAGGAACCCATTTTTCCCATAGAATTTGAGATACAAACACTAAAGACAACCCAGGAAGTGGGACTAGATTTAGCTAAAGCCTAGGTTAATAGGTTACAGTAGATGAACAAATTAGATGAAATTCGGCTATTGGATCTACAGTGTATGACAATTATTCAACAACAAATAACCAAATGGCATGATGCCCTTATTAATAAAAGAACATTTCATGAGGGCGACTAGGAACTTCTTTATGATTCCAAGTTTCAAGACTTACCTGGAAAATTGCAGACTAGATGGTTAGTCCCCTATGAAATAAAGCAAGTACACGAAAATGGCACTCTTATGTTGGCCACCATTGATGGGTCTGGTTATTCTTTTAAAGAAAATGGGCATCGGGTGCACCTCTACCAAAAACCACTTACCAAAGAATCTTTCTATCAGCAGATATGTGAGGACCCCACCATGTAAGTTTTAGCTGCCGAAGGAAATCCTTCGGCAACTTCATCTTTATAAGTTCTATTTATTCTCTATAAAATATGTAAATATTATTGCTAATTTGATTTTCTTTTCTTTTTCTCTTCTTTTTTGTTGTTCAATCTATTGAACAACACTTTCTTTCTTTTCATCCTTTTGTTGTTCAATCTATTGAACAACACTTTCTTTCTTTTCGTTGTTTTGTTGTTCAATCTATTGAACAATTGCGGTTCAATATATTTAACAACACTTTCTTTCTTTCTTTTGTTTTGTTGTTCATTTAATTGAACAGTTGTTGTTCAATCTATTGAACAACACTTTCTTTTTTTTTTGTCATTTTGCTATTCATTTAACTGAACAATTGTTGTTCAATCTATTGAACAACACTTTTTTCTTTACATTGTTTTGTTGTTCAATATATTGAACATCAATTCATTTCTTTTTGCGTGGTTTTGTTGTTCATTTAAATGAATAGCTACTATTCAATCTATTGAACAGCTGTTGTTCAATCTATTGAACAAAACTTATTTTCTTTTTGCGTTGTTTTCCTATTCATTTAATTGAACAGGTGTTGTTCAATATATTTAACAACACTTATTTTCTTTTTGCGTTGTTTTGCTATTCATTTAATTGAATAGCTGATGTTCAATCTTTGAACAGTCGCGGTCCAACCCAATTGAACAACAAAATTTTTCTTTTTTGTGTAAATTGCTACTCACTTATTTCAGCCCATTTTCATTTTTGTCATTTTGTTTTCATTTCATGGCATGAAGTACACTATTTTTATGAGGAGAAATAATTTATGGATTCTATTGAAGCGATTTAATATCATTAACATTATTATCTTTAACACGACAGCGTTTTGATGATAGACTCTTTTTCAAGAAAAGGGACACAGTTTTTTATACACTACTTTATTGCATCATTTTCTGTTGTACATGATACTAATTGATCATCTTAAATACCATGTTGGTTCCACCCTTCCTAGTTATAATCTTCTCTATCTATAACAAATAATACTACGGATATACTTTTTGTATTGACATGTTCAACTTCTTCCAACATCCCTACTCTTAAGGAGTATTGAGCCTCCCTCTATTTATCACAAAAATGTGTAATAACAACAAAATTTTGTTTTCAGATGGAGGATAGGGCGTCTCATTATGAGCCATCCTACCATGTTTATAAGGCTATACCAAAGTGACATTTCCATTATGGCCACCACACCAGGGTTATGATCCATTGGATAGCCAAAATATCCTTGGAATAGGAGGTCTCATCACGAGCCAGCTTGATCACTTTTGCTACATCCCAATGAATGGCAGTGTGGTTATCTCATTACCACACCAGTACACTGATCTCTTCTGTAGAATAGCATTGGAACTCTCCATTTGTAAATTGAGGATCCTAGCTCATACAAATTAAAAAGCAACCCTGCCAAGGCTATGGACGCTTACTGGTAGCAGAGGCTCTGCTTATGGTATTGAAGTTATATATTATCGTCAATTATTACTATGATACCATCTTCTTATTTTTTTCTTTTTATCAGAGAAACTATTTCCTTAATTTTCCCATGTTTAGAACCTTATGCATGAGATAATTCTTTTCTATCAATTATATCATTCAAAGCTAGAATACTATCAGCAAAGCATATTTTTCGTATATTGTTGTCCTTTTCTTTTTCGTATAACTTATCATCAATCCAAAGCGTCCTATCTCTTATTCATAACTATCGTTACACACTCCACTCTCATTATAACCATACCTCTTGCTGTCCTATCATTGATGTGTGTACTCTGCTTCATTTAATGTCGTATTGTTCACTACCTTGCCTTTCCGTTAGAACAACACTTTCTCTCTCTACTCGGTTGTAGGCAACCTCTCTTTTTAAGGAGGGGGAAGGATTCCTATTATGCCTTTGCATGTGTGATATTTATTCCGCTTATTTGACTTGATATGTTGCTGTGATATCCCATGATCAAATGACATGTGGTAGTATGATAGTCCTCGAATTAATATTATTAATGCTCATGGAAATTTGCTTAACATTATTGAATTTAGTTGTTACATCTACTTTCTATTCTATTTCACCAAAGTAATTGTTGTTCTCTGTTATTTCTTTTTTTCTGTGTTAATCCTTGAAATTGTAGGGCGAATATTGGAAGAATCTGAGCATTATGGGTGGAAAATCAGTTCACCGAGAACCCTTAGTGTTGGAAATTTTTAATAGAGCCAGCGAAATTCTAGTGCGCATAGGATGGATATCATATTTCACCAAACTTCAGACCCCTAGTGAAGAAATCTCTATCGAGTTTTTACATAACTTACAAGATGGGCAGTCCACAGTAAAAGGTGTAAGGATAACAGTATCAGAGGTTTTGATACCTAAAGTTTCTGGGTTGTCGGAAGGAGCAGTATGGCCTAAAAAGCACATAATGTTGCATGACACAATGGATATTTTCAGAGATGTAGGCGAGGAATTAACACAAAAAGGCAAGGGCATTCAATCGTCCTCTTTGGGAGAACCATGGTGCAAATTGGCAAGTGTTGTCCAGAAGTAAATCACTTGTGATGGTCGATGGGATGTGGTAAAACCACGACAACTTAGACTTTTAGCCGTTTTAAAGAAGAAGCTTACTATAAATTTACCATTTTTCTTGAATTCATTATTGCATGACACTACAAATAGAATAAGACGGGTTAGACATCCTAAGACTATAGTTAGACATCATGGTTTGATTAGACTGATTTTTAGTCATAGTCTTGCCCAGCAAAATTTAATTTGTGATAATTTTATAGCATCGCTAGAGACAGGGAGAAACCCTGTAGTCCAAACCCTTGAAACCGTGGAAATTGAACAGTAGAACCCTATTCAAAATAGGAAAGGAACTGCTCATACAAAAATAGGACCCCATAAGTGGAGCAGGGAAAATTTTAAGAACCCCCCCTAAATTTATAAATATAATAAATGGGCGAATCTCCATGGTATATAGGAAAAATGGAAGGCGATTTTATCAATAATATAATATGTATATATAATTTTTTGGCGAATCTCTCACCAGGCATGGCGAATATTTTACTCAATTATAAAATCTTGTAAGATCTTGGCGAGTCTTTCACTAAATAATAAAACTTTGTAAAGTCCTAGTGAATCTTAGCATAGGCTACATGATGGTTTAATTCCCCCATTTAAATAGGCTACATTCCAGGTGAATACCATGGGTCAATACCATGTGCCATTTTGGTGAATACCATGGGTCAATACCATGTGCCATTTTTATTTTTATTAGAATATTTTACTCAATTATAAAATCTTGTAAGATCTTGGCGAGTCTTTCACTAAATAATAAAACTTTGTAAATTCCTAGTGAATCTTAGCATAGGCTACATGCTGGTTTAATTCCCCCATTTAAATAGGCTACATTCCAGGTGAATACCATGGGTCAATACCATGTGCCATTTTGGTGAATACCATGGGTCAATACCATGTGCCTTTTTTATTTTTATTAATTCTAATATTAGGGTTAATAATGGTTTTTTGCATGGTATTAATAACAATCTAGTCCATGGTATTTGTCCCATAGTATTTTGGCCATAGGTTTCACCTAAATATAACCCATTTTTTGAGTGTTCATAAATATAAGGTGACTTATGGAGTAAATATAAAAAAATGTTTTATTTGTTTACCATACCTCTCGTTTATTTATATTTTTATTAATTTACCATACCTCTTTTACAAATATGGTATTTGGCCCATAGGATTCACTTAAATAAAACCTCTTTCTTGAGCCTTCATAAATAGAACGAGGATTATGGACTAAATATAAAAAGAGGTTTTATTTATTTACGATACCTCTAGTTTATTTATATTTTTATTTATTTACCATACCTGTTGAGTAAGTATAAAAAGACATTTTATTTATTTACCATACCTCCACTTTACTTATATTTTTATTTGTTTACACCCTTACATGTATATAAGGTGACTTATGGATTAAATATAAAAAATGTTTTATTTATTTACCATACCTCTCATTTATTTATATTTTTATTAATTTACCATACATCTTTTCTAAATATGGTATTTCGCCCATAGGATTCACTTAAATAAAACCTATTCTTGAAAATGGGTGAATGGATTCACTTAAATAAAACCTATTCTTGAAAATGGGCGAATGGAAGGTTGTAAGTCCTAATTTCAAGGGCTAAATTTACCTTTTTTACCCTCTCCCTTAAAATAAGGTGGCCTATTTGAGGTGATTTGTAAAAATGTACTATGATACAAAATATTCGCCCACTAAAAATTTAAAACCCCTTAATTTCGCCAAAGGGCAAACATTCGCCCCTAAAATTATCCTTGAAGTGGAGACATTAAATGAGGTTAAGCCTAGTTCAAAGGACTTTCGTAGATCCTCAAGGTAGCACCGAATGGCTGGCAAAACCCTGTAGTCCAATTACTATGCAGGACTCTAAACCAGAACCAGAGGAAGAAGGTAATTATGAAGCAGAACAAGAGGAATAACCTAATTCTGAATCAGAACCCGAGGAAGAATGCAATTCTGACCTAGAACAAGGGGAAACACGCCATTCTTTTCAAAATGATGATGAACTAGAAAATGAAGCAGGGCCTTCTCAAACACCACCTATGAACCCCCAAGATAATTTCTTGCGGGACTTTGAGGAAGGGATGGCCCAGGTTCTTGCAAATTTTGATGCATATATGCAACCTAGAGGATCACTTGACCAGAATTTGAACAAATCTCAATCCTCAAAAGATTATGGTCACACAGAAAATTTGCCTTCCCCAAAAGCTGCACACCGGGAAGAGGAAATGGACACAAAAATGATGCATGAATCCGATAACCAATCAGGTGACATGGTTATATTGGAACATATCCAAGATGAGAAGTATCAACCTTTAGATACAGAGGGTATTGATAAACCTATTTCTATAAAGGATGCTCCTCAGAAGAAGCGAGTAGTCGAAACAAAGTTAAGGAAGCTGAGAAAGAAATACAGAAAGCTCTAGAAGATGGTTAAGCAGCTATGTCGGAAATTGAAACATACTACAAATAGGGAATCTCAGAGCACTACTACTGAATTAGTCACTGTCACCACACAAACATAAATATGTGAAGGTAGGGAAATAGAAATCCAAACCAAACCTATTTCTATTCAAATGGTGGTCACACAAACAAGCTTTCACATAGAGTTGATAGATAAGTCTACTCAAACCAAGGGTTTACCCTCTCACAAAAAAAGCACCCAGACAGAAGAAATAATCAATAACGCTCCATAATGCAGTGATTATACTCTTTAAGAGTTACAAGAGGAGTTGGCACAAGCCCAACTTGCTTTAGAGAATTTTCAGTTGCAGACATTTCCTCTACAAAAGTATCAGGAGTTGCAAAAGAAATGCAGAGAATTGACCACAATTGAGAATGAAACTTTTGATAAGTTCAGGCAGGAAGAAGAAAAGCAAAGGAAAGTAAAAACTAAGATAGATAAGGTCATGGGCCAGATCGATGCTATTTGTTCTTTATACTCTGATGTCTTATCTTGCAGGTCCGTTGCCACAAATTACGCTCTGTTTTTATTGGAAAGATATTTGTTGTTGAAGATTAAGGCTGTTAAGGCTGGCAAGTCAGTTGAATTAAAGACAACTGACGAACTTATGAATTTTTTTAACAAGCATGGGATAAAATTCCAACATCTCCTCTGTGAATTTTATTTGCACAATTTTGTATTAGAAGGGGAGGTGGATAATAATCCTAGCGCTTTTGTTGGGGATATTCAATTCCAGGCCTTTATTTCTTTTGCTGCAAACCAACTCAAGTGGTCCAATGCTTATAACACCTTTCAAAGTAAAGAACATGGACTAGATTTGTGGGTAAGGAGTGAGCCTACTCACCCCTTGCATATTTTGGTTAAACACAAAAGGCTCATGACACAAGAGCGTGTAACTAAGATTCTTGAACCTATACATAAAGAAATCGTGCAAACGGGAAGGGCATATTTCTTATCCATTCAGGAAAGATCCTTGCTTGCATCCAAACAGAGATGGACAGTCTCAACCAATAGTGTCAAGGACATAGAACCATTTAATTACAGGAATTTTAAACTTGTCGCAAGCTGTTTTGTCACATACAGTAATCTTATCTTGAGGGAAGAACCATATTGGCTAGGATTTCGATTTAGGAGTCCTATTATTTGGTACCCACCTGAAGGATATCGTTTTTATTATGAGTTGCTTGAAGGGCATCAAGGCACAACCTTTCCAGATTTAATACAAAAGCACAGTTTTAGGTTAGATAAATAAAAAGTCTTTCCTGCTTACTCTTTAACTACATTACATAATAACTATTTATGTTCACGAGGATGTGAAACAAGATAAGAAGGGGAGTATGTTGGGTCGTGCAACAAGTATAAATTTACTCTCTATTACACTATCTTTTTCCTCCTTTTTATGCATTTGTGCCATGATGTAATAAGGATTTCATGAGATTTTTATAGGAAGTTAATGAAACTACTTTTGATGCGATTTGACTATCAAAACTAAATTGTGTTGCTTAAAATATTGAATAGAAAAGGCTAAACAGAGAAAACAATGCTCGTCTTGTGCGGTCAAATTGAGAAGTGAATCAGGAGGATCAGAGAAAGATAGAAGACTGTCAGATAATAGCATTTAGTTGCGAATTCCTCAGGATCTCCTAATCCCAAGGAATCACATTTATCTCTTTTCCTCTTTGACTATAAGAGGGGAAAGACGAATAGAATAGAGGACTTAACTTTTCTCCTTTTTTACTTCAGTTGTAATTTTAATATACAGAGCGTTATTATGAAGGATACATCGTGTTGTAATGACATTTGGATTTGATGAATAATATATAATTCATGTTGTTGTTCATTCGTGATATTCTGAAGTAATCAAGTAGTAATCGCTGGCGGCTTGGGCCGGTCACTAGTGGATTTCACTATTGTTCCCTATGCTATACTTTTACTTGTCTTTTACTGCAATTTGAATTACTTTGTTTTATAGCTTTACAATTGATTTACTTTCACTAGTGTTGAGTTTGTGTATTCACTGCATTAATTCTTATTTCTGTTGAATTGCTTCATTTATTTATTTCATGGATTGATTTGATTGTTAGATAAGAATCATTTCTTGTTAATTGAAAGCTAGAGCTTTATTGATTATATATTACTTTTATGCATAAGTCTAGATTCAGCTGAAAGAGATGTGTTATCACTGCATTGCACTTGATTGATGTAAATAAAGTTAGAACTTTCGATTAAATATTGAACTGTGATTTTGATTAAGATTGAGTTTTGATGTTTGAGTAAGTTAATTTCCATTAAGTTACAAGTTGGTAGTTTATGGTTTGATCTGTTTACTCTTGTATTGAAATCAATAAGTTATTTTAAAGAATTACTCTCTGTAGATTCAATGATTTACATCACTTGCACATATTGTGTACACTCTTCAAACAAAAAGACTTACCTAGGTTGATAATTAATGTGAAACATTTAAGAGCTCTAAAAGACACCTTATTTGCGCCCAACAATCCATAGTAGCCAACATCATGAGAACTAATGCCAGATTCTGGAAGATAAGGATTACTTGTTACAAACTGAAAGCATAGGATCAATAGATTATATTATTTGTAGCATAAGGTGGCTACAAAATATCATATTTTGTCGTTGCCTTTAAAACTATCAAACTAAATAAATTAACAAGCCATACTTTTCCAAACTTCCAATCTGTAAATAGACAATTTGACATCATATTATTTAGCAGAGGTTTGATCTTGAGAATCTAACGTCATAATTACTAACATTGGTGGACTTAATAATAATAATATAAGTGTTTGATGAGCGCTTTTTTTCCTTTAATCTAGAATACTTGTTATCGTTTCAATTTTGCCTAAATTGGTTCATCATTCTTAGTTGGCTATTTTCCTATTGAAGTTGTTGGATTTTATACTCCAGAGAAGGAACCATGACTAAGTAGGTTTGTTGCCAATACATTCTCTATGTATACCTACCTGAACCAACTTTGTACTAGTTGAGGATATCATAATTATTATGACCATCCTGGGTATGAGTATTTTCATTGAAAAATTCATAAATGTGGTCTAGTTGGGGCTTATTCATTTTCAATATAGGCTCCTCAAGGGAATCAACATGAATGAAAACATATTTGATAGGGACCTTCTTGAATCTATTTTGTTATGCTTGGGATATTTTACAATCCAACTACTTATTTTTGGTCTAAGATTGAAGGTCTGGATTTGGCTGACTATATCCTTTGTTGTGTGTATGGTGGTAAGGTAGACTAAGCTCAACATCGACGTTGAACTCCACTTGAAACTCAACATGCTAAAACCATATTTTCTTATTCATGTTATGGGTTATTTGATCAGACATTGAACTAGGATTTTTAGCCATGAATTCATCACATAAATCATATTGATATGAATGGTAGGGGGTATGAGGACCTAGATTTTCTTAGTTATGAGACATAGAAGGTTCTAGACTAATTGCTCGAGAAATAGGAAAAACCCTAAGAGGATTTCTTTCCTCTCCATAGAAAGAGGCTTTTCAAAATCATTCTAGAAAAGGAATGATTCCCATGAGCCCTTGGACTTAACAAAATAATGTTTAATGAGAATACAAATCAACCTGTTATGAAATAGGTATTGTTCAAGGTTTTTTTGGCGCCTTTGTAGAATTAGCCATTTTGGAAACTATTTTGTACAAAGAAAATGGAATATCGAGCTTGAAGTCGATAAACACCATCAAAAAGCATATAAGATACAGAAATACAAGTCCATGTCTACCCATTCAAGTAATAAAATTCCTAACAAAATAAGTCCTTCCATTTGGTTTTGAGGGATACCTTTCACATTGGAGGTGCAATTCTTTGAGACGAGAAACTATCTTAAAGGAATTTCATGCACAAGGAAATTTTTAAACAAGTTTTCATCCTCAGTGGGAGGATATTTCACTTTATTATTGAAGCTTACATCCACCTGCATCTCAATATGACCAATTTGGTCTTTTCATCCATTGTAAGTGATGGTGAAACCTTTCACCACATCATCATTATAACACTTAAAATTTTGAATGAAACTGATCCAAATGTAAATAGGAAAGAAAAAAATTACAGATATAACCATAAATATAGAAATGCAGTAGAAATAACACTTCATTTCATTAATATTATAATATTGAAATATGCTTACAAATAGAATGGAAATAAGCTAGCTCGAGTGATGGTAGCTTATCTCTAAGAAGTGATGTGGCGGCTACATGCCTCTGAACTATGTTACAATGAAGCTCTAAGGCCTATTTATTATTGAAAAATAATGGAAAACCCTAAGCATCAAGAAACCTACCCATAAGAGATGAAGTGCCAAAATTGTGGGCCCCATTTGGGTAAATTGGTACATCAATTTTTTGGGGTTGTAACTTTTGCATACGATCTCTGTTTGGCTGTCATAATACCTCGTTTCAAATATCTTGAAGAGTAGGATGAAAAAAAAAAAAAAACTAGAAAATTTGTTTGTTACATTTTTGGTCTCTCCATTTTCCCAAAAAACGTTATTTAGCGCTTCAAGACAGCTCTGGAAGTTCAGGGCCCAAAAAACTGCCAAAAATAGTAAATTGTGCTACAATTAAGGAAAATCAAAAACTGAAAGAGACAGTGTTTGGGCTCCAAGTGGAAGAGGATGGTGGCCACCCATATCCGCTTGGATCATTCCTCCCCCCTTAGGAAGCAATGGTCCCCATTGTGTTGAGTGCCTCCACGAGATGGGGAAACTTCTGTTGAACTTGGTCCCTAGTGAGCCACTTGCCTTGGTGCAAGAGTTGGCCAACTTTGACAACCCGATATAGTTAGATATTCTGCTCGAATGTTTTATTGATATGTGTTTCCATGTTTGGATCAGTTGTGGCCTATTCCATGAATTATGGGTTTATCTATGTTGGTGTGAGTTGTTCTACAATGTTGGATGTGTCTAGTAATGGCTGAAGGCGGTCTACATTGAACGTTGGGTGTAGACCAAGGAAGGGTGGAATGCTGAGATCAAAGGAATTTTCCTCTATAGACTTGGTGATGGTGTATAACCCATATTCGAGTGGGAAAAGCTTGCGATGGGGTCCATCTATGCACTGCTTCTACAAATGTAGCCAAACTTTGTCACCCACCTAGAACCTATGTGACACCCGATGTTGATCATGGCATTGCTTGTACTTAGCATTGGCTCTATCCAATATATCATGGACCTGCTAGCAGATGTGTTGAATTCATTCAATGAAGTTGTTAGCCCTATCAGCTTCGAACTGGACATGAGCCGAATTAGCCTGAGTAGATGCAAATGGCATGGCCACATCAATGGGACATAATGGTTGAAATCCCAGTCCTACCTAAAAGTAGTTGTGGCCCATTGAACTATGGAGAGCTATGTTATAAGTGGACATAGGGTAGGCTTTCCTCCCATGTGCATGGATGCTTTGACTTGTACATGTGAAAAATGTGTATGATCATCATGTTTATGACTTTTGTTTGGCCATTAGTTTGGGGATGAAAAGTCATGGATTTAGTGAGTTTGGTATCCAACATTAACCAAAGACTTGACCAAAATGTGCTTAGGAATGTGATGCCCTAATCAAAGACAGTGGACTGTGGGATCCCAGTGCAACCAAGCTCACTCAAAGAAGAGCTTAGCAGTGGCCTCTATTGTGATACTCTTCTTGTAGGCCGCCATAATGGCCATCTTAGAGAATCTGTCAATGACCAAGAAAACAGATTCATTGTCATGCTTAGTAGAAGGAAGGATCAACATATAATCCATGGAGATGGATTCCCAAGGTCGACTGGGAGTAGGTAGAGGAGTGTATAGGCCTTGCTTCTTGATGGTTCTCTTTACAATGGCACATGCATATTAGGATTTAATGTACCTCCCAGCATCTCGACAAAGGTTCAACCAATAAAAAAAAAATTCTAGTACTTTCATTGTTTTCTCTACTCCAAAATTTCCAACAACCCAACTGTAATGCTCCTCCTAAATCATCTTGACATGCAAGGAACATAGATGTGTCTTAGGTGGCATAACATTGCATCCTAGAGGTGACAATTCAGAACTTTCTTACCTTTCAGGAGTGTTTGGTATGTGCTATCAAATTCTAGATCACTCTTGTCAAGATGTTGCCAACCTGAAGACTCATACTCACAGGAGTCAAGCATAGTGATCAGTGCCATGACTGGTGATCAGTTGAGGTAGTCTCCAACATTATTGGTTTTTCCCTTCTTGTACTTAATGTTCAAATGGAATTTTTGCAGGTATGTGGACCATTCCTCATGGCGATTGTTTTGCAACTTCTCTTATGTTTGTATAAACTATAGGGGTTGATGGTCTATGTGGATGACTGCTTCCTTCCCTAGAATGTAATGCTTCCATTGATGACAGGCCTACATAATGGAATCCATTTCTTTATCATAAGTGGGATACTTTCAAACTGTTTTTGAAAGTTTCTCTCTATGGTACACCATTGGATGCCCCTACTGAGTAAGGACTGCACCAATAGCATAGTCAGAGGCATCTGTCTCAATCTCAAATGGTTGTTGCATGTTTGGTAATGTGAGAATTCATGCACAGAAGAGGTGATTCTTCAACTCAGAAAACACCTTTTGTTGGGTTTCTAACCAAAAAAACTTATCTTTCACTCTACCCTTAGTGACTTTACTTAAAGGCCAAGTGATATGAGAGAACCCCAACATGAACCTCCGGTAGAAATTGTCAAGACCTAGAAAGCTACAGAGCTTTGTTAGAGTGGTTTGGGCTAGCCAATCCCGAATGATTTTTATCTTGGCTGGGTCCACATGCACACCCTTCTCATCAATGATGTACCCTAGATATTAACCCTTGGTCATGCCAAAAGGCATTTCTCCAAATTGGCACACAATTTGTGTTTTCATAGGGTTTGAAGGTGTTATAGACATTTTTGTGCCCTGCAACCACAAGCATGAAATGTCCATAAACCAAGGGCTCCTAAGTCCCTAAAAGTGTTGTTCTAACCCCTAAAGGAACAAGGTCAACAAATTACAGCTTCTCCCAGAAGTTCTCCATGAAAAACTACTCAGAACTGGTCAAAACTGGATCATTGCACTTACTCCATGGCCAGAGTGAGATGCATTGCACCTTGTACACATGGGAAGTGCGTTGCATTTCAAAAAGCCCTTCTATAGGGTGCGATGGACGAGAAAAGACAAGTGGCGAAGACAGTTTGCGAGGTGGATGATCATGGAATCTTCCAGAAACTTCTCCTGGGACACTTGCCTCTCAGAATCGCCCAAGGATGAGTAAGAGATCAATGAGATCTCCAAGTGGCATCATGAACTATCAGATAGAAGACACTAATCAAAAACCCAGAGCTGACTCACACCTCTGCAAATATCTATATATAGATCTCTCATCCCAGAGATCCAGAGGTTGGAGGCTGGAATTTTGCATATTGTAAGGAATTGTTGTTGGTTTTTTGAGACAAAACATCAGATTGTTGGTTGATCTATGCTTTGTTTGAGGTGAAGAGGGGCTTCTTTGCTGGGAGGTTGATGCTAGGTCAAGAACCACTGGTTGTAACTCCTCCTGGATCTTTTCTTGTTTATCAATAAAAGCTATTTGAGTTTTCCTCCATGCTTTTGTACCATTGATGCTTGTTACATTTGTATGGTTAACTTAAATCTGATCCTAAGTTGTTTATGAATATAGATCCATGTCTTTGTATAGTTTTCTTCTTCTATGATCTTACAAGTACTTTGTGAAGCTGGGCAAGTAAAGGAGCAGGTAGTTGGAGACTATCAAAGACGAGAAGGATTGGATCAAAGGACTAGCGCAAGACATAGGTTGGTTCTTTCTATTCCTGTCTATCTATAGTTCATAAAGGAAATACAAAAGTAGTTTTTCTCTGTTTGTTTCTAAGGCAGCTGTCACACCTTAGTGGGATAGAGTAGTTCTAAATAGACACTTTTCCCTGTAACAAAATGGCGACTCCACTGGGGAGCTAATTAGTTTGTTTGTTTATCATTCTTTGTTTGTTTGTTTCATAAACTTATAAGTGGCATTCGAACTGCATTTGCCATAACAAATGCAAAGTAGACATCTGCTACTTCAATCCATTCACTGGATCTATTTATGATTTAAACAACTGATTCACAAACTATCTGATTGCCCTTGTGATAGCTCTTAGATACTCCTTAGATCTACACCTGATTGTTGAATTACTGATTGCTTTTACTCGGCCAAAAACCAAAGACTGAACTGCAAACTGTGACCCGGAACCAGACACAGAGTCTCGTTTCTAGCCCAGCGCAGGTAATGTTAAGAGATCTTGAATTTCAACGCACTTCCCGAAAGGGCAACCTGCGCTGCATTTCAGATTCTCTTTGTTACAGGTGCATTGATCAGACTAGCCCTGTGCAGCTGTGGTTCTGGTGCTTCATTCTTTCCAGTTCTATCTCTGAATTTTGCTCCCTATGATCAGTATATGTCTGTTTGAAACCCCTTTTCCTTGCTGTTATTCCGCCTCCTTTGTACAAAAGAAATGTAGATGTTTTTGTGTGTTTGTTGAGTCATTTACAGTTCTCCTTAGCAAAAGTAGCGTAATCGTACTATCATCCTTTGATTTGAATCTGTTGTAAGTGTCGATTTCAAACGTTGAAAAGAGTTTGATTGCTGTTGATGGTTGATTATCCTGTTACTATTGCTTTCGGTCTGGATTTGTGATTTTCTAGTGTCAAAAAACGAGTATTCATTTCAAAACCATAAGGTGTCGTAATCTTCTCTATTGCTGATTTCAAAAGGAAGCTTGTTTATGTTTGTCGCTTGAAAAGAAATTCAGATTTGTGCATCAACTTTCTTTTTAGCATCCATATACTAAGAAAGTCGAAAACAAATACATGCATGTGCATTTTCATATAGACAGTCTGTTTGGCTTGATTTAGGAAAAGTGCATTTACAGTGTGCTCTTTGCTCTTTGTGAAAATATTTTGTCTTTCTTTTCCCTAGTAGCTAGGATTTTCATTGCATAAAAGAGGTAAAAAGTTTGTTTATCATCTTTAGATTGCATTTTAGGAATTACATCTACATCTCGTGGTGAACCCAAAAGGCAAACTTCATAAGCAAGATCAACTTAAAATAAATTCAATGAATCTAACAACGCTTTGGAACTTAACGCACAACATTTAGAGGTCTAGGCTAGAGACATATTCCGGCGTCGTAAAGCCAGGTAACTGTTGTTCTCACTGTTGGTTGGGTGATTCCTCCACTTTGAGACGATAAGTTCCAGTACGGACTTGTGCTCCCACGTACCGTCGAGTATATTTTGGGAGACCCCAATAGGCTTAAATCCTTTATCCATAGGAAGCCGTGTCCGCCGCCCTATCGATCGCAATGCACTGAACACAACATTCGGGAATATTGAATGTCGTACCGTAAAAAGTATTCTACAGTTTTGCGATTGGGTTGGTACTCCCTCTACCTAGACTTCCAGAGCAGTCCCTTTCGTTCCTTTTCAGACTCCTTAACGGAAAAGGTCCATCTGAGCACTTGTCACTTCAAGCTCATTAAAAATCGAAGGAGACTAGAGTCATCTTTTGTTTTTTCTCGACTCTTAAAAACTGAAAAAACAAGTTGTGTCGAAGCATCTAAAATTTATTTTAAACGGAATAATCATCACCTTTCCCTCGTTGGTCTTCGAAATTAGTCTCCCTTCATTGCAAGTTCTTGTAGAATCGCTAGGAAATATTTTGGATAGACTAGATATGTCTGAACAACCGTCGACATCTACGACTGTGTCATCCAACACAACAGCAGCAGAACCTCCTGCTGTTACTCCAACAATGTTCGCCGGTATACCATCTGTCCCGGCAAGTTATCAACAACAAGCCAGGGTCCAATCAGCGACTGTTTTGACGACATGGTCTGTTCCTATTTCTTCATTCAGATTATCATCTGGTATTTCTTATGTTGAAACTCAACAAATTGATCCTGTTAGCGCTTGAGATTTCACCCTAGGCTGAGGAAGGTAAACCTTCAAGGCAACATCAAACCATTTCACCTCGTAGCTAGCCCTACGGGGTATGAGAAGACTCTCTCCGGTCAATCTCAGTAAAATATTCAATGGACAGAGATGACCAATACAGTAACATTGATATTAGGCTAGTAAACGGATAAGGAGGGTTGATTTAAAGTTTTTAGGGTTTTGGGTGGCAATTGGAGGGAGTGCAATTCAGGGTGCGGGGATTGAGCTCAGGTTTTGTAGGTGGGTCTTTGGGGCAAGGTAGGAGTTTGTGCTGATGCCTTTAGCTGAGATGGATGATCAAGGAAGAAAAAAGAGAAGCTAAAGAGGGCAAACAATGACTTTGAATCCTCTCTAGACAGTGGAAAACATAAACATTAAACAAATTTGAAAGCTGAGCATGGCAAGCATGAATTCAAACTTTATCACTTCATTTGTTTAATAAGCTGCAGTAAAGAAAAAGATGGAACACATAAACACAATTACAATTACAATAAGAGAACACACCATCAACACAAGAGTCCACAAGAATCCCAATGATGTCTGCAAAAACCCTGGTCCTCCTTTTCCTCAAATTGCAGAGATACAAGTAAAATATACAATAGGAGCTTCTCCCTCAAGAGTCCAACCATGAAAATGAGCAAGAGAAGGCATAATATAGATGATCTAACTCCTTTCCCCACCTCTAGGGGTCGAGCTCAGCTTCCTAGGAGCTGTTTCAACTAATTCTAAACTGAGCACTAGATAATAGGCAGTGAAAACAACTTGCCTCTAAAACTTAGGAAACCTATCCATGCATTAAATATTTACCATTTACATCAAAGAATCTTCTAGAAGTGATGAAGGAGAGTAAAAGCATCTAAGTGCCATGAAAATTACACAAAAATCCATCATTTACATGCCTCAAAAGTCAACCAAGATGAAAACAGTGTTTTGCTGGCCGAACTGGTCAAAACAGGCCAATTTCCCTGACTGGTCGCGCACATCACTCTGACTGGTCGAGCACATTCACAGCTCTGTTTGAGGGCCTTCCTGGTGTCCAAATCAGGTACAAGATAGCTCGTTGGAAATGTCTGCGAGTCGACTTTCCAACCCCACAGAATTTTTAAATTTGGAGTTGATTTGACCCCTCAAAAGTCATTTCTCCCAAGACAGCTTTCTGCAACTCAAAATAGGGGCAGAAAGTCAAAATTTGCATGTATTTTGAGCTTTTGAAAGCCCAAATCTCCATAAAATCTGAAACCCATCAATAGGCAAGTGTATTTTTGCATGAAAATTCCAAAAATGCAAAGTTTTCCCCGTTCTAAGTTGCCCCCATGACTGGTCGCGCGCGGGGTGAGACCAGTCAAATGGCCAAAACCTGTAAAATTCCCAAAAATGCCAAAAATGCTTCAAAATTCTCAAAATTTCTTGGGTTTGCTGCTAGGAGGATGCTAATGAGTATCATGGTGAGTGAGAGAGGCCTCAGCCAAGATACGGAGCGGGTTGGTCTTCTTCTTCCTCTTACGGGCCTCAGACAACCTCCTTTGGAACATCTTCATTTTCGCCTTGCAAACATGCATCCTCGCCCAATAGTGATTCTTCATGTTCTGTAGCAACCTCTTGTCCTCGTTTGCCTTCTCTAATAGCCTCTGCAAGTGGGCATTCACACGGATAAGCATGGATTCCCTCTCCTTGGGCAGCAAGTCACCGGGCCTCCTACGGTTGATGACTCGGTCACTTCGAATCCTCCACAGCTCATCCAACTCTTTCTCATCCTCAAGTTGCTTGTTGCGCTGCTCAAGATAGTTTATTGTCCATTGGGCCATGTCGAGCTTCTGCTGTAACAAGTGGTTTTCCGCCTCTCTTTGTCGGATGATCTCATGCAAATCTGAAGTGGGGGAGCGAGCATCAAGATTAATGATGTCAACCTGTGTGTCACCGGCTCTCTCCTCCTCTGTCATGGGTTGTTTTCCCTCCCATACTGCTGATGGAGAACGCGAGGCCCCTTCCACCTGGTGTGGAGATAACACTCGCTGACCTGTAGATGATGATGGCGAGACCCCTTCCACCTGTTGTGGAGAAAGTACTCGTCGAGCTGCTGCAAACAAGGTCCTGTGACCTCTCTGGTAGGTGACTTGAGGTGAGGAAGCAACCTATCTCAGAACAATGATCTCGGGCTGGTGAGATGGACCTCCCTCCTCATAAATGACCTCTGGCTCTGGGTGTGGCTGTGGTGTCACTGTAAAGAACTCATGAGAAATGAAGTCTGCCCATGGAATGCCCTGCTGACTCAACTGATGGGAAACAATGAGCTGGATGAGACCATGATGGCACAAACTCCTATACTGCTGAGCTGGGGATCGCCTATGGAACACGGACACCATCCTCTGAATGTCCTGGAAGAAGAAAACCGGGATGTTCATCATCCTCACTCAGGTAAAGTTCATCAACAGGCGAATGTGATAAGAGAAGACCTGTGAAAATCTCCCCTCACATGTGAAGTAATGCATGATAAGCCGCATGATCGGAGCATACTCCCCCCGGAGGAATCTGAAAGGAAAGAACCCCAACAAGTGGCTCATGAATGCTGGGCTGACATATGGCTCAAAATAAACATAATCCAGCATTTTGCACTTGGGCCACACCTCACCCACATTTGGTATCCCGGTAGCCTCTGAAATCACCTCCGGAGATAGCACAAAATTCACCCCTGCAAGAGTGACCTGCCCATCATGAAGGTGCAAAACAAATAAGCGGGCCAACTCCCTGTGGTGCTGAATCTGGGCAAGCCTCTCACAGAACTAAAAACATGACATATAACGGAAACAATTCACTGCCAAAGGGCAGGCCTGTAATTCTGCTAAAGATGTGGGCTCTTCTCTCTTATGATGACCACCTTTGCCTCCCCTACGAGGCCTCTGCTGTACCTCGATCTCTGTGGAAGAAGACCGGTCATCACCTTGCTCATAGGTTTCAGTGGTTGACATGGTGCTTTTGAGCAAAGTGGAGAAAATAGACAAAGTTAACTGCTGCCCTTGCCTGCAAAAATGCTGAGTTGTATGTTGTTTTCAAGGGGAACAAAATCATGAAGGAAATGTTAGGGAAGGGGATTTTTCATAAGGAAAGGGAAACATATAAAAATAGGGAATTTCTAAGGGACAATTCACAAACTGTCAAACATACAATCTCATCTTAATCACCGGGAAATCATTTGCAAAGAAATGTTTTTATTAGGGAAACATGGATGATAATAACCAAGGGAAATGATATACATGCTCAATAGGTGGTAAGGGACAGCATGTATAACAGGGGTATGGGGCAGCATAGATCACTAGCATCAACAACTTGCTCTTTGATTTTTGTCTTTTGATTGTACATTATAAGGCATACTCTGTTTTTTCAAAGGGATTCATGTACATTTGGTCATAAGGGGAAATGGGATTTTATTTAAACAGGGATATTAGGGATAAAAGGGAAAACAGGGCTTATGGTTTTGGGAGACACAGCAACATGATTTTGTAATCACCATTCACTGCAATATGTCCTCTGTTTTTGTAAGGAACATGCACAGCAATCTTTGCTCTGTTTTTTGTTTTTGTCATTTTGCCATCATATTGCCTTTTTCTTTTTGCACATCATTTTATTCTTGCTGTGTGTATTTGTTATCCTTGCTGTGTGAAGGACGTTAGGGTTTGGGTAGAATACATGGAGGGCATTAGGGTTTAGGGAATGTATGTGAGGGAGGGATAGGGTTTAGGTATTGGGGATGGGAAATTTAACATTCTTTGCAAATGACATAAGATAGAGACATATCATAACAATTGTGAATTTAATGGGAAACAATGGAGGGAATAAATGGGATTTTAAAACCTTGAAAAAGAACACCAACCCTAGCATAATGCCTACATGAACAAGCAATAACTAAAATCCATTCCTCTTTACATTCTTGGTAGCAAATATATATAAGCACAAGCCCAACATCCTTGATTTCAAGCATCCAGCATGTTAGAAGACCCTACCTCGATCAATTTAGCAAGCAAGAGGGCGATTGAGCAAATTTGAAGTGGTTTTGTGGAAGACAGTTTGACTGGTCGCGCACGAGCTTTGACTGGTCGCGCACAGCCTGACTGGTCGCGCCCGTTAGGAATTAACACTGTGGAGGAGCTACTGACTGGTCGCGCACTGCCCAACTCGTCGTGCACAGCTCCTGAGTGGTCGCGCACCTGAAAATGACCCAAATTCTCTGCAATTCGCCTCCTTTCGCCTTCTTCGCCCTCTCACTCTTCTTTGCAAGCTCTTAGATGCACAATGAGGGTGTTTTAGAGGGAATTTAACTCTTTATAAGCCCAATTTGAAAAAAATTACTTACCAAACCCACTTTCTAATGTTTTGTTTTGACATTCTCTTTAACACTGTTTTGAGTTTGCTTTGTCCTAAATTTGACTTTTTGAGTGCTTTAACTCCGTTATTTTTGCAGGTTGACCATCTGATGGACTCTAGTGAGGAGACCAGGGTTATTGCCGGCATTTTGAAGAATTTTGAAAATTTCCTTATTTTTTGCAAAATTGACATGACCTTGGCTTTAAAAACATGGTTTTTAAATCCAAGGTATAAATGAGTTGTACCTGATTAAAATATCCATGAAACATATTTACATACCTCCTTCCGGCTTGCTGGGACCCATGGACCTCTGACTCATGATCTTGCAATGACATTTGACTGAAACCCTAGACCTAAGACTTTGGACTTCAAGACAAAACAAAACAAGCGTGACACAAGTTCATTAACTGATATGACCTGATCCAGCAAAGCCAAGAAGGGAACAAGGACCAGCTCCTCCATCAGTTTTATGGCATGCCTAATGGAATGCAAAACTGACATTGATGAGACACCTACTTATGCATATGCAAAGAGTTTTTTGATCACTGATGGAGGGCATAATGACCGACACTAACATTGGCTCCAATGGGGATGGTAGCTCCTTGGAGGTGCCAAGAACCCTAGACCTCTGGGAGAGCAGACCAGTGCTTTTGTCATTGGGCGATGGAGTCAAAAATTCAAGCTGAAATGCATGACTAAAAACTGATGAGTTGACAACACAAATTGACTCTCACTCAACTAAAAACTGACTCAATACTTAAACACAACCGACAAACTAGAAAGATGCTCAAAAGGGAGCTTATTCATCACAACCTACTCTAACAGTTTCATTCATCACCTGATCAAGTGAAATGAAACAACCAATGCAACCAAGTAAGTATCTCATCTGCTGTTTGAAATCTCCGCAAGTTCTCACTTATGACCAACAAGAGAGAACTACTGAAAGGCAACTCCCATGACAACTTAGAAACAGATCCGTTGAATGATATGAATTCTCTATCCGCCTCCAAAAACACTGCATAAGGATCTTGAAATTCAAGCACACTGGAACTTAGCTCATCCAATGGATTACTTCTCTTCTTCTCATACCATGAATGCAAACTTTGATATGAGCCTTGTGATGAGACCTCTGCTGAAAATGACAAAGAAACCGGCTGCCGGATCAAATTCATATCAACACATGTTTCAAGCTCACATGTGGTCAATGGAGAAAGACTTTGACTGCAAACCTCATCCAAAACATCAGCTATTGGATCATGAAAAACTTGATAAGACTGTTGTAATGTATCCATTGAAAATGCATGACATCCTTCTAGCTGTTCATCTTGTTCTTGAGAGATTTTACGAGAATTCTGCCTTATAAACTGAAATGTTTCGAAACAAAAGGGAATAGAATCTTGTTGCATCATCAAATCATGTATTTCGGCTGCTATACCTTCATCTGTAATCTTCCCTTCAAGTTCATTTGGTGGCTGCAAATCTGATGCTACAGGCTGCTCAAGAATGTTGTCATCTGTCTCATCCTCAACATTAAATGATTTACTATGCAATCTACCCTTCAAAAACTGAATTGATTCAAAACAAAATGGTACAGAGTCACCCTGAATCATTAAATCATGTGTGTCCACTTCCAAGTCTTCAGCTGTAACTGGACAATCAATGGCTTTCGGAGGTTGCAAATCTGAATATGAGAAGTCTTGAACCAGGTTTTCATCGCGCTCAAGAGGATCCAATTCAAGACTAGTCAACAACGGATTTGTGATTGCATGGAAGTTGTCTCTGATGAACTGACATGAATCAAAACAAAAAGGCAAAGATCCTTCACTTACTTCAAAATTTGCTGCACTTTCCTCGTCACTGTCATAGCTGATATATGATGGCTGATCATTGTATTCGAGCTGCTGAAAATGAAATTCTTCCTCCCACAAACGAGCTGCTGATTTGTCTGCAACATTAGCTTCTGTTTGGAGAACATAATCATCATCATACTCATCAAACTGAGGCAAATCAACGGTATAAAACATGTCATCAAGCATGCAGGTCATATCAACAGTTCTTTCTTCTCCTAGATGATCTACAAAACAATCACTATGAGTGCTATGACAACTAGGTTGGGAAACAAAATGTTTTGGATCAGCAACTTGTTCTTCTTCAATCAGCGAGCCATGAACATCATAATCATTCCTTGCGGTGATCTTGTCCATCATCTCTTCTACTGCACTTACCAAAACGTCAAGCTTTACTTCTAGAGATTCGGCCGGATCTATGTTTTTCATCTCTTCTTCCTTCATCCTTGCCCTTCGGACCAACAAATGAGCCTCTACACTTACTGCACTGTTTTGCATCTCGTGAAGTGTTGCAATATCCCTTTCTCTCAGCTGAAACTCCATCTCCGGATCAAAGGCATCTGGATAGTGCAAGAGAGCAGATCTAGGAGTAGGCCTTATATCAGCCGACATCGAATAATAAACTTGGTTAAATCTGGCTGAAAATTGTTGTACTGTCTCCCCAGGTAGTCTTTTTAGGTGGTTATACTCTTCTACAATCAAGAAAAGGTTCTGCCCGATCATCCACCTATCGAGAAAAACTTTGACGAACTACTGGAAATCTGAGATGCTTGCATCAGGCAGGGTTTTGAACCAACTCTTCACTTCAGCTTGCAAAGAAAGAGCAAAAAGCCTCATACTAACATCTTCATCATCGACTTCAAAAAGGTCAAGAAATAACTCAAAATTCTGCACATGTTTCTCAGCGTTGACATCCTTACTTTCACCATCAAATCTCGGCAAGTATAGATCATAGTTTTTGGGAAAAGCATGAAGAACAGAAGGTAAAACAAGAGGTTTATACCGATCTGGAATTTTACAAGATGTAGGGGTATGTACAGCAGGTATAGAATGAGACTTGGTCTTTTGAGATTCATCAATTTGAATATGATCATCAAAAAATTCGGAAAAAGGATCTTGATCAAGCTCAAAGGCATGCAAATCTTTGGTATTCACAATCTTCGAAGGGAAAGAATCAACTGCAGGCCGAGGATCTCTTCTCAAATACAATATGCTTTGCAAAACAGTCTTGACATTCTCAGGAAAAGAGAAGAAATAATTTACAACAAAGAACAAAATGTCCTGGATGAAATTCCAACTTGAGTACCTGATCTTGCCATATTCTCCTTTCATGTTTCTGCTGGTCGGGATCATCCTCCAGTGGAGTCTTTGGATCTGATCTTCAAAACTGATTTAGAGTCGCCAAGTGAATGATTCAGCCTTTCAAGTGTCTGATCGTTGTCCACTATCAACAATCAGATCTGAACTTGATACATGTACTGGGGTAAAGTGTCCATGAAGCGCTACGTTCACAAGCTCACGGAGATTGACTGAAGCAGCGTTTATCTACTAATGTTGATGTAAAACAAGAGCGTTTTCAAAGGCTACCTGGAGTAACTTCAGGCTTCGTCTAAGACTTATGAAATAACACGTAAATGAGCAAACGATTAATTTGTTCTCCCCTGTATGGTCGCCACTATGTTAGCGCTTGAGATTTCACCCTAGGCTGAGGAAGGTAAACCTTCAAGGCAACATCAAACCATTTCACCTCGTAGCTAGCCCTACGGGGTATGAGAAGGCTCTCTCCGGTCAATCTCAGTAAAATATTCAATGGACAGAGATGACCAATACAGTGACACTGATATTAGGCTAGTAAACTAATAAGGAGGGTTGATTTAAAGTTTTTAGGGTTTTGGGTGGCAATTGGAGGGAGTGCAATTCAGGGTGCGGGGATTGAGCTCAGGTTTTGCAGGTGGGTCTTTGGGGAAAGGTAGGAGTTTGTGCTGATGCCTTTAGCTGAGATGGATGATCAAGGAAGAAAAAAGAGAAGCTAAAGAGGGCAAACAATGACTTTGAATCCTCTCTAGACAGTGGAAAACATAAACATTAAACAAATTTGAAAGCTGAGCATGGCAAGCATGAATTCAAACTTTATCACTTCATTTGTTTAATAAGCTGCAGTAAAGAAAAAGATGGAACACATAAACACAATTACAATTACAATAAGAGAACACACCATCAACACAAGAGTCCACAAGAATCCCAATGATGTCTGCAAAAACCCTGGTCCTCCTTTTCCTCAAATTGCAGAGATACAAGTAAAATATACAATAGGAGCTTCTCCCTCAAGAGTCCAACCATGAAAATGAGCAAGAGAAGGCATAATATAGATGATCTAACTCCTTTCCCCACCTCTAGGGGTCGATCTCAGCTTCCTAGGAGCTGTTTCAACTAATTCTAAACTGAGCACTAGATAATAGGCAGTCAAAACAACTTGCCTCTAAAACTTAGGAAACCTATCCATGCATTAAATATTTACCATTTACATCAAAGAATCTTCTAGAAGTGATGAAGGAGAGTAAAAGAATCTAAGTTCCATGAAAATTACACAAAAATACATCATTTACATGCCTCAAAATTCAACCAAGATGAAAACAGTGTTTTGCTGGCCGAACTGGTCAAAACAGGCCAATTTCACTGACTGGTCGCGCACATCACTCTGACTGGTCGCGCACATTCACAGCTCTGTTTGAGGGCCTTCCCAATGTCCAAATCAGGTGCAAGATAGCTCGTTGGAAATTTCTGCGAGTCTACTTTCCAACCCCACCGGAATTTTTGAATTTGGAGTTGATTTGACCCCTCAAAAGTCATTTCTCCCAAGACAGCTTTCTGCAACTCAAAATAGGGGCAGAAAGTCAAAATTTGCATGTATTTTGAGCTTTTGGAAGCCCAAATCTCCATAAAATCTGAAACCCATCCATAGGCAAGTGTATTTTTGCATGAAAATTCCAAAAATGCAAAGTTTTCCCCATTCTGAGTTGCCCCCATGACTGGTCGCGGGCGGGGTGAGACAAGTCAAATGGCCAAAACCTGTAAAATTCCCAAAAATGCCAAAAATGCTTCAAAATTCTCAAAATTTCTTGGGTTTGCTGCTAGGAGGATGCTAATGAGTATCATGGTGAGTGAGAGAGGCCTCAACCAAGATACGGAGCAGGTTGGTCTTCTTCTTCCTCTTACGGGCCTCGGACAACCTCCTTTGGAACATCTTCATTTTCGCCTTGCAAACATGCATCCTCGCCCAATAGTGATTCTTCATGTTCTGTAGCAACCTCTTGTCCTGGTTTGCCTTCTCTAACAGCCTCTGCAAGTCTGCATTCACACGGATAAGCATGGATTCCCTCTCCTTGGGCAGCAAGTCACCGGGCCTCCTACGGTTGATGACTCGGTCACTTTGAATCCTCCACAGCTCATCCAACTCTTTCTCATCCTCAAGTTGCTTGTTGCGCTGCTCAAGATAGTTTATTGTCCATTGGGCCATGTCGAGCTTCTGCTGTAACAAGCGGTTTTCCGCCTCTCTTTGTCGGATGATCTCATGCAAATCTGAAGTGGGGGAGCGAGCATCAAGATTAATGATGTCAACCTGTGTGTCACCAGCTCTCTCCTCCTCTGTCATGGGCTGTTTGCCCTCCCGTACTGCTGATGGAGAACACGAGGACCCTTCCACCTGGTGTGGAGATAACACTCGCTGACCTGTAGATGATGACGGCGAGACCCCTTCCACCTGCTGTGGAGAAAGTACTCGTCGAGCTGCTGCAAACAAGGTCCTGTGACCTCTCTGGTAGGTGACCTGAGGTGAGGAAGCAACCTGTCTCGGAACAATGATCTCAGGCTGGTGAGATGGACCTCCCTCCTCATAAATGACCTCTGGCTCTGGGTGTGGCTGTGGTGGCACTGTAAAGAACTCATGAGAAAGGAAGTCTGCCCATGGAATGCCCTGCTGACTCAACTGATGGGAAACAATGAGCTGGATGAGACCATGATGGCACAAACTCCTATACTGCTGAGCTGGGGACCGCCTCTGGAACACAGACACCATCCTCTGAATGTCCTGGAAGAAGAAAACTGGGATGTTCATCATCCTCACTCGGGTAAAGTGCATCAACAGGCGAATGTGATAAGAGAAGACCTATGAAAATCTCCCCTCACATGTGAAGTAATGCATGATAAGCCGCATGATCGGAGCATACTCCCCCCGGAGGAATCTGAAAGGAAAGAACCCCGACAAGTGGCTCATGAATGCTGGCCTGACATATGGCTCAAAATAAACATAATCCAGCATTTTGGGCTTGGGCCACACCTCACCCACATTTGGTATCCCAGTAGCCTCTGAAATCACCTCCGGAGATAGCACAAAATTCACCCCTGCAAGAGTGACCTGCCCATCATGAAGGTGCAAAACAAATAAGCGGGCCAACTCCCTGTGGTTCTGAATCTGGGCAAGCCTCTCACAGAACTGAAAACATGACATATAATGGAAACAATTCACTGCCAAAGGGCAGGCCTGTAATTCTGCTAAAGATGTGGGCTCTTCTCTCTTATGATGACCACCTTTGCCTCCCCTACGAGGCCTCTGTTGTACCTCGATCTCTGTGGAAGAAGACTGGTCATCACCTTGCTCATAGGTTTCAGTGGTTGACATGGTGCTTTTGAGCAATGTGGAGAAAATAGACAAAGTTAACTGCTGCCCTTGCCTGCAAAAATGCTGAGTTGTATGTTGTTTTCAAGGGGAACAAAATCATGAAGGAAATGTTAGGGAAGGGGATTTTTCATAAGGAAAGGGAAACATATAAAAATAGGGAATTTCTAAGGGACAATTCACAAACTGTCAAACATACAATCTCATCTTAATCACCAGGAAATCATTTGTAAAGAAATGTTTTTATTAGGGAAACATGGATGATAATAACCAAGGGAAATGATATACATGCTCAACAGGGGGTAAGGGACAGCATGTATAACAGGGGTATGGGGCAGCATAGATCACTAGCATCAACAACTTGCTCTTTGATTTTTGTCTTTTGACTGTACATTACAAGGCATACTCTGTTTTTTCAAAGGGATTCATGTACATTTGGTCATAAGGGGAAATGGGACTTTATTTAAACAGGGATATTAGGGATAAAAGGGAAAACAGGGCTTATGGTTTTGGGAGACACAGCAACATGATTTTGTAATCACCATTCACTGCAATATGTCCTCTGTTTTTGTAAGGAACATGCACAGCAATCTTTGCTCTATTTTTTGTTTTTGTCATTTTGCCATCATATTGCCTTTTTCTTTTTGCACATCATTTTATTCTTGCTGTGTGTATTTGTTATCCTTGCTGTGTGAAGGACGTTAGGGTTTGGGTAGAATACATGGACGACATTAGGGTTTAGGGAATGTATGTGAGGGAGGGATAGGGTTTAGGTATTGGGGATGGGAAATTTAACATTCTTTGCAAATGACATAAGATAGAGACATATCATAACAATTGTGAATTTAATGGGAAACAATGGAGGGAATAAATGGGAGTTTAAAACCTTGAAAAAGAACACCAACCCTAGCATAATGCCTACATGAACAAGCAATAACTAAAATCCATTCCTCTTTACATTCTTGGTAGCAAATATATATAAGCACAAGCCCAACATCCTTGATTTCAAGCATCCAGCATGTTAGAAGACCCTACCTCGATCAATTTAGCAAGCAAGAGGGCGATTGAGCAAATTTGAAGTGGTTTTGTGGAAGACAGTTTGACTGGTCGCGCACGGGCTTTGACTGGTCGCGCACAGCCTGACTGGTCGCGCCCGTTAGGAATTAACACTGCGGAGGAGCTGCTGACTGGTCGCGCACTGCCCAACTGGTCGCGCACAGCTCCTGAGTGGTCGCGCACCTAAAAATGACCCAAATTCTCTGCAATTCGCCTCCTTTTGCCTTCTTCACCCTCTCACTCTTCTTTGCAAGCTCTTAGAGGCACAATGAGGGTGTTTTAGAGGGAATTTAACTGTTTATAAGCCCAATTTGAAAAAATTTACTTACCAAACCCACTTTCTAATGTTTTGTTTTGACATTCTCTTTAACACTGTTTTGAGTTTGCTTTGTCCTGAATTTGACTTTTTGAGTGCTTTAACTCCATTCTTTTTGCAGGTTGACCATCTGATGGACTCTAGTGAGGAGACCAGGGTTATTGCCGGCATTTTGAAGAATTTTGAAAATTTCCTTATTTTTTGCAAAATTGACATGACCTTGGCTTTAAAAACATGGTTTTTAAATCCAAGGTATAAATGAGCTGTACCTGATTAAAATATCCATGAAACATATTTACATACCTCCTTCCAGCTTGCTGGGACCCATGGACCTCTGACTCATGATCTTGCAATGACATTTGACTGAAACCCTAGACCTAAGACTTTGGACTTCAAGACAAAACAAAACAAGCGTGACACAAGTTCATTAACTGATATGACCTGATCCAGCAAAGCCAAGAAGGGAACAAGGACCAGCTCCTCCATCAGTTTTATGGCATGCCTAATGGAATGCAAAACTGACATCGATGAGACACCTACTTATGCATATGCAAAGAGTTTTTTGATCACTGATGGAGGGCATCATGACCGACACTAACAGATCCAATGTGTCTTCAAAGGCCAATTTACCCTTTAAGTACTGGATTACCACCATATGGAGGGCAGTATGCTTTTTCATTATTCCCTCCCAGAGAACAACCATATGGGAGTTTACAACAAAGTTCAGGTCAAACTGGAATTACATCCAGCGGTTGGGTACCAATACTACCTCAACAACCAAGGGTTGTATATTCAATGCAACTGGTCCACCCTGAGTCAAGTATTCCCACTATACATGTTGTGGTGACTGCGTCGCAAGTACAAGCGCTACCTGTTGTATGTCAGCCCCAAGTTTCTCAGGTTGTAATACAACAGCCTCTTGTCTCGACAACTCAAACACAACCTCAGGTTAGTGCCTCCTTATCTGGAGCGACTCAAGCTCAAACAAGTACTATAACTCCTCATCTTGGTCAATCATCCAGTATTGGACAACAGCAAATGGTCCAACAACCAGGGCTGGTTCAATCTCAACAACCGCTATTCCAGCAATCATATCAAGGACCTGAGCAACAAGTCTTTGTAAGTAATGGGCAACTGCATCTCCAAAGCGGTTATCAACAACCATATTATAATGGTTATGCCCATCAACCTTGTCAAAGTTTCCAGCATCAAATACATTATGCTGGTATGCAAAGACCCACTGCTCAGGTGATTCCATCTTATCCTGGGTATGCTTCGCCTAACCTGAATCAACAGTTGCCCTTTGTAACAACTCTAGAATTACCAGATCTAAACCGGCTGACAAATGATCCACTTGCTTATGCCCCTTGGTGCCCAGCGATTCTGCATAAACTTCCATCAGATATTCCTAAATTTAATGGAAATCCGGGTGAAGACCCGTCGAATCATGTGATGACATTTCATCTGTGGTGTTCATCAAACACCCTAAACGATGATTCGATTAGGCTTCGCCTTTTTCCAAGGACGTTAACTGGTCCGACAGCAAAATGGTATATCGAATTGCCTAGAGCTTCATTTGACAACTTCAGTACCCTAGCCACAACCTTTTTAACCCATTTTCAGTTACCGATAAGGTACAAAATGGGAACAGAACTTCTTACCAATTTCAAACAGACAACGGCCACTCACACATCTGATCATATACATGAGTGGCGATGTCGTCGTAGAATGGTAAAAACGTATGTCCCCGATCAGCTCCTAGCTGAATGTTTTATCAAGTCATTACTACCTTCCATCACGGAAGATGTGGCAAAGGGGGGGGGGGGTCATAACAGAAGAGCAAGTTATCGCTCGTGCGCAATATTTGGACTTGATTTACACTCAGTCTGACACGCTCTACGATAAAATACCTGACGCCCCTAGACCGGAATTCTCAGTTCCTCCTCCTCCTAAATCAAACAATTACTCTCATGCCGGTGATGGCGTGATTTGCGCGACAGACACGAAATCGACAAAGGCTACATCTAAAAAGGCCCGTAAGATTTCTAGTCAAAATGAAAATGAGGAACTTTTTACCTCGGAAGTAAATTCCGTGTCGACCGACAAGGGCAAACGACTGAAGCAACCAGGGGGCAAGAAGAAAAAGAAAGGGAGAAAAAAGAAGCAGGATGATTCATCTCCTAAAAAATCTTCTACAAACCCTTTTGGGCAAAGGAAAACCCCTGCGGGGTATCATATATGCGATGAGGATCATTGGACGAGAGATTGTCCACGTAAAGCTGAAGTTAAGAAACTCTTTAAGAGTTCAAAAACCTCAGCAGTTTTGACTGATCCGTTTCCAAACCTGGGAACCAAACTGGTTGCTAATCAAAATGCTTCCCGATCTCAAGTGCTTATGTTGTCTATCTCAAAGAAGCAAAATGATGCTTTGACAAGGAATAAAGATTACGGGAATCCACAGCTGTCAAATAACAAGGCTAATGAAAAACCTAGTAGTTCGACAACAACTTTGACCGAAGTTGTGCCACCCATCATTCCTAAACAAATGATAAAGTCGCCAAAGGGAGTAGTACACAAATCAACATTTAATCCTCGTGCAAAAATAGCACAGAATTATAATATAATAGAGGACCTGGCCCAATCGTCGTCCGCTATGTCGACACTTGAGGTACCGCAAAATTGCCTCTCCCAAGAGCAAGCTTTATTATCAGCAATAGGTGGGATTGACCCAATGGATTCCAATCTTGTGGCCTTTGATCATAAAGGATATGACCCTCAGTTACCAGCTCAACTAGCTTTCCTTATTCAAGTGAAAGCCCTCAACAAAACTATTCATCGAACAATTATTGATGAGGGGGCATCCACATGCATTATGTCGATGAGTTGCTGGAAAAATTTAGGCTCACCACCCTTGTTGCGATCATCAACAATGTTAAAAGCATTTGATGGACGATCATACACTCCATACGGGATTTTAAGTAACTTTCAAGTTGAATTGGGGGGTAAAACAGTAGAAATTGATGTTGAAGTAATCGACGGAAACCTCGATTACAACATCCTACTGGGAAGGCCTTGGATATATGCCATGGCCGCAGTTGTGTCGACGTACTTCAGGAAGATTGCATTTCCCTTCCAAGGAGGAATTACAATCGTCGACCAACAAACATTTCTCCCCAACAGTTCACAAGTTACGAGAAGCATTCCAATGATCCATGGAAGCAATCATTCGCTCCAAATTATCGGAGTAGGTCTCCTAAAAGACCCTGCCTTAATGGGTACTTTTGCCCTACCGCCTCCGAGTAATCTGGCAGAAGTGGCCATAGTGGAATATGAAATCTTCTATATCTAATGGATTCAGAAGATTCCTGAACATTTTGTCAGCATGGATCATCGCCATTTTAGAAATATTGTAGAAAACAATTTTCTTGGTCTGGGGGACAAACCCAAATCAGCGCTCATCGAGTGTTTGGATAGATAAGTCTAAGGAATATGCTACCCCTTCAGATCCTTGGTCGCGAGTGCATGTCACCAACAAAGGAATTGTTCAATCAATGGTAATTGAAGGGGCACCATGGGATGATTACCACCATCATTCCCTTCTTCCGAATTGTGAAGAAAATACCCCTGATAACCTTCATCATCCTTCAGTTTTTGATTTTCTATCAAATACTATAAACACGGTGGATTCCGAGGACAGTTCTTATCTCGTGTCGACCTTGTTAAAAAATGAAACAAGGAGTCATGAGGATAGTTCTTTTACTGTATCGACCTCATTAAAAAATGAAACAAATCCCCTTTCCAAATCTCAAAGGTAAACCTTCATTCCAACCACCGAGTTGAATGCAATGAAGCTTGGGGGGCATGCACCTCGATTTGTGTTATTATGCTGGGGGCATGCAAACTTATCACGAGCAGTGTTACTGCAGGGTTCAAGCTCGTTGAAAAATAAACCCGCATCGAGCAGTTTTAGCACATAGTTCAAGCTCGTTAAAAAATAAGCATAAGACATGAGCAAATGTTTCCCCCTGCGTTTAAGCTCGTTAAAAAATGAACTATTCCCTGGTAAACAACCATCGTGAATGTAGTACTTCAGTCGTTAAAGCCTTGGTCGTGTTTGCACCGTCACCTCCACTTTTTCATTGGCCGATCATTCACCTCCATTTGATTGTTTACCCATTTTGAGGAACAGCTACAAAGAGTGATTTCACTAGCCATCCTTGTGACACTGCCGTGATTGGAAAATTCCAAACCTTACCTGAAATCAGCTGCTACCCGTTTTATCACTCGTTCCTGAAAAGACGAGTCTCCTTTAAGCTCTTTTCAACTGACTCGTAAAATATGAAAAGATTGTCGAGCCATTGGCCTCTCCAGCTTGTTAAAGGGACAGGAAGTGCTATCCCTCCTCTATATTTTAATCTTTTTGTACCTAAGGGATTATTACACAAAAAGATCAAGCGCTTGTTTTGTTCGACTCGTTAAAAGTATCGAAAATCCATCCCTTCTGTATTGTTTTATACTTTTTCGGACTTAAGGGATTAGATGACGAAAACGTTATTTTGGAGTTACCTTTACATGCCTTTTCAAACTCTCTAAAATTGAAAATGACCGAGTTATCTTTGTCTTTAAACTCGTTAAAAAGATTAATAGTGACAAACTTGTTTATAGACGAGAACGAGTTTCACTATCGCTAGGCTCATTAAAACATAGCGATGGGTTTGCCCGAAGGGCAAATTATAGAACAAGCATATGTTATCCTCCTCAAGCTTGACAAAAATAAAGAGGTACTGGTCAGCAATGACTGGGGAAATTGGGAAGAAAACTCAAAGAAACTTTGTTGGTAGCAAGTCGCTCTTGAACATGACACTTCCAATCCCTGTCAGAGTCGGGTTGGGTTGTTTCATTCACAGGTCACATCACCATGGTCATGCCATACCATCCACATTTGGGGTTAATGCTACCAATCCATCACATCAGTGTCGCTGATATGTTCAAGAGAAGTCACTCAGTGAATTCACCTGTGTCTCACCCACTACCATACATTATACTCCATTCTTTCATGACCACCACCCTGAACCTTATATCACCAGACCGTTTTCACCTCCATTAAAATCATTTGCTCCGTTCCGTGTCATTGATGTGGGATTCATTAAGGCCCTCCTGTGAGAGATCACTTCTTGTCGACATCAGCTCATTATCCAAGAAGTTGATCTAGGAACACCCCATTCAGTACTTTGAAGCTTGCATGGCAAGTTTCTCACTTCCGGCGAAAGGTTTACATCAATGGCCTTCGACCGAAAGATTTTACGTGGTGTTCGACGCCAAGTCCTTTATTCACACCACGTGAATTGTACTGCAGTACCTTGAGGGTCATTATCATTATCGTTGATTCCTCTCGCGCTTGTTAACAGTTTACATCATTGACTGGTAATCAAGCGATGTCTTTCCGTGTTCAACTTCAGAACATTTCTCACATGGATCGACTTGTACTTCGAGTGAAGATTGGACGAGATTGAAGACCCCAGATCTAGTTTCATCCATCCGGGCTGCGATATATATTCAGGGAAATAAAGACATTAAATGTACATCATTGCTGCACAGATAATCATCAACTCAAAAGGATGATGGCTCTATCAGAATCATCAGTCTACACTCAGATGATTGTCTGTCCTATGTACATGAAAATGAATTTATAAAGTTGAGCATGGGAATGCCCGCCTCAGCTAGATCATGAAAATAGTATGAAGATAATGTATTGTATTGTATCTTATTACAGGTCTCCTCCCAGCATTGAAAGAACTTCGGATCCTCATAATAAAGCATTTCACCCGACACCAAAAGGTTAATGGCCTCATACTTTAGGGGGCAACTGTTATAGACATTTTTGTGCCCTGCAACCACAAGCATGAAATGTCCATAAACCAAGGGCTCCTAAGTCCCTAAAAGTGTTGTTCTAACCCCTAAAGGAACAAGGTCAACAAATTACAGCTTCTCCCAGAAGTTCTCCATGAAAAACTACTCAGAACTGGTCAAAACTGGATCATTGCACTTGCTCCATGGCCAGAGTGCGATGCATTGCACCTTGTACACACGGGAAGTGCGTTGCATTTCAAAAAGCCCTTCTATGGGGTGCGATGGACGAGAAAATACAAGTGGCGGAGATAGTTTACGAGGTGGATGATCATGGAATCTTCCAGAAACTTCTCCTGGGACACTTGCCTCTCAGAATCGCCCAAGGATGAGTAAGAGATCAATGAGATTTCCAAGTGGCATCAAGAACTATCAGAGAGAAGACACTAATCAAAAACCCAGAGCTGACTCACACCTCTGCAAATATCTATATATATATATATCTCTCATCCCATAGATCTAGAGGTTGGAGGCTTGAATTTCGCATTTTGTAAGGAATTGCTGTTGGTTTTTTGAGACAAAACATCAGATTTTTGGGTGATATATACTTTTTTTGAGGTGAAGAGGGGATTCTTTGCTGGGAGGTTGATGCTGGGTCAGGAACCACTGGTTGTAACTCCTCCTGGATCTTTTCTTGTTTATCAATAAAAGCTATTTGAGTTTTCCTCCATGCTTTTGTACCATTGATGCTTGTTACATTTGTATGGTTAACTTAAATATGATCCTAAGTTGTTTATGAATATAGATCCATGTCTTTGTATAGTTTTCTTCTTCTGTGATCTTACAGGTACTTTGTGAAGCCGGGCAAGTAAGGGAGCAGGTCGCTGGAGACTATCAAAGACGAGAAGGATTGGATCAAAGGACTAGCGCAAGACACAGGTTGGTTCTTTCTATTCCTCTCTATCTATAGTTCATAAAGGAAATACAAAAGTAGTTTTTCTCTGTTTGTTTCTAAGGCAGCTGTCACACCTTAGTGGGATAGAGCAGTTCTAAATAGACACTTTTCCCTGTAACAGAAGGACCTATCAAATATGGTGGAGGTTCTCTTCCCTACTCTATCTAAAGATCAAGATGTCATCTAAATACAGCACCACAAATGCATTGGTGAAGGGTCGCGGGATGTCATCCAACAACCTCATGAAGGTTGCAGGGGTATTCATCAACTCAAAAGGCATGATCAACCATTCAAAAATTCCCTCCTTGGATTTTGAGGAAACCTTTCACACATGAGAGGGTTCAATATGCACCTGGTGATAACCGAACTTCATGTCAATCTTATTGAAATATTTGACCACCTTGAGCTGGTCCAGAAGGTCATCAATCTGTGGGATTGGGTACATATTCCCGACAATGACCTTGTTCAGTGCCTGGTAGTCAATACAGAGTCTCGAGGTCCCATCCTCCTTCTGTACCAATACAATCGGTCTCCCACAAGGTGATGAGCTTAGCCTAATGTGCCCTTTCTGGAAAAACTCCTGAACCTGGCTCTTGATCTCATCGTTCTCAAGAACATAGCATTGATAGATCAGTACATTGTGTAGCAACATGCCCAAGGTCAGACTAATGGAGTTATTAGCCTGATAGCGCATAGGTACTCCTATAGTTGAGCCAAAACCATCTCTATACTCCTCCACGACCTTGTCCATCTGTTGCTACTGTGTTGAGGATCCATCTCTACAAGTCATGACCACAAGCTTATTCTTTCCCTAAGGGAGAATCATAAGGAAAATAAATTTCCTAGTCTAGAAAATGATTTTACCGCATTTATTTCCAATTAATAAAGAGATGATAGTAGGTGGGGCTACCTCTGGTATCCTGTACAACTTATTTTCCAATGTAATAATCATAGAGCGAGGTAAAAAATCATATACAAAATGTCGCTTCCACAAGTATGGTTCTCCTCATAATACGTCACAAACTTCAAGAGCATAACCATCACAGAATACCTCATTCGTGAAGGCCTTGATGTTGTAGGGAAGGTTGCATTACTAGCTGGTGGAGATATATCATCCTTGCTAAAGCAGCTCAATGGCGTACAACTATGGATGTGCTATCATTGGTATGTCTAGCCACTTGATGACCTCTGCTGAAATGAGGTTCTTTTGTCTCCCACTATAGAAAATGAATTATAGCGGAGAACCTTTCACCCACATATGTGAGTGGAAAAGGTGTTCCCCCTCCTCTAGATCTTCAAGCTCATTCTTCTAGATTTTGGTGGTGGCCACGGTGGCATTGGGGTTTGTGTCAATGATCTGCTTCCATTTTTCATTACCCTTGTAAGGTTCTAACTCAAAGTCAGAGCATGCATCTAATTCAGAAGCCTTCAGCTCGGCCACCAGTGACTGCTTGCCCAGACACTCACTTGTGTTGCGAGTGGAGCTCTTATGTAACTCACGCCATTTTCCCATGTCCTTCTTTGTCTTCATGGCATTTTTCTTTTCTTACGACTTTGGTGGGTTGTCTTGGGCCACCCCGCCTTGGCTTTGGCCTTTTCTCTATGGTTTGGGGATGCCTTTTCCTTGCTTTAAATTCACAGAGTCAGTATCACTTCTTCTATTTAAACGTCTTCTCAATATTGACAGCATATTGATATGTCATATTGAGTGAGGAGATGTCTAGGAACTCCATCTCGTCTTGGATGTACTTGTGTAGACAGTTGCAGTACTTGAGTACCAAATTCCGCTCAGAATCCTTGATACCTAACAAGTGTATTGGAATCTCCCTCATGATAATTTAATTATGAAAAGAACAAATATGTATAGTGTTAATTTACATCACCTCAAATCATAATAACAACTGCATGAAACATAAGTAACAAGATTTAAAAGTCCTAGGTAGTTCTAAATAGTTTTAAGGTCGAACCCTTTTAATATAGAAGGAAACATGAATAGACACAGTTGCATATTACAATAAAGTTCAAAATGATAATCAAATCATTCATATTCCAAGACCATATAGAATAAAAAACACCATGCCATAAAAAAAATTCAATCCATTATTGGGGCATAGATATTGTGCAACAATAAAAATCACAACACCAAATTTATATGTGAACTTGATCCAATAGATCTGCAAGGTTATCAATTTTCTCATATATATATGAAAAAAAGAAAAGTGATATAATTGTATAAATATGATGTTACATTGTCCATGCAGCAAAATACATCAACCACTTTTTATTAGGAATTAAGATCTTCCCCTAATTTCCTTCAAGATCATCATCAAACCATATAGCCAATTAAAAGAAAATCATGTGAAAGAATAAAACAAATAAAACCACTTTTGGCACAAGAATAAAATATCTACTTGGAAAACTTAATCATCATTCTAGATTAATAAAGAAAGTAATCAATCTAAAATAAAATAAAAAATAAAATAGGGGCACATTTCATTTGATAATGTAAGGGGAGTTTGTTGGGTGTCCAAAAATTGGCAACTCATTAGGTGAACTAGTTGTGTCGGACTGAAAAGTTGTATAATATTAAGGAAATATACATAAAATGTTGAATAATACTAAAAATTGGTTGGTGTGATTCATCTTGGATCCGATAGAAATTTATTGGTCACAAATACATGTGCATAATTTTCATATCCATACAAAAACTTGAATACAAACCATTATTATTTATAGATATCTTGGGAACTTATAAAAGTCAAATAAAGAAAAAGTAACAGCTAACTGGATGATCTGGACTTATACATGAACACAACAGAAAATAGATACAAACATAAACACAAAGATGAAACCAAAATAAAATTTCATTTCACTAATATCAAAGAACTGAAATATGCTTACATAGATAATGGAAATAAACCAGCGGAGGCAATGGTAGCTTACCTTTGCGAAGATATGTGGAGGCTACATGTCTTTGAACTATGTTACAATGAGGCTCAAGGGCCTTTTTGTTATTGAAAAACAAGGGAAAACCATAAAAAACCATAACCAAAGGAGATGGAACGCCAAGAGTTTGTGGGCCCCGTTGGGGTTAGTTGGGTGGCCAACTACCCAGGGGTGTAACTTGGTCATATGATCTTGGTTTGGCGCATATGATACCTAGTTGGAAATATCTCACTAAGTACCAAAGGTTTTTTAAATAGGCCCCAAATTATGGAAACAAGATTTCTGCAGACCTCAAAATAAAGTTGTTTAGGGGGTTAAAATAGCTCTAGAAATTCAGGACCCAAAAAAATGCTAAAAATAGTAAATGCTGTTATAATCGAGGAAACACATGAAACTGAATGGAGGTATAGGTGGAATAGGTGGGTGGGTGCCAATATCCACCTATATCAGTCCTCCCCCCTTATGAATAATGGTCCCCATTGCATGAAGAGCCTCCATGAGGTGAGGAAATTTCTATTGAACCCTATCCCTCATGAACCACTTTCCCTAGTGAAGGATTTCGCCTACTTTGACAACTCGATATAGTTGGATCCTATGGTGGAAAGTATTCTTGATATGTTTTTCCATGATCCTATGAGTTGTGGCCTTTGCGATGTAGATTGGTTTGAGATCTATTGGTGTCAGTTTCTCAGCAATGTCTAATTTTTCCAACAATGGGAGAAAGTATGGTCATAGCCGGTCCACATTGAATACTAGGTGTAGGCTAGGGAATGGTGGAATTCCGAGCTGGAAGGAATTATCTCCTACATCCTTGGTGATGATGTGCAAATCATATTAAAGAGGGTGAAGTTTTCGATGTGGCCCAACGAGGCATTCCTTGTCCAATTGTAACCAAACTTTGTCACCCACCTTGAACCTCTGTGAAACCCAATGTTGATCATGACGCTGCTTGTACTTAGCATTAGCTTTGTGCAATATTTCATGGACCTATTGGCGAATGTGCTGAATGCACTCAATCAAGTTGTTAGCCCTATTAGCTTCGACCTACACATGATATAAATCTACTTGAGTGTTATAGACATTTTTGGGCACTGCAACCCCAATCATAAATGTCCATAAACTAAGGGCTCCTAAGTCCCTAAAGTTGTTGTTCCAACCCCTAAAAGAACAAGGTCAACTGATTACAGCATCTCCCAGAAGTTCTCCATGAAAAACTACTCAGAACTGGTTTGGACCATTTCACCTGCCCCATGGTCAAAGTGCGTTGCATCCTACCTGAATACACACAGTAGGTGTGATGCATGTTGAAAAGCCCTTCTATGGGGTGCAATGGGTGAGAGTGGACAAATGACAGGGTCAATCCGCAAGGTGGAGGAGCATGGAATCTTCCAGAAACTTCTCCTGCGACACTTGCCTCTCTGCATTCGACCAGGGATGAGTAAGAGATCATCAATCTCCAAGTGGAATCAATAAATATCAGAGAGAGGAAACTAATAAAATCTCAAAAGCTGACTCATTCCCCTTGCAAACATCAATATATGGATCCCTCATCCCATAGATCCAGAGGTTGGAATTTTGTATCTTGTAAGGAAGGGTTGTTGGTTTCTTGGTGCAATATCATAGTGTTGGGTGATCTAAGATTTTCATGAGGTGAAGAAGGGCTTTGTTACTAAGAGGATGATGTTGGGTCAGAACAATTGGTTGTAATCCTCTTTACTCTTTCTTGATTATCAATAAAGCTATTCAAGTTTTCCTCCACATTCTTGTATGATTGACGATTTATGCATTTGTGTGGTCAATATATATCTGGTCCTATATTGTTTATGATAATAGATCTATGTTCTTGGATAGTGTTGTGCTGCTTTGATTCTACAGGTACTCTTTGAAGCTGGGTAGACAAGGAAGCGAGTGGCGAGAACCTATCAGAAGAGAGAGGAATTGAGCAAGGAACCAAGCGCAAGACAGAGGTTGGTCTCCTTATTCTTAACTTATCTATTTCTCATAAAGGAAAACGAAAGTAGTTTTTAGTTTGTTTTTTTCTAAGGTAGCTACCAGCCTTAGTGGGATGAGCAGCTCTGCATAGACACTAGTTTTCCCGATAACAAAATGGCGACCATATTGGGGAGCGAATAGATTGTTTGTTTATCTACATTTGCTTACTTTATAAACTTACAGACGGAGCCTGAAGTCAAGCCAGCTAGCCTTCGAACTGCATTTGCTATGCAAGTGCAAAGTAGATCAATGCTGCTTCAGTCTATCTTCGAGTTTTGTTTATGAATTAAACGATTGATTTACAAGCTCTCTAATTGCCCTCGTGGTGGCTCTAGTAACCTATTTAGATCTACCCCTATGATTGATTTATTGATTACCACTTACTCAGCCTAAATCCCTGAACTAAGCTGCAAACTGTGACTTGGAACCCAGCTAAAGTCTCGTCCTTGGTCCATCGCACTATGTCTTCTCTGAAACCTGAATGCATCGCATTTCCCGAGTGTAGTAGGTGTGTTGCATTTCAGTTTCCCTGTGCTACAGGTGCGCTGATCAGACCTCCTCTGCTCTTAGATTTTGGCTTCTGGGTTCATACTTTTCAGCTCTATTCAGGAGTTTTGCTACCTGTAGTCAGTACACCTCTGTTTGAAGCCCCTTTCCTTGCTGTTATTCTGCCTCCATTGTGCAAAGAAATGTAAATGTTTTTATGTATTTTTGAGTCATTTTCAGTTCTCTTTTACAAAGAAGTAGCGTAATTGTGCTATTTTTTCTTGATTTCAAAGTGTTGCAAGTGTCGTTTTCAGTCATAGAAGAGAATCTGATTGTTCTTGATAGTCGATTACACTGTTACTCTTGTATTTGATTTGAATTAGTAGTTTTTCAAGTGTCAAAAGCAAGTTTTCAATTCCAAATAACAAAGTGTCATCATTGTCCTCATTTTGTTTTGAAAAGAAACTTGTTAGTAATTGTCGCTTTGAAAAATAATTCAGATTTGCGCTTAGTTTCCCTTTTATCATTCACACATTAAGAAGGCTGAAAACAAATACATGCATGTGCATTTTCATTTAGACTGTTTGTTGGTTTGATTTAGGATAGTGCATATCATGTGTGCTCTTTGCTCTTTGTTGAAAGAAAATCATATCTCTTTCCTTAGTAGCTAGGATTTTCATTACAAAAAGAAGATTAAACGACTGTTTATCATCTTAGATTGAATTTTAGGAATTGTACATCTACATCATGCGGTGAACCTGAAAGGCAAATTTCTTAAGCAAGATCAACCATAAAATAAATTTAATGAATCTAAAAACGCTTTGGAACCTAACACACAACATCTAGAAGTCTAGGCTAGAGACGTATTCTGGCGTCGTAAAGCCTAGTAACTGTTGTTTTCATTGTTGGTTGGGTGATTCCTCCACTTTGAGACGATAAGTGCCAGTACAGACTTGTGCTCCCACGTACCGTCGAGTATATTTTGGGAGACCACAATAGGCTTAATCCTTTATCCATAAGAAGTCGTGTCTGCCGCCCTATCGATCGCAATGCACTGAACACGGCATTCGAGAAGATTGACTGCCGTACCGTAAAAAGTGTTCTGCAGTTTTGCGATTGGTTTGGTAATCCCTCTGTCTAGATTTCCAGAGCAGTCCCTTTCGTTCCTTTTCAGACTCCTTAATGGAAAAGGTCCATCTGACCACTTGTCACTTCAGGCTCATTAAAAATCGAAGGCGACTAGAGTCATCTTTTGTTTTTTCTCGACGCTTAAAAATTGAAAAAAACAAGTTGTTTCAAAGCGTCTAAATTTATTTTAAACAAAATAAACATCACCTTTCCTACGTTGATCTTAAGTTGAGAAAAATGGAGTCCGCCAACCAAGGAGATCCCCTTGGAGGAAATCCTAGTCCCTTCTCCTCTTGGGGAGATGTTGATGCACCCCATATGGCCACATTGTCCCTTCCAGGATTGAAAATCGGCTTGCCCGTATGGCTCTTCTCAACTTCTGTCGTTCAGAACACCATGATTCTTGAACAATCAAGTCAGCAATTAAACAATATTAGAGTTACCCCCCAACCCTCTACTTCGTCCAATTCTTCCTCTCCTCCTTCCTCTTCGCTTGATGAAACTGGTAAAGCCCAAAATCAAGTAACAGGGAAGAAGAAGGAAAAGAAGAAGAAAGAGAAGAAGAAGAAGGAGCCAAAGGCGAAAAGGGGAAACCAAGAATCGTCTAGCGAAAATCCACACACTACAAAGGAGACGACTATCATTGAGATTGTCCTTACATCCCTCGGATCTTAAGGGACTCGTCTCCTCGTTTGCAAAATCTGGTGTCATCAACCTCTGACGATCATGTTGAGCATACACCGTCAACTAGTGAAAGTGAAGCCCCTGGACAAAAAGGAAAATATAAATTTCCTTGTAAATTGTGTGAAGGCGATCACGCCGTCCACCGTTGTCCCTTCTTAGATGAAGCTAAAAAAGTTTTGGACGACCGTCCGTTTTCACTGTTACGGCTTCCTCCTGGATATAAGAAACTCTTGCCGAGTCCATCACTAGTTGAAATCCGGCTGACACGCCCTTGTGGTCATCCAAAGCGTCTATCATTAAAGATAAACCATCTGAATCCACACCAAACGAAAGTCAAAAGGTCGAGGCGGCAGTTTTCCCGGTCTCAGCTTCAGAAGGCCCATCTACAGATGATACAATCACCGAAGAGAACAAGAACGACACCATTCAAATTCTCTTCGTAAGCACAGACTCCGCTGAACATGGGGGCAGTCTACCCATTCCTTTACCGCAGGAAGGAAGTTCATCAGAGTCATCTCCGACCGTCTATTCGGTCCTACCTCCAAGCAACCTAGTTGTTTCCTTTGAATGGAATCTACTAGGAAGACCCCGTTTACTGGCTAGTGTACCATTTCGAATCATTGCTCAAATATATAGAATCGTCATGGCTGGTACCATCATAGATGAAGGGGCTTCTGTGATTATCCTTTCCTCAACTGCTTGGAAAGCGCTTGGTTCGCCATCGCTTTTGCCTGAGATGAGAAATCTGACAGGCTTTGATAAAGGAACCAGTCAACCGTTAGGGATCCCTCCCGATGTGCTGATAAGGTTGAGAAGGAAAACCATTCACATGAACATAATGGTAGTCCAAGGATCCCTGGATTATAATCTACTCCTTGGATGGGACTATATTTATTGCATGGGAGCCGTCGTCTCCTCACGCTTTAGAGTAATGTGTTTTCTGCACGAAGGAAGAGTGGTCAAGCTCGTAGACCAGCTTTCATTTCCCGGTTCACACATAGCAAATATTCATATACCAACCCTGAATGGTCTTTTCACGCAAGGAATGTCTCATCAATCCCCAATCCGTCCTCCTGATGAGCGTGAGTGATTCGGAGGACATGACTGAAACCCAGGGGGCATGCAACCCTGGACTGCTTCGGCGGGAAAACCTTGGGTATAGTGTAGGTTTCCGCGGAGGATATATGACTATTCTAACACACCCGTCCATTTAGGAAAATGGGATTAGTTGGAATAAGATTCCCTCGTCAAAGTTATGTGAGTGGAGGCGTCTGCGCCACTCACCTTTGTCTATTTCGGTAGAAATCGCCGAGGAAGTGTTTTGTCTGTGACACGGATGGAACAACCTTTGGTAACCTAGAAATTTTTCGCTATACCTGGGGGCATGCAAACCTTTTGCCATGCAAGCGAAGAGTGACCATTTATTTTTTAAATTTTTAAGTCCTCTAACCCTTTAAACTCGTAGGATTGGTCGTTTCCTAACTTGCATAAAGAAAGGATGTGGAGCAAAGCTTTGTAAGGTGCAAGCTTCTTTAAAATGGCATCCTAGATGAGACATCCTTATTATACAACTGGATTGAGTAGTTTTAACGCGGAATTCAAGCTCGTTAAAAAATAAACATAAGCAATGAGCAAGTGTTTCCCCCAACGTTTAAGCTCATTAAAAAATGAACCATTTTCTGGTAAATAACCATTATGAATGTATTACTTCAGCCTTTGAAGCCTTGGTCGTGTTCTCGTCATCACCTCCACTCTGTATTGGCCGATCATTCACCTCCACTTGATTGTTTACCCCTTTTGAGGAACAGCTACGAAGAGTGTTCCTGTTAGCCATCCTTGTGACACTGCCGTGATTGGAAAATTCCAACCCTTACCTGGAATCAGCTGCTACCCGAATCTATCACTTGTTCCTCAAATACGAGTCTCCTTTAAGCTCTTTTCAACTGACTCTTAAAATATGAAAAGATTTCCAAGCCATTGGCCTCTCCAGCTCGTTAAAGGGACCAGAAGTGCTATCCCTCTTTTAGACTTTAATCTTTTTGGACTTGAGGGATTATTACACAAAAAGATCGAGTGCTTGCTTTGTTCGGGTCATTAAAATTACCTAAAATTCATCCCTTTTGTATTATTTTATACTTTTTCGGACTTAAGGGATTAGATGACAAAAAAGGATTTTTGGAGTTTCATTTATGTCCCTTTTCAAACTCTCTAAAATTGAAAAGGACTGAGTTATCTTTGTCGTTAAACTCGTTAAAACCGAATAGCGACAAACTTGTCCATAACAGACAAGAACGAGTTTCACTATCGCTAGGCTCGTAAAAACATAGCAATGGGTTTGCCCAAAGGGAAAATTATAGAACAAGCATATGTTATCGTCCTCAAGCTTGAAAAAAATAAAGAGGTACTGGTCAGCAATGACTGGGGAAAAATTGGGAAGAAAACTTAAAGAAGCTTTGTTGGTAGCAAGTCGCTCTTGAACATGACACTTTCTTTCCGCATCTGAGTCGGGTTGGGTTGTTCCATTCACTGGTCACATCACCATGGTTCCGCCACACCATCCACATTTGGGGTTAATGCTACCAATCCATCACGTCAGTGTCGCCGATATGTTCAAGAGAAGTCACTCAGAGAATTCACCTATGTCTCACCCGCTGCAATACATTTATGCTCCATTCTTTCACGACCGCCACCCTAAACCTTATATCACCAGATCGTTTTCACCTCCATTAAGATAATTTTCTCCGTTCCGTGTCATTGATGTGGGATTCACTAAGGCCCTCCTATGATGGACCACTTCTTGTCGATGTCAGCTCGTTATCCAAGAAGTTGGTCTAGGAACAACCCTTTCAGTACTTTGAAGCTTGCATGCCTCAATGGCAAGTTTCTCACTTTCAGCGACAGGTTTACACCAATGGCCTTCAACTGAAAGATTTTTCGTGGTGTTCGATGCCAAGCCCCTTATTCACACCACGTTAATTGTACTGTAGTACCTTGAGGGTCATCATCATTATCGGTGATTCCTCTCGCGCCTGTTAACAACTTACATCATTAGCTGGTAATCAGGCAATGTCTTTCCATGTTCGACTCCAAAACATCTCTCACATGGATCAACTTGTACTTTGAGTGAAGATCGAACGAGATTGAAGACCCCGGATCTAGTTTCATCCATCTGAGCTGTGATATATATTCAGGAAAATAAACACATCAAATGTACATCATTGCTGCACAGATAATCATCCAATCTAAGGGATGATGGCTCTACCAGAATCATCAATCTACACTCAGACGATTGTCCATCCTATGTACATGAAAATGAATTTATAAAGCTGAGCATGGGAATGCCCGCTTTAGCTAGATCATGAAAATATTATGAATATAATGTATTGTGTTGTATCTTATTACAAGTCACCTTCCACCTTGAAAAAACTTCGGATCCTCATGATAAAGCATTTCACCCGACATCAAAATATTAATGACCTCATGCTTTAGGGGGCAACTGCTATAGACATTTTTGGGCACTGCAACCCCAATCATAAATGTCCATAAACTAAGGGCTCCTAAGTCCCTAAAGGTCTTGTTCCAACCCCTAAAACAACAAGGTCAACTGATTACAGCATCTCCTAGAAGTTCTCCATGAAAAACTACTCAGAACCAGTCAAACCTGGACAATTTCACCTGCCCCATGGTCAAAGTGTGTTGCATCCCACCTGAATACACACAATAGGTCTGATGCATGTTTTAAAGCCCTTCTATGGGGTGCGATTGTTGAGAGTGGACAAATGGCAGGGTCAATCCGCAAGGTGGAGGAGCATGGAATCTTACAGAAACTTCTCCTGTGACACTTGCCTCTCTGCATTCGACCAAGGATGAGTAAGAGATCATCAATCTCAAACTGGAATCAAGAACTATCAGAGAGAGGACACTAATCAAATCTCAAAAGCTGACTCATTCCCCTTGCAAACATCTATATATAGATCCCTCATCCCAGAGATCCAGAGGCTGGAATTTTGTATCTTGTAAGAATGTGTTGTTGTTTCTTGGTGCAATATCATAGTGTTGGGTGATCTAAGCTTTTCATGAGGTGAAGAAGGGATTTTTTGCTGAGAGGATGATGCTAGGCCAGAACAATTGGTTGTAATCCTCTTTGCTCTTTCTTGATTATCAGTAAAGCTATTCAAGTTTTCCTTCACATTCTTGTATGATTGACGATTTATGCATTTGTGTGGTCAATATATATTTGGTCCTATATTGTTTATGACAATAGATATATGTTCTTGGATAGTGTTGTGCTGCTTTGATTCTACAGGTACTCTTTGAAGCTAGGTAGACAAGGAAGCGAGTGTCGAGAACCTATCAAAAGAGAGAGGAATCGAGCAAGGAACCAAGCGCAAGACAGAGGTTGGTCTCCTTATTCTTCTCTTATCTATTTCTCATAAAGGAAAACGAAAGTAGTTTTTAGTTTGTTTGTTTCTAAGGTGGCTACCAGCCACATCAATGGGACATAGTGGCTGGAATCCCAACCCCTCCTGAAAGGTACTGTGGCCAGTTGAGCTATGGAGATATTTTTTGTAATTGTGCTTTACATGTGGTAGGATTTCATCTGATGTGCATGGATTATTCGAGTTGTACATGCGTATAATGTACATGATCATCATGTTGACAACCTCTGTTTGGCCATCGGTTTGAGGGTAGAATTACACCAACTTAGTGAGCTTGGTATCCAACATTGACCAGAGGCTTGACCATAATGTAATCAGGAACCTATTGTCCCAATATGAGATAATGGATTGTGGGATCCCAAATTGTACCCATACTCATTGAAAGAAGAGCTTAACAATGGCTTCTATTGTGATACTCTTGTTGCAAATCATCAGAATGGCCATCTTATAGAATCTGTCCGTGACCACAAAAACATAGTCACTACGATTCTTAGTAGAAGGGAGGCCCAACATGTAATCCATGGAGATGGATTCCCAGGTCCGACTAGGAATATGCTTCTTGATGGTAAGTTTCACAATGGCACAGGAAGTGTAGGATCTGATGTACTTCCCAACATCCTGTCAAAGTTTCGACCAATAAAGATACCTCTACTACATTGCCACTATTTTCTCCACTCTGAAATGTGTAGTGATCTAACTGTAGTGCACTTCAAAAATCATCTTGGCATGATTTCTTAAAGGAACACATAGGTTTTTGAGGTGGCATACTATTGTACCATAGAGGTGAAAATCAAGAACTTAATTGCCTTCTAGCAGCATCTGTTATGTGTTGCCAAATTCTAGACTGCTCTTGTAAAGATGCAACCACCCTGAAGTCTCGTGTCCATAAGAGTCAAGAACAATGGTCGATGCCATGACGAATGGTTGGCTTAGGCAGTCTGCAACATTATTGGTGTTTCCCTTATTCTACTTAATGTTCAAATGGAACTATTTCAAGTATGTTGACCATTTCTAATGGCGATCGTTATACAACTTTCCTTGTGTCTAAATGAACTGTAAGGGTCAGTGGTCTGTGTAGATGATTGTTTCCTTCCCAAGAAAGTAATGCTTTGATTGTTGGAATACCTGCAAAATGGAATAAATCTCTTTTTAATAGTTGAGATACTTTTAGACAGTTTCCGAAAGTGTCTAACTATTATATGTCACAGGATGCCGCTACAGAGTAAGAACTGCACCAATAACATAGTCGAAGGCATATATCTCAATCTCACACAGTTGTTGCAGGTCTCGTAATGAGATGACTGGTATACAGCATAGGTGATGTTTGATCTCAGCAAACACCTTCTGTTGGGATTTATACCAAAAGTACTCTTATTTTTCTCTACCCTTTGTGACTTCACTCAAAGGTCGAGTGATATGAGAGAACCCCAACACAAACTTGCGGTAGAAATTGGCAAGACAGAGAAAACTACGGAGCTCTGTTAGAGTGGTTGGAGCTAACCAATCCTGAATAACTTGTATCTTGGTTGGCTCCACATGACCACGCCACTCATCAATGATGTACTCCACAGATTGAGCCTGGGTCATACAAAAAGTGAATTTCTCCAAATTGGCACATAATTTGTGTTGGCGCATGGTTTGGAGGACTTGTTGAATACGGTGGAGGTGATCTTCCCAATTCTAGTTGAAGATCACTATGGTGTCCAAATACACTACCACACATGAGTTGGTGAAGGGAAACAATATGTTTTCCATCGACATCATGAAGGTTTCGAGGGCATTCAACAACTTGAATGGCATGGAAATCCATTTGAAAAGGCCCTCCTTTGATTTGAAGGAACTCTTCCACACATCGGAAGGTTCGATTGGTACCTAGTGATAACTGGACTTCCAATCAATATTGTTGAAATATTTTCCCCCCTTGAGCTGGTCCATAAGTTCATTGATCTATGGGATTGGATACCTATTCCAAAAAGTGATCTTATTTATCACTCGATAATCAATATAGAGTCTCCAGGTCCCATACTTGTTTTATACCAACATGATCGAGCTCCCACAGGGTGATCAAATTAGCGCGATGCACCCTTTCTACAACAACTCTTGAATCTACCTCTTGATTTCATCGTGCTCTAGAACAGAGAATTGATAGATCATCCTGTTTGGTAGAAGCACACTCATGATCAAATCAATGGATTTCTTGACTTGATAGTGTATGGGTACCCGTGTGGGTGAGGTAAAGATTTCCCTGTACTCCTCCATGACCTTGTCCTTATGCTGCTACTCTGTGAAGTAGCCTTGTATGGAGGCTTTGGATGTGGCCACAATCTTCTCCTTTTCTAATGGAGAACCATTAGAAAGACAAATTTCATGCTCTAGTAAATTATCTTACTACATTTCTTCACATAGATTAAAGAGATGGCAGTAGGCAGTGCTAACTCGAGTATCTTGTACAACTTATTTCACAAAGAAATAATAATAGTGTAAGGCATAGAATCATACATAGCATGAAACTTCCACAAGTATGGTTGGCCTAATAATACATCACAAAATTCAAAAGGAGAAAAATCATAGAGTACCTCATCTGTGAAGGGCTTGATGTTGCAGTGAAGGCAACACTGGTGGCTGAAGCAAAGATCTCGTCCTTGGTGAAGCCACCCGATGGTGTATGGATGTGGGTGTGGTTTGGTTGGTAGGCCTAACTACTTCATGAACTTTGCTGAAATGAGGTTATTTTGGCTTCTTCTATCGGTAATGAACTACAACGAAGAACCCTTCACCCATATATGTGAGTGGAAGAGTCGCTCCCCCTCCTCTGGATCTTCAGGTTAAATCTTCTGGATCTTGGTGGTGGCAATGGAGGAACTAAGCTCTACATAAATAATATTCTTCACTTTATCATTCCCCTTGTTAGCTTATAAATTATAGTTAGAACATGCATTTGATTCAGAATCTTTCAGCTCAGCCACAAGTCACTGCTTGGCTCGACACTCACTTGTGTTGTGAGTAGGGCTCTTATGGAACTCACACCATTTCCCTGTGTCCTTCTTTGTCTTCATGGTGTTTTTATTTTCTTGTGCCTTTGGCAGGTGTTAGTGTCATTTAGTTCTTCCTGTCACCAGTGATCAAATATTCTCTTACAAGGTTTTATTAGGGCTCTTCAAGTCCAATTTTATCATTTCACTAGGTTTTCAAAATAAAATTTGGTCACTGGCTAGTGTGTCTAGGTCTATTGTTTCTCCTTCAAGATTTTCATGTTTTGGTCACTGCCATCGCTCAGTTGGATGTGCCATCATTAAAAAATCATCATCCCCATCTCAGTCATGTCACCATGCTCTTCATTCATCTTAGTGTCACCATTAGGTCATTAAGGTTAGAATCCTCAAAAACTGTCACGCCATTCATAAAACCGAGAAATGAAGGAGTAGTGATAGGGTTTGATCAAAAGGTTCTATTCTAGAATATAATTCATTTCAAAGTGATGTAATAAGTTATGTTCTAAATCTGCATGTAAAAGTTCCAAGTTACATAGTTTTATCAAAAGAAAAATGAAAATGTATGGTGGGCCACCCTACCATTATAAAGTTGAGTTCTACAACCTATAAATACTACTTCATTCCACCTCTCTCTCTTATATTCATTGCCAAAGAAGCTCTCATCTGCCAAAACAAATTTCCTTAGAATTTTTGGAGTAAAAAACACTCTCAAGGGCCATCTTAACTGTTTCGCTGCATTTTCTAACCAATTCGCTGCATTTTCCTCAACATTCACTGCATTTTATCAGTTTCATTGTGTTTTGTTAGACTTCATTGCGTTTTCTTTGTTCTAGCCCTAACACTGGCTCTAAAAGATTTTCTTCAGAAATTCAAGTGTTTATCAGCCTCTTGCAAGTAAGTTAAACATTCTTCATCTCTCCATAAGCTTGTTTCCTTTGTTTTCAAGTTGAAAACCTATTTTTCTCCCTTCGCTGTGTTTTCTTTGTTCACTAGTTTGACTGTGTTTTACTTCCCTAGACCGGACCCTTCATTAATTTTCCCTCATTCCACTTCCTAAATATACCTAACATCTGTTATAGACATTTTTGTGCCTCGCAGCATGGAGCATGAAATGTCAATAATTACAGGGATCCTCAGTCCCTAAACATGTTGTTCTTACCCCTAGAAGGACAAGGTCAGCAAACCACAGCACTTCCCATCAGTTCTCCACCTGAAAACACTCAAAAACAGGCTATTTTTGGATCATGTCAGCTGCTCCACTGAGCATCTGCGCTGGAATGCAACTGCTCCTCCTTGTACCTGCGCTGAAAGTCAAATCTAATGAAGGCTACCTGCGCTGGGCGAGATTGGCCAAGTGGCACAGTCATTCTACAAGGTGTCAATTGCCCAGGAAGCTTCCAAACTGACACTTGGTTCATGGGATTCGCCCTGTGATGAGTAAGAGGTACTTGATCTCCATGTGTAAGCAAGGATCTCCAAGTGGACTCAAGAACTGAAGTTTAACTGAAGAGGGAGAGGACACAAGGCAGCTTTATGTCAGTCTCAAGCTGACTCATCCTTTCTTCTTCTATCCTATATATAGAGCTCTTCTATGAGGTCTAAGGAGGCTGGAATTTTGTGCAAAGCAAGGAAGTGCTGTTGGTTTACAGTTAGAGTTATTGGGTGATTGCTTTTATAGAGGTGAAGAGGAGACTTCTTGCTGCTGGGGAGGTGCTGCTGGATTGGAGCCATTGATGGTTGTAACCTTCTCAGAACCCTGTTACTTTTATCAATAAAGCTTTGAATGTTCTCCTATATATTTGTATTGCATTGATGTATTGTATTTACTTGTATATTTGATTCACTCTAATCCATGCATCAGTTATGAGTACATGTATCTTGTAGTTTTCTTCTCTCTGTTGTGCAGGATCTGTGTGTAGCTGGACCGGCAAAGGGAGCAAGGAGCTGGGAACAAGAGACAAAGAGAGAGGATAAGGATCGACAAAAGTGAAAGACACCGGTTGGTTAATCTTTTCTTCCTTCTCTCTGTACTTTCATAAAGGAAAACATTAAAGCTTTACTTTCAGTTGTTGCCAAAGACTGTCACCTTTAGAGTAGGGATAGGGTCATCCGAGTCGGATACTTTTCCCCACAACAAACTGGCGACTCCGCTGGGGAGACCTAGTATCTTGTTGGTGTTTGTAGTATCTTTGCTATTCATTTCCTGAACCAAAGAGTACCAAATCGAAAAGCTTTTGACTATATCAAAAGCGAAGTAGAGGGACTGCTACTCTTGCTCATTTACTGAGCAGATTCATGATTTGAAGAGCTGATCTACAAAAGACTCTTGTACTCTTTGTGATAGCTTTTCATCCTCTTGATCATCCCTTAGCCTGTACTTGACCTATAGCTTTTTATTTCAGCAAAAACAGTGCATTTTTGAGCTTTTTATGACCCGGAAATCCTTGTAAACGCAACTCTCGTGTCCCAGAGCAGGCTGTCCACAGGCAGTCTGCATTACAGCGCAGGTACTCCCTTCGGGAACTGCGCTGAAAGTCAATTTGACAGACCAGAGCCTGTGCTGGACCTGTTAGCCAGTGTCTTCCAGAGGTTTTCCACTGTGTCTTAGCCCTGTTTTCACTGATTTTTTGCTGCTGATTGCTGGTCATTGTACTTGCTGTAAACCAACTTTCCTTGACATTATTCCGCCTCAGTTGTGTGATGAAACTGTGATTGTTCTTTCAGTATTTCTTGTTTCAGTTACAGTTTCCCATTGTGAAAAGCAAACCAGTATAGCTGTGACCTCTTAGATCCTGAACTGTAAAAGTGTCTTTGTGATCTTAAGAGCTAGTTTTATTACTGTTCATGGCTGTTTGAGTTTGTTTGTTTTTCATTTTATGGTTTGAATCTATACATTTCCAGTGTCTAAACAAGTCGATCTTAAGGTGTCTTTTGATTTTGGACAATCTTGTTTATTTTCGCTTGAAATTAGATTCGAAATTATACAACAGTTTCCTTTCTGTCTTACATCAACATTAAGGAAAAAGAAAAGAAATATCTGCATTGTGCATTTTGCATTTGACTGTGTGCTTGACGATTTAGGAAAATTTGCATTTTAGTGTGTGTTCTATGATCTGTGGAAAAAGTTGTGTCTTTCTTTTCCCTCAGTAGATTAAGGTTTTCAAAGTTGAAAGATTGAAAAGATTTGCTTCTCATCTTAGATTGCATATAGGAAGTTGTATATATACATCTCGTGGCGACCCTGAAAGGCAAACTGTTAAGCAAGATCAACATTAAAATAAACTCAATTTACATAACAACGCTTTGTAACATAACGCAAACATCTAGAGGTCTAGGTAGAGACGTGTTCCGGCGTCGTTAAACATAGTGACTGTCGATCTCTACGAAGGTGGGTGATTCCTCCTGAGAGTCGGTGGCACTAATACGGACTTGTGCTCCCGCGTACCATCGCGTATATTGGGAGACCCCTATAGGCATTTATCCTTTATCCTTAGGAAGCCGTGTCGGCCGCCCTACTGATCGCGATGCAGTGAACACAGCATTCACGAAGATCGACCACCCGTACCGTAAAACGTATTCTGTGGTTTCGCGAAAGGTTTGGCACACCCTCTGCCTAGATCTCCAGAGCAGTTTCTTTTGGCCTTTTTCAAACTCTATAACTGAAAAAGTCCAACCGAGCATTTGTTACTTTGGGCTCGTTAAAACATCGAAGGCGACTAGAGTCATCTTTAGCTTTTTCTCGACTCTTAAAACATGAAAAAGCAAGTTTGTGTCTAAAAGCGTCGTTAATAAAATTTATTTTAAGCGAAACATAATCACCTGTTATTCCCACGTTGATCTTTCAGTTGAAAAGTATGGAGCCCACCAACCAAGGAAGCAACCTTGGCGGAAGTCCAAATCCCTTCTCCTCTTGGGGAGATGTTGGTGCGCCTCATATGGCAACATTGTCACTTCCAGGATTGACAATTGGCCTACCTGTATGGCTCTTTTCGACTAATGTAGTCCAGATCGCCACTAATCCTGAGCAGTCGAATCAACAGTCAGAGCAGTCTAGAACTACCCACCAGCCTTCCACTTCTTACAATACTTCCTCTGATCCTTCCTCTTCGCAAGGTGGAGCTGGCAAAAGTCAGCCTCCCAAGGGGAAGAAGGAAAAGAAGAAGAGAGAAAAGAAGCAGAAGGGGCCTATGGCGAAGGCGACTGGGGGCAAACAAAAGGCAGCTGACAAAAACCCACACACTGCACCGACCGGGCCTAAATCGCCATGTGTCATTTGCAAAGGGACCCACTTCCATCGTGATTGTCCTTGTATTCCCCGGATACTAAGGGACTGGTCCCCCAGGTTGCACAATCCGGTAGCATCAACCTCTGGTAGTCATGTTGATTGCAGTCCATCAACCAGTGAGAGTGAAGGACGAAAAGGGAGACCAAGATCACCCTGTATGTTGTGTGAAGATGATCACACCATTCACCGATGTCCATTCTTAGATGAGGCGAAGAGAGTTTTGGAAGATCGTCCGGTATCACCGTTACGACTTCCTCCTGGATACCAAAAACTCGTGCCTAATCCCTCGATAGTTGAAAATCCAGCTGGCCCGCTCAAGTGGTCAGCTGAAGCGTCAGTCACTGAAAATGAACCTACTGAATCCAGACCGGACGAAAGTCCAAAGGTCGATATGGCAGTTGACCCGGTTCTACCTTTAGAAGTTTCATCTTCGAATGACACCGTCGCCGAAGAGTCATCTTCATGCGACACCCTCACTGAAGAGAATAAGGATGACACCATCCAGGTTCTTTTCATCAGCACCGACTCTGATGAGCGTCAGGGCAATGCGCCCATTCCTTTATCGCAGGAAGGAACATCATCAGGGTCATATCCGGCCGTATATTCGGTCCCACCACCAAGCAACCTGGTTGTATCCTTTGATTGGAATCAACTAGGCAGACCCCGGTTACCAGCCAGTGTACCATTCAGAATCATTGTCCAGATCTATAGAATGATCATGGCTGGTACTATCATTGATGAAGGGGCGTCTGTGAGTATCCTTTCCTCTGTTGCTTGGAAAGCACTGGGTTCCCCGGCGCTTTTACCTGAGTTAAGAAATCTCTCAGGTTTTGATAAAGGAACCAGTCGACCGTTAGGAATCCTCCCCAATGTGCCTGTTACATTGAAAGGGAAGACCGTTAATTTGAACGTGATGGTCGTCCAAGGACCCTTGGATTATAACCTACTCCTTGGACGCGACTATATTTATTGCATGGGAGCGATAGTCTCCTCACTCTTTAGAGTAATGTGTTTTCCATACGAAGGAAGGGTGGTCAAGCTCGTAGACCAACTTTCGTTTCCGGGATCTCGCATCGCAAATAGTCAAATACCATTCCTAAATGGTCTGTTCACTCAAGATTCGCCTCCACCCCCAGTCCTCCTTCCCGATGAGTGCGAGTGATTCGGAAAGAAAGACTGGAACCCAGGGGGCATGCACCCTGGTCTGCTTCGGGCAGAAGAAACCCTGGGTGTAAGGAAGAATTTCCGCAGAAGAATAGACTAGTCCGTACCCCGTCCGGCGGTGGAAGAGGGGTTGTTCTAGAATAATATTCTTTTGTCAAAGTTATGTGAGTGAGATAATCAGCTTCTCGCTCCCCTTGTCTAAATAATCAGGATACCGAGGAAGGGGACCATTTGTGGTAGCAAGTAGTAACCATCTTTGAAGACAAGCCTCACCCATTAAAACATATGTTTTGAAGGATAAGTAGGGGCAGCCTCCAAAGAAAGAGATTCTATTGCTGCAACAGGTGGTTGCCATCTTTGGTAACCCAATAATAGACACCGCCGAAGAAAGGGATTGATTTGCAGCAGCGAATAGAACCCTCTTCGGATAATAAGAAAGAGGCAAGCCTCCCTCAACAGTACCAATGTTTTGTCTTTGAGTAGTGTTCTTCCATTGTCACAAATAGCTGTTTGTTAAAAGTGGGCCGACGGGAAGCCTGAGTACTGCGTAAGACCCCTTAAAATAACGAGAAGACAAGTATCGTTAACATTAGATTGGCAAGATGACAAATAACTGTGAACACCCAAAGAAAAGCAGAGGTAGGGGAGAGGAGGGGCAGCCTCGAAATTCTATCCTATACCTGGGGGCATGCAAACTTTTGGAATGTAAGCAAGGGACGACTATTTATTTTTTAAATTTTTAGGTCCTCCCTTTAAACCTGTAGGTCTAACCCTTTAAACTCGTAGGATTAGCTGTTTCCAACCTTACATGAAGAAAGCCTGTGGGGCAAAGGTAAAAACTTGCCAAAATTGGAGCATAGCTTCGTGAGATAAAGCTCCTTAAAAAATAGCTATCTCACAGGAGGCGTTCTTATTATGACTGGTATATCGAGCAGTTTTGGCACATAGTTCATGCTCGTTAAAAAATAAACGCAAGACCCGAGCAGTTTTAGCACATAGTTCATGCTCGTTAAAAAATAAACATAAGTTTATGAGCAGGCTTTCCTTCAGAGTTCAAGCTCATTCAGAAAAAACGAACCGGTAAATAACCTTTTGAGATCATAAATTCATCAGCCATAAAAGCCTTGGTCGTGTTTGTGCACCGTCACCTCCACTGTTCATTTGGCCGATCATTCACCTCCATTTGTGTGTTTACCTCTTTTGAGAAACAGCTGCGAAGAGTGATTTCACCTAGCCATCCTTGTGACACTGCCGTGATTGGAAAATTCCAACCTGTACCTGGAATCAGTTGCTATCCCTGTTTATCACTCGTTCCTCAAAAGACGAGTCTTCTTTGAGCTCTTTTCACTGACTCGTAAAATATGAAAAGTTTGCCGAGTTTTGGCCTTCCAGCTCGTTAAACGACCGGAACGCTATCCCTCCTCTAGATTTTAATCTTTTTTGGACCTGAGGGATTATTGCACAAAAAGATCGAGCGCTTGTTTTGTTCGGCTCGTTAAAGCAATCGAAAACCCATCCCTTCTGTATTGTTTTATACTTTTTCGGACTTAAGGGATTAGATGACGAAAAAGGAATTATGGAGTTAACTTTCTGTACCTTTTCAGACTCTCTAAAAATGAAAAGGACCGAGTTTTCTTTGTCGTTAGACTCGTTAAAATGATTAAATAGCGACAAACTTGTCTTTAGACGAGAACGAGTTTCCCTATCGCTAAGCTCGTTAAATCATAGCGATGGGCTTGCCCGAAGGGCAGGTTATAGAACAAGCATATGTTATCCTCCTCAAGCTTGACAAAAATAAAGAGGTACTGGTCAGAAATGACTGGGGAAAAATTGGGAGAACATCAAAGCTTAATGGTAGCAAGTCACTCTTGAACATGACACTTTTCCTCCGTTCCACATCGGGTTGGGTTGTTTCATTCACCGGTCTCATCACCATGGTCTTCGCCAAACCATCCACATTTGGGGTAATGCTACCGATCCATCGCACCAGTGTCGTTATATGTTCAAGAGGGGTCATTCTGAAAGTGTCAACCGTGTCCCATCCACTGCCATACATTATCCTTCATCCATTCATGATCGCCACCCTGAATCATATATCACAGTTTGTTTTCACCTCCACTAAAATCATTAGCTCCGTTCCGTGTCATTGATGTGGGATTCATTAAGGCCCTCCTTTGACCGATTGCTTCTTGTCGACTTCAGCTCATTATCCAAGAAGTTGATCTAGGAACAACCCCATCAGTACTTTGAAGCTTGCATGCCTCAATGGCAAGTTTCTCACTTCCGGCGACAGGTATACATCAATGACCTTCGACCAGAAGATTTTGCGTGGCGTTCGACGCCAAGTCCTTTATTCACGCCACGTGAATTGTACTGCAGTACCTTGAGGGTCATTATCATTATCGGTGATTCCTCTCGCGCTTGTTAACGGTTTTCATCATTGACCGGTAATCAAGCGATGTCTTTCCATGTTCGACTTCAGCGAAATTCTCACATGGATCGACTTGTACTTAGAGTGAAGATCGAACGAGTTTGAAGACCCCGGATCTAGTTTCATCCATCCGGGCTGCGATACATATTCAGGAAATATAAAAGCATTTGTCATGTACATCATTGCAGCAGATGATCATCCTACTTAAAGGATGATAATTTCAGCAGAAAATTATCAGTCTACCATCAGACGATCGTCTGTTCTATGTACCAAAATGTATTTATAAAGCTGAGCATGGGAATGCCCGCCTCAGCTAGATCATGAAAACAAAATGAAAAATAATGTATTGTATTGTATTGTATTACAGGGCGCCTCCTCAGCACTGGAATGAACTTCGGAACCTCTAGATAAAGCATTTCACCCGATAAACGGCCTCATACTTTAGGGAGCAACTGTTATAGACATTTTTGTGCCTCGCAGCATGGAGCATGAAATGTCAATAATTACAGGGATCCTCAGTCCCTAAACATGTTGTTCTTACCCCTAGAAGGACAAGGTCAGCAAACCACAGCACTTCCCATCAGTTCTCCACCTGAAAACACTCAAAAACAGGCTATTTTTGGATCATGTCAGCTGCTCCACTGAGCATCTGCGCTGGAATGCAACTGCTCCTCCTTGTACCTGCGCTGAAAGTCAAATCTAATGAAGGCTACCTGCGCTGGGCGAGATTGGCCAAGTGGCACAGTCATTCTGCAAGGTGTCAATTGCCCAGGAAGCTTCCAAACTGACACTTGGTTCATGGGATTCGCCCTGTGATGAGTAAGAGGTACTTGATCTCCATGTGTAAGCAAGGATCTCCAAGTGGACTCAAGAACTGAAGTTTAACTGAAGAGGGAGAGGACACAAGGCAGCTTTATGTCAGTCTCAAGCTGACTCATCCTTTCTTCTTCTATCCTATATATAGAGCTCTTCTATGAGGTCTAAGGAGGCTGGAATTTTGTGCAAAGCAAGGAAGTGCTGTTGGTTTACAGTTAGAGTTATTGGGTGATTGCTTTTATAGAGGTGAAGAGGAGACTTCTTGCTGCTGGGGAGGTGCTGCTGGATTGGAGCCATTGATGGTTGTAACCTTCTCAGAACCCTGTTACTTTTATCAATAAAGCTTTGAATGTTCTCCTATATATTTGTATTGCATTGATGTATTGTATTTACTTGTATATTTGATTCACTCTAATCCATGCATCAGTTATGAGTACATGTATCTTGTAGTTTTCTTCTCTCTGTTGTGCAGGATCTGTGTGTAGCTGGACCGGCAAAGGGAGCAAGGAGCTGGGAACAAGAGACAAAGAGAGAGGATAAGGATCGACAAAAGCGAAAGACACCGGTTGGTTAATCTTTTCTTCCTTCTCTCTGTACTTTCATAAAGGAAAACATTAAAGCTTTACTTTCAGTTGTTGCTAAAGACTGTCACCTTTAGAGTAGGGATAGGGTCATCCGAGTCGGATACTTTTCCCCACAACAACATCCCTACTCATTTCCCTAAATTTTCCTACCCTTTTTCCCCTTCCCTAAACCCTCCATCCTATCCCTCTTTCAAATCCCCTGTTTTCCTTTCCCAATTAGGGTTTCACTTGCTCATAGTAAAAAAGCAGGAGGAGAAGAAATTCCATAACAAAGTAGGCCAAATATTAAGATATGAACCATTAAACACGATGGAGCTAACATCTTCCCCATTGTCCAAGCAGTTCTTTGATAATGCAAAGTGTTTAGGGTTTTGTGAGTTAGTTGAAAGGGTCAAATACCATGCCAAATTGACTAGTTTATTTTCCACTCATTTTTGGAGGGATAAGGTCACTATTGCAGGTGTTACTTTCACTATTTCAGCTGAAATCATACTAGTAGCTACAGGGATACCCAACAATGGATAAAAATGATTTAGGAATTAGGACTTGGACCTGCAAAACTATCAACCTCTCATTAAAGGCCACTACAAACATACTATTAAGAAGGTTTTTCCTTTTGCACAGATCCTTGACAAATTTGCTCCATTGGCGAAGGTTATAATGAAATAATTTACATGTGAAGGCAGATTCTCAAGATTGTAGAAATACCATATCAGATTACTCATGCTTTTCACAGGAATAAAGCCACTAAACCTAGCCTACTACCTCTACAAATGTCTGGCTAAGATGGAAGACAAGTTGCAACATAGGTAGAGTGACCATGAAAAGAGCCTTTTCCGCCATGCCCTCATCAAGATTATTATATTACATCGACTAGCTAAAAATAATATCACTTGGGAAACTTTCATTCAGTCAGATGTTCTTTTGTCTTATACTAGTCAATTTGCAAGCCCTAGTACATCAACGCCACAACATAAGAAAGTGAAAGGTAGTTCATCAAGCAGACCTGTAGGTGAAATGATACCTAGGCTTGAAGTAACTTAGACATAAGAGCCTTGCGTTTACTCCACATCTTATGGAAGGGTCCAAGCTTATATCAGGGGCATCAACAAAACAGGGATTACAACCACAGCATGAAGCACCATCACAACATGAGGAAACATTTCATCTTGACACTGACATGGTTGATTTGAAGGCTAATGAGGAGCATAAGGCAATGGATCAGGTCATCATGGAGAAAGATGCTAAGATAGAAAGGCTCAAGGACAGTTTATCAAAGGCAAACTTCATGATTTCATTCTTAGAGCAGGAGAATCAGCAATTGAAGGTAAATAAACTTCTTTTGGAAAAGCATGAGGTTTATATTGGCAAAGAGGATATAAAGGGAAAGGCAGTGATGGATGTAGAGGTTTTAGATGAACATAAGGAACTATAGCAAGGAAAATGCCAAGGACCAAAGGCCTCAAAAGAGCACTTCAACAATAAAGAGTGCAGATGACTTCCGCTAACCTAATTGCAGCAGAGATCATTGAAGATAGAGAATTTTGGCTTGAAAAGGTGAATTTTCACTTGGAGAATCTTCTCAAGAGGGCTAAAAGATACAATAGGTTGCAGAGACACATGGCTGCCCATTATTACACAAGGAACCAGATTGCTAGGGTTAAGGTCAAGCAGTTAAAGAAGAAACTCAATGAAACCCTAATCAAGAAAAAAGGGAAGGTAAAGTTAGATTTTCTTGCTGATGCCTCCCTCATAGCATATCATAAGACTTGATGACCTCACATACCAATTTTGAAGATTTTTGGAGGAATTTTGGTTTTTTGAGAATTTTTGCATATTTTAGCACAGTCATGGAGAAGAAAATGTAGCGTGCTCCACACTGTGCTTTTGTTGGAGACCTCCAAATCACCTCTTGCTTACATTTCTAGATTTTTCATGGTTCATACATCATTTTTTCCCTAAGGGGAACATACTTTCAACAAGATTTGACAGGTGAAAAAGTCCAAAAACCATAAAAAAACCACCTTTCTGCCACCCTGCTGAAGGCCACGTTGCGTTTTCCTGAGTACCTGTGGGAGAATGCATTTTTGAGGGGATAGGAGTAACCTTTTTGAGTTCCTAAAGATTTTATCTTGTATAATATGTCCTCATATTTCCAAAGAGCCATCAAGGTCGGAATTTGGACTTCAGGAAGCCCTTTAAAAACTAATTTCTCCAAATTCGCTATGTTTTCTCCAGTTTTGCTGTGTTTTTTGCCTATGGCTGTTTTTGTTTAGTTTGGCTAGTTGGATTCTGATTTCTCCTTTAATCTCGTTAAAAAATAAACATAAGCAATGAGCAAGTGTTTCCCCCAACGTTTAAGCTCATTAAAAAATGAACCATTTTCCGGTAAATAACCATTGTGAATGTATTACTTCAGCCTTTGAAGCCTTGGTCGTGTTCTCATGATCACCTCCACTCTGTATTGGCCGATCATTCACCTCCACTTGATTGTTTACCCCTTTTGAGGAACAGCTACGAAGAGTGTTCCTGTTAGCCATCCTTGTGACACTGCCGTGATTGGAAAATTCCAACCCTTACCTGGAATCAGCTGCTACCCGAATCTATCACTTGTTCCTCAAATACGAGTCTCCTTTAAGCTCTTTTCAACTGACTCTTAAAATATGAAAAGATTTCCAAGCCATTGGCCTCTCCAACTCGTTAAAGGGACCAGAAGTGCTATCCCTCTTTTAGCCTTTAATCTTTTTGGACTTGAGGGATTATTACACAAAAAGATCGAGTGCTTGCTTTGTTCGGCTCATTAAAATTACCGAAAATTCATCCCTTTTGTATTATTTTATACTTTTTCGGACTTAAGGGATTAGATGACGAAAAAATATTTTTGGAGTTTCATTTATGTCCCTTTTCAGACTCTCTAAAATTGAAAAGGACCGAGTTATCTTTGTCGTTAAACTCGTTAAAACCGAATAGCGACAAACTTGTCCATAACAGACAAGAACGAGTTTCACTATCGCTAGGCTCGTTAAAACATAGCGATGGGTTTGCCCAAAGGGAAAATTATAGAACAAGCATATGTTATCCTCCTCAAGCTTGAAAAAAATAAAGAGGTATTGGTCAGCAATGACTGGGGAAAAATTGGGAAAAAAACTTAAAGAAGCTTTGTTGGTAGCAAGTCGCTCTTGAACATGACACTTTCTTTCCGCATCTGAGTCGGGTTGGGTTGTTCCATTCACTGGTCACATCACCATGGTTCCGTCACACCATCCACATTTGGGGTTAATGCTACCAATCCATCATGTCAGTGTCGTCGATATGTTCAAGAGAAGTCGCTCAAAGAATTCACCTGTGTCTCACCCGCTGCAATACATTTATGCTCCATTCTTTCATGACCGCCACCCTAAACCTTATATCACCAGATTGTTTTCACCTCCATTAAGATCATTTTCTCTGTTCCATGTCATTGATGTGGGATTCACTAAGGCCCTCCTATGACGGACCGCTTCTTGTCGACGTCAGCTCGTTATCCAAGAAGTTGGTCTAGGAACAACCCTTTCAGTACTTTGAAGCTTGCATGCCTCAATGGCAAGTTTCTCACTTTCGGCGACAGGTTTACACCAATGGCCTTCAACTGAAATATTTTGTGTGGTGTTCGATGCCAAGCCCCTTATTCACACCACGTGAATTGTACTGTAGTACCTTGAGGGTCATCATCATTATCGGTGATTCCTCTCGCGCTTGTTAACAACTTACATCATTAGCTGGTAATCAGGCAATGTCTTTCCATGTTCGACTCCAAAACATCTCTCACATGGATCAACTTGTACTTTGAGTGAAGATCGAACGAGATTGAAGACCCCGAATCTAGTTTCATCCATCGAGGCTGTGATATATATTCAGGAAAATACACACCTCAAATGTACATCATTGCTGCACAGATAATCATCCAATCTAAGGGATGATGGCTCTACCAGAATCATCAATCTACACTCAGACGATTGTCCATCCTATGTACATGAAAATGAATTTATAAAGCTGAGCATGGGAATACCCGCTTTAGCTAGATCATGAAAATATTATGAAGATAATGTATTGTGTTGTATCTTATTACAAGTCACCTTCCACCTTGAAAAAACTTCGGATCCTCATGATAAAGCATTTCACCCGACATCAAAATATTAATGACCTCATGCTTTAGGGGGCAACTGCTATAGACATTTTTGGGCATTGCAACCCCAATCATAAATGCCCATAAACTAAGGGCTCCTAAGTCCCTAAAGGTCTTGTTCCAACCCCTAAAAGAACAAGGTCAACTGATTACAGCATCTCCCAGATGTTCTCCATGAAAAACTACTCAGAACCGGTCAAAACTGGACAATTTCACCTGCCCCATGGTCAAAGTGCGTTGCATCCCACCTGAATACACACAATAGGTCTGATGCATGTTTTAAAGCCCTTCTATGGGGTGCGATGGGTGAGAGTGGACAAATGGCAGGGTCAATCCGCAAGGTGGAGGAGCATGGAATCTTCTAGAAACTTCTCCTGTGACACTTGCCTCTCTGCATTCGACCAGGGATGAGTAAGAGATCATCAATCTCAAACTGGAATCAAGAACTATCAGAGAGAGGGCACTAATCAAATCTCAAAAGCTGACTCATTCCCCTTGCAAACATCTATATATAGATCCCTCATCCCAGAGATCCAGAGGCTGGAATTTTGTATCTTGTAAGGATGTGTTGTTGTTTCTTGGTGCAATATCATAGTGTTGGGTGATCTAAGCTTTTCATGAGGTGAAGAAGGGCTTTTTTGCTGAGAGGATGATGCTAGGTCAGAACAATTGGTTGTAATCCTCTTTGCTCTTTCTTGATTATCAGTAAAGCTATTCAAGTTTTCCTCCACATTCTTGTATGATTGACGATTTATGCATTTGTGTGGTCAATATATATTTGGTCCTATATTGTTTATGACAATAGATCTATGTTCTTGGATAGTGTTGTGCTGCTTTGATTCTAAATGTACTCTTTGAAGCTAGGTAGACAAGGAAGCGAGTGGCGAGAACCTATCAAAAGAGAGAGGAATCGAGCAAGGAACCAAGCGCAAGACAGAGGTTGGTATCCTTATTCTTCTCTTATCTATTTCTCATAAAGGAAAACGAAAGTAGTTTTTAGTTTGTTTGTTTCTAAGGTGGCTACCAGCCACATCAATGGGACATAGTGGCTGGAATCCCAACCCCTCCTGAAAGGGACTGTGGCCAGTTGAGCTATGGAGATATTTTTTGTAATTGTGCTTTACATGTGGGAGGATTTCATCTGATGTGCATGGATTATTCGAGTTGTACATGCGTATAATGTACATGATCATCATGTTGACGACCTCTGTTTGGCCATCGGTTTGAGGGTAGAAGTCCACCAACTTAGTGAGCTTGGTATCCAACATTGACCAGAGGCTTGACCATAATGTAATCAGGAACCTATTGTCCCAATATGAGATAATGGATTGTGGGATCCCAAATTTTACCCATACTCATTGAAAAAAGAGCTTAACAATGGCTTCTATTGTGATACTCTTGTTGCAAATCATCAGAATGGCCATCTTATAGAATCTGTTCGTGACCACAAAAACATAGTCACTACGATACTTAGTAGAAGGGAGGTCCAACATGTAATCCATGGATATGGATTCCCAGGTCCGACTAGGAATATGCTTCTTGATGGTAAGTTTCACAATGGCACAGGAAGTGTAGGATCTGATGTACTTCCCAACATCTTGTCAAAGTTTCGACCAATAAAGATACCTCTACTACATTGCCACTATTTTCTCCACTCTGAAATGTCTAGTGATCTAACTGTAGTGCACTTCCAAAATCATCTTGGCATGATTTCTTAAAGGAACACATAGGTTTTTGAGGTGGCATACCATTGTACCATAGAGGTGAAAATCAAGAACTAATTGCCTTCTAGCAGCATCTGGTATGTGTTGCCAAATTCTAGACTGCTCTTGTAAAGATGCAACCACCCTGAAGTCTCGTGTCCATAAGAGTCAAGAACAATGGTCGATGCCATGACGAATGGTTGGCTTAGGCAGTCTGCAACATTATTGGTGTTTCCCTTATTCTACTTAATGTTCAAATGGAACTATTTCAAGTATGTTGACCATTTCTAATGGTGATCGTTATACAACTTTCCTTGTGTCTAAATGAACTGTAAGGGTCAGTGGTCTGTGTAGATGATTGTTTCCTTCCCAAGAAAGTAATGCTTTGATTGTTGGAATACCTGCAAAATGGAATAAATCTCTTTTTAATAGTTGAGATACTTTTAGACAGTTTCCGAAAGTGTCTAACTATTATATGTCACAGGATGCCGCTACAGAGTAAGAACTGCACCAATAACATAGTCGAAGGCATATATCTCAATCTCACACAGTTGTTGCAGGTCTCGTAATGAGATGACTGGTATATAGCATAGGTGATGTTTGATCTCAGCAAACACCTTCTGTTGGGATTTATACCAAAAGTACTCTTATTTTTCTCCACCCTTTGTGACTTCACTCAAAGGTCGAGTGATATGAGAGAACCCCAATGCAAACTTGCGGTAGAAATTGGTAAGACAGAGAAAACTACGGAGCTATGTTAGAGTGGTTGGAGCTAACCAATCCTGAATAACTTGTATCTTGGTTGGATCCACATGACCATGCCACTCATCAATGATGTACTCCACAGATTGAGCCTGGGTCATACAAAAAGTGAATTTCTCCAAATTGGCACATAATTTGTGTTGGCGCATGGTTTGGAGGACTTGTTGAATACGGTGGAGGTGATTTTCCCAATTCTAGCTGAAGATCACTATGGTGTCCAAATACACTACCACACATGAGTTGGTGAAGGGAAACAATATGTTTTCCATCGACATCATGAAGGTTTCGAGGGCATTCAACAACTTGAATGGCATGGAAATCCATTTGAAAAGGCCCTCCTTTGATTTGAAGGAACTCTTCCACACATCGGAAGGTTCGATTGGTACCTAGTGATAACTGGACTTCCAATCAATATTGTTGAAATATTTGCCCCCCTTTAGCTGGTCCATAAGTTCATTGATCTATGGGATTGGATACCTATTCCAAAAAGTGATCTTATTTAGCACTCGATAATCAATATAGAGTCTCCAGGTCCCATACTTGTTTTATACCAACATGATCGAGCTCCCACAGGGTGATCAAATTAGCGCGATGCACCCTTTCTACAACAACTCTTGAATCTACCTATTGATTTCATCGTGCTCTAGAACAGAGAATTGATAGATCATCTTGTTTGGTAGAAGCACACTCATGATCAAATCAATGGATTTATTGACTTGATAGTGTATGGGTACCCGTGTGGGTGAGGTAAAGATTTCCCTGTACTCCTCCATGACCTTGTCCTTATGCTGCTACTCTGCGAAGTAGCCTTGTATGGAGGCTTTGGATGTGGCCACAATCTTCTCCTTTTCTAATGGAGAACCATTAGAAAGACAAATTTCATGCTCTAGTAAATTATCTTACTACATTTCTTCACATAGATTAAAGAGATGGCAGTAGGCAGTGCTAACTCGAGTATCTTGTACAACTTATTTCACAAAGAAATAATAATAGTGTAAGGCCTAGAATCATACATAGCATGAAACTTCCACAAGTATGGTTGGCCTAATAATACATCACAAAATTCAAAAGGAGAAAAATCATAGAGTACCTCATCTGTGAAGGGCTTGATGTTGCAGTGAAGGCAACACTGGTGGCTGAAGCAAAGATCTCGTCCTTGGTGAAGCCACCCGATGGTGTTTGGATGTGGGTGTGCTTTGGTTGGTAGGCCTAACTACTTCATGAACTTTGCTGAAATGAGGTTATTTTGGCTTCTTCTATCGGTAATGTACTACAACGAAGAACCCTTCACCCATATATGTGAGTGGAAGAGTTGCTCCCCCTCCTATGGATCTTCGGGTTAAATCTTCTGGATCTTGGTGGTGGCAATGGAGGAACTAAGCTCTACATAAATAATATTCTTCACTTTATCATTCCCCTTGTTAGCTTATAAATTATCGTTAGAACATGCATTTTATTCAGAATCTTTCAGCTCAGCCACAAGTCACTGCTTGGCTCGACACTCACTTGTGTTGTGAGTAGGGCTCTTATGGAACTCACACCATTTCCCTGTGTCCTTCTTTGTCTTCATGGTGTTTTTATTTTCTTGTGGCTTTGGCAGGTGTTAGTGTCATTTAGTTCTTCCTGTCACCAGTGATCAATATTCTCTTACAAGGTTTTGTTAGGGCTCTTCAAGTCCAATTTTATCATTTCACTAGGTTTTCAAAATAAAATTTGGTCACTGGCTAGTGTGTCTAGGTCTATTGTTTCTCCTTCAATATTTTCATGTTTTGGTCACTGCCATCGCTCAGTTGGATGTGCCATCATTAAAAAATCATCATCCCCATCTCAGTCATGTCACCATGCTCTTCAGTCATCTTAGTGTCACCATTAGGTCATTAAGGTTAGAATCCTCAAAAACTGTCACGCCATTCATAAAACCGAGAAATGAAGGAGTAGTGATAGGGTTTGATCAAAAGGTTATATTCTAGAATGTAATTCATTTCAAAGTGATGTAATAAGTTATGTTCTAAATCTACATGTAAAAATTCCAAGTTACATAGTTTTATCAAAAGAAAAATGAAAATGTATGGTGGGCCACCCTACCATTATAAAGTTGAGTTCTACAACCTATAAATACTACTTCATTCCACCTCTCTCTCTTATATTCATTGCCAAAGAAGTTATCATCTGACAAAACAAATTTCCTTAGCATTTTTGGAGTAAAAAACACTCTCAAGGGCCATCTTAACTGTTTCGCTACATTTTCCTCAACATTCACTGCATTTTATCAGTTTCACTGTGTTTTGTTAGACTTCACTGCGTTTTATTTGTTCCATCCCTAACACTAGTTCTAAAATATTTTCTTCAGAAATTCAAGTGTTTATCAGCCTCCTACAAGTTAAATATTCTTCATCTCTCGATAAGCTTGTTTCCTTTGTTTTCAAGTTGAAACCTATTTTTCTCCCTTTGCTGTGTTTTCTTTGTTCACTAGTTTGACTGTGTTTTACTTCCCTAGACCGGACCCTTCATTAATTTTCCCTCATTCCACTTCCTAAATATACCTAACATCCCTACTCATTTCCCTAAATTTTCCTACCCTTTTTCCCCTTCCCTAAACTCTCCATCCTATCCCTCTTTCAAATCCCCTGTTTTCCCTTCCCAATTAGGGTTTCACTTGCTCATAGTAAAAAAGCAGGAGAGAAGAAATTCTATAACAAAGTAGGCCAAATATTAAGATATGAACCATTAAACACGATGGAGCTAACATCTTCCCCATTTTCCAAGAATTTCTTTGATAATGCAAAGTGTTTAGGGTTTTGTGAGTTAGTTCAAAGGGTCAAATACCATGCCAAATTGACTAGTTTATTCTCCACTCATTTTTGGAGGGATAAGGTCACTATTGCAGGTGTTACTTTCACTATTTCAGCTGAAATCATACTAGTAGCTACAGGGATACCCAACAATGGATAAAAATGATTTAGGAATTAGGACTTGGACCTGCAAAACTATCAACCTCTCATTAAAGGCCACTACAAACATACTATTAAGAAGGTTTTTCCTTTTGCACAGATCCTTGACAAATTTGCTCCATTGGCGAAGGTTATAATGAAATAATTTACATGTGAAGGCAGATTCTCAAGATTGTAGAAATACCATATCAGATTACTCATGCTTTTCACAGGAATAAAGCCACTAAACCTAGCATACTACCTCTACAAAAGTCTGGCTAAGATGGAAGACAAGGTGCAACATAGGTAGAGTGACCATGAAAAGAGCCTTTTCCGCCATGCCCTCATCAAGATTATTATATTACATCAACTAGCTAAAAATAATATCACTTGGGAAACTTTCATTCAGTCAGATATTCTTTTGTCTTATACTAGTCAATTTGCAAGCCCTAGTACATCAACTCCACAACATAAGAAAGTGAAAGGTAGTTCATCAAGCAGACCTGTAGGTGAAATGATACCTAGGCTTGAAGTAACTTAGACATAAGAGGCTTGCATTTACTCCACATCTTATGGAAGGGTCCAAGCTTACATCAGGGGCATCAACAAAACAGGGATCACAATCACAGCATGAAGCACCATTAGAGCATGAGGAAACATTTCATCTTGACACTGACATGGTTGATTTGAAGGCTAATGAGGAGAATAAGGAAATGGAGTAGGTCATCATGGAGAAATATGTTGAGATAGAAAGTCTCAAGGACAGTTTATCAAAGGCAAACTTCATGATTTCATTCTTAGAGCAAGAGAATCAGTAGTTGAAGGTAAATCAACTTGTTTTGGAAAAACATGAGGTTTATTTTTGCAAAGAAGATATAAAGGGAAAGGCAGTGATGGATGTAGAGGTTTTAGATGAACATAAGGAACTATAGCAAGGAAAATGCCAAGGACCAAAGGCCTCAAAAGAGCACTTCAACAATAAAGAGAGCAGATGACTTCTGCTGACCTAATTGCAGCAGAGATCATTGAAGATAGAGAATTTTGGCTTGAAAAGGTGAATTTTCACTTGGAGAATCTTCTCAAGAGGGCTAAAAGATACAATGGGTTGCAGAGACACAAGGCTGCCAATTTATTACACAACGAACCAGATTGCTAGGGTTAAGGTCAAGCAGTTAAAGAAGAAACTCAATGAAAACCTAATCAAGAAAAAAGGGAAGATAAAGTTAGATTTGATTGCTAATGCCTCCCTCGTAGCATATAATAATACTTTATGACCTCACATACCAATTTTGAAAATATTTTGAGGAATTTTGGTTTTCTTAGAATTTTTGCATATTTTAGCATAGTCATGGAGAAGAAAATGTAGCATGCTCCACACTGTGCTTTTGTTGGAGACCTCCAAATCACCTCTTGCTTACATTTCTATATTTTTCATGGTTCATATATTACTTTTTCCCTAAGGGGAACATACTTTCAACAAGATTTGATAGGTGAAAAAGTCAAAAAACCATTAAAAAACCACCTTTTTGCCACCCTGCTAAAGGCCATGTTGCGTTTTCTGGAGTACCTGTGGAAGAATGCGTTTTTGAGGGGATAGGAGTAACCTTTTTGAGTTCCTAAAGAGTTTATATTGTATAATATGTCCTCATAGTTCCAAAGAGCCATCAAGGTCAGAATTTGGACTTCAGGAAGCCCTTTAAAAACTAATTTCTCCAAAATTCGCTATGTTTTCTCCAGTTTCGCTATGTTTTTTGCCTATGGCTGTTTTTGTTTAGTTTGGCCAGTTGGATTCTGATTTCTATGGTGTAATTGATTAATCCTAATGTAAATATGATGTATTAGTGAGTAATTATTCTTGTTAAATTTGTTTTTATGTAAATTTATCCTAATTTATGAGAGTGGTTGGAGTCAAAGTTAAATTGGAGTTATTTTAACCTCCCTAATCTTTATGGTTTTGGTCAGAACACCTCATGGAGCAATTCCCGGACTCATGGATTCAACTCCTGAGAATAGGGAGATTTTTTTTCCGGCTTTATGTATCATTTTCTCAGTCATAGAACAGGTTGGACATCAGAGGAGAGAACTATTGTAGCTTGTACTTGGACATTTTCTGGAAATCAAAGGATACAGTTTGCAGCTATTATCTAGGAATCCATGTGTAGTAAGTTCGTGATGTTGTTTTTTCTCTATTATATATTTATATGGAAGATATTAATCTTCTCTTTCCATTCATCACTTCTTCAGTGGTTTTCTTTAAAGTTTATAAACATAATTCTTTTCATAAATCTCTGTTTTTATGGGAATAACTATATGTGTTAATTTGCTTCTTGTTTAATGAATTCATGTGCTCATGCTCATTAATACCCTTTTGCATATTCCAAACACTACACTACACTCACAAACCCTAAATCCATCACAAAATTATTACTACCTTGCTCCTCCATATATTTTTTGATGTAACACTTTAATCCTTTGACCTAGCAACCTAGTTTTTCTCCCTTATCCGACATCAAAACCCAAAAAAATTTCAAACCCTATCTATGCCTAGTATACCTAGCCTAAAATCTATTCTTTTTCTAGTCAATTAAGTGGCTGTAATCATAGTGAGATCCCTCTCTAGTTTGGTAGGTCTAGCTACCAAACTGAAATATTGGTTTGTGATTAACTCAGTCGATCTCCTCTCAGCCTAGGACACTGTGGGGGATAACAGAAGGTAGTCCTGGGTTACCCTACCTTGCCCTTGTTTTGCAGTTTGGGGGCACCTTCGCTTGCTTCAGAGTCACGTATCCAAGGTTTTTCTTCTTTTTTTTAAATTTCTTATCGATCTTGACAACGTATCGATAGGTGGTGCCAAGCGAGGATATGTCCAAGAAATACATCTCCTCCTAGATGTACTTGTGTAGACAGCCATAGTACTTGTGTACCAAATTCCCCTCAGAATCCTTAATACCCAACTTCATGAGAAGGGTATGAAAAATATTTGTGAAATCGAACACCTCTTGGTCCCTTCCCCGCCACAGTGTGGTCCACTTTATGTATTTATCTTCATATCTCCTAACCGGGTAATAATGTTCCTTGATGGCGTATTGGAAAGAATTCCAAGTGGGTGCAACTCAAAATAGTGAGGGTTCCCTCTCATCCTTTTTTTCACAGTAGGTTTATGTAACATCCCTGGTCAAAATTCCATGTAATAAAGTTAACAAATCCAAAATAATAACCAAGGTCATGGGACACGTATTCCAATATGAATATTGGGAAACGCATCCTAGTGTGGGTGTTCATTTTGTTTATTATGGCTAAGGAAAATAGGCATTAATTGGAATTTTATTTATGAAAATAATGGGAATTAGGAGAAAAGGAAGGTGAAAGGTAACAGGTTTCATGTAAGGAGGAAAATGAAGGTAAATAATGGAAAATGAAGAAAATAAAGGCCTCATTAATAAAAAGGATACTAAGGATTAGTTGGTACCTTTTGTCAGTTCAATTTTGGATCTCTCTCTCTCTCTACTATCTCTCTATCACTCTTGGACACTTAGATCATTCTTGAAGCACTCTAGCATTGGATTAAGGAAATAAAAGGAAGGAAAAAGAAGGAAAAGAGAAGAAAAGATCAAGCAAGGAAGAGCAAGGTCAACCAGCTATAGTAACATTAGTTGTAAGTATCAATTTTCATGTGTTATTTCCTTGTTAGAATTGGCTTGCATGTTACATAATTATGTGTATTTGATTCTCTTACTGTCATTGGCATGAGTTTTTTTGGGAGTGATAGTGATTTTCAACCATGCCTTTCCATTTCACGATAGCCATGGTGTGGTGGGTTCTCTTGCATTTGGTTGAGTTGGATTTCTAGATGGATTCAAAGTTGAGTGGGGTGGTCTTAGGATTATTCGAAAGACCTAGGAATCCCAAGACGGGATACACAGTAAAGCCTACTTGTGAGCACCGCGATTGAGCCTAGGAATCCATTTATCGATAATGGAACTATAAATAGTAAATATCATAGGTGAATAACCTTGATTGGCCTGGGAATCCCGTAGACAACAATGGCAAGATACATAGTAAAGCCCACAGGGTTGTGACCTCATAGGCCTAGGAATCCCTTGACTGATAATGGTGAGATGCACAATAAAGCCAAGATTTTGAGATAGAAAAATTCCTCATAGTTTAGGTGTATAGATTTGGAGGAATCCATTCTTGTTTAGGACCTAGTGATCTGGTGGGGATTATGGTAGATCATGGTTGTATTGATGAGGGTTTAGGCATATCCTTGGTAGGATATATGGTAAATGTTGAGGAATCGCTAGTTGGTTTTTTGTGAGTGCCACATTCATGCTTGGAATATGGCATGGGGGTTTTGAGTCAAATTATAGCCTTATAGTTTGATTAACATAAATCATCAACCCACGACAAGTAAGCTTGTGAGATGTTGCGCAAAATATATGCAGGCTTAACACTGTAAGTGCTGATTAACCTAAGTAGCTAATCATTCAAAACCAATGACTCTTTCTTGCATCAATCACTTAGAAGGAAAGGCTATAGAGTGGATCAAACATCCCTCTATAGTTCTTAAGATTGCTAATGATGATTAGGAAAAGATACATAAATCAACTTACAGAAAACTTAGAAATTCACTCAACATTAGAAATCAAATCTTCATTAGATGAATTCCACACATTAATAGGAAACTAGTCCTTTTAATTAGGTGTTGCTGATATATTAGAAAGAGTGCATTAGCTTTAAAAATGAATTAGTATTACATAACAGAAATAAAATGCATAAACACTAAACTATGGGAGTTGTGAGCAAAGGGGGCCCTCCCTTACTCACAACCCCTTCGAATTAGAAGAGCTTTCTCACTGAAGTAGATAGAACATATATCTTTGTATTAATCTGAAAAAGATACAGTCGAGTACAATCTGACATACAGTCTTAGTTGAAGCCAACCTAACGAACCCCTATCATAAAAACTAGAACATAAGTTATACATTTACAAAATCCCATATATGGCTCGAAGTAGAGAATACTAATCTAAGCCATCGGCTAGCAGCACTATTACAAAATATTGAATTCAGTCATACTAGATCTAATCCATGACTGAAAGCATGGATTAGACAAAATTCGTTACATGGCTGTAGCTTTCCTTCAAATGGCCAACGAGAGAAGGTTTATGAATCTTGGTGGTATTGTTGGTAGATTTGAAGCGGCAAATAGGACAACATCCATATGTTATATATTCCCCAGAAAACCCATGTTCCTATTTGACTTAGATATTCATGGAACATAGCTAACCACCGATGTTGCTACAGGAAATCCGAGTGGTTACAGAAAATCTATGGTTGCAGGAATTCCAGAGTGTTTGAAGGAAATAATATCACATAGTTGTCTTCCAGGAATTACGAGCCTATTTCTAAATCAAAACAAATATGCACAAGAACTCTAGATTAGTTGGCATGGTAATTAAATAAAGAAAAACTAACTATAAGGAATACTTAATGTTAAGGTAAAAGATGCCTTTTCATGTTAATTTTCATACTTTCAGCCTACGGCACCCTTTTGGAAAAAACATAAGTATTATAACCGAAATAGGGATAATAGGGTTAAAGATGGTTCAAAATGGGAGATGTAAAGTGTGGAAAAGGGTGTCAAAATTGGGCAAAACCAAGCCCCAACATATACCCCACAACTAGCTTCTTGCATGCCCCTTATGCAAGAAAAAATGTTGTGTATTCCCCAAAAAGAAAAAGGAAATCATTCGTTATGCTTAGTTGTAGCTACTGCAGCCAACTGATCTGCTACCTTTGCCAATTGGTCCAACTGGTTACCACTAGATTCTGCAGGAATTTGACACTTATATAATTTATTCTTCTTTTTCATATGGTCGATCCTAGCCTTCTTATTTTTCATAATTTGGGTCGCTTTCTGAACACACTCTTCATGTTCTTTTTGTATATGCAGGTTGTTCTCCTTTAGGGTCCCATTTCCTTTCTCAAGGCTCTCTCCAAAATGGTGAGCTCGATGATGATTTCTTCAAATTCCTGTAGAGACCGTGTCTTTTGAGGGGTAACATCCCCTTTCTTATGTCCTTGGAGGGATTGAGGGGACCCAAGGTCCTCCTCTGCTTGTTGTTCTCCTTCTATGTTATTCCCACTTTCATGCAGCAAGGAGTCCTGAAAGGACATTGCTTCTTCACCGATAAACTCAACTGTCTAGATCTTCTCTTTACCTTTGGGTGGGTCATGGTGTTTCTCCGTCTTCCTATCCGATGTTTCGGGAAATACTTCTACATATGTAATATCCTTTATAGCCATTTGAACATCCTGACTTCTGGTAAATCTTTTTGCAGAGGTGGAAATGCCATTCTTCGACTTAGGTTGTTTTCCCACAGTCTCCCCTATCACCACCACTTCCTCATCTCCTTCTTCTTCCTTCGTCTATAGCCCAAGGGTTCAAGGCTTCTTATTCTTTGGTTTCTCTATAGGCTTCTTCTCGGTGGGCTTCGGAGAGTCGAGGTCATCCCTTCTTTCCTTCTTTACTGGTGTCCCCTAATTCCGTGACTTTTTCTTTGATTTTTCGACTGGTTTTTCCTCTGTAGGTTCTGAAGCGTTAGAGTTCTTATCTTCCTCTTTTTATTTTATCTGTAGCCCATGCATCTATGCTTTTTCTTCAGTTTATCTACCGGTGCTTCCTCCATGGAATCTAAGGAATCAGAATCCTCATTTTCTGCAAGCTAGTTTTCGGCCAAGAACTCCTCCCATGTCTGCTTCTTGTCTTTCAAAACCTCCACTACGATGATTTTCGCCAGCCTATGGTGATAGAGGTTTTCCTCTAAATTGGCCCCACTCTCCTTGGTGGCCATCAACATCTTCATCAGAGACATTCTTAAGTAATAGGGCAAATTTAACGACTTGTCATGCTAGGAGCCAAATGTGAAACAGGAATTCAAGCCCAAAGTAACCTTCACATGTTATGTATTTCTACAGGAAAAATAATAAGTTTCGGTACTTATTTTTCAAGAAATCTTGTGAAATTCCCTTACACCAGTCAGGGTCTGAATTCTCTTTACAGAGGAATGATGCACACAAGTCCTTGTTGAAACATTGGTTCTTAAACCAATGTTCTCCCAACTGTGAAATTCTGCATGCTCGTGTTACCAAACCCTTCGTCAACCTGAACTAGACATCCCCAACTTGAGCCTTATTGCCATTCAGGTTTGGGGTGAAATATTTTGTCACTTCTGAGTTGTGGCCATTGAATCACTAGAAAAATGGAAGCCACCCTACTTTTTCCAATCTCACCTTACTGCGAGGGTCGATCTCTAGAAACTTAGGACCTTGCATCTCAAAGCAGATGGGGGAACGTACTTTCGACATAGTGAAAGACTGGAAGACAGGGCATATGCACTTCTCTAAAAATATCAGGTTTAATCTTTGCAACAGACTTGCATGACAAGGGAGGGCTTATTATATAAAGTTATCAAAAAGCGCGAGATTTCCGAGAGACAGTCATGATCATGACTATCATCATGATTCGGCCTGCAGGAAGATATGGGGAGTATGTCTATTGGTCCTGTCAGAATCATGGTGATCGAGTGAGGAGCTGGAGTCATAATGCACCAGATTACAGCCGCATTTTTCATCAAGGGTGACCATAGCCGAAAAATCATACAAATGTTAAAAATTAAAGCATTAATTACCCTTTACCTCAAGTGTCCTATCGTCGATTGTACCTTACCTCCCAACGGTCTAGTACTTTGGATGATGCATGCATGTCCTTGAGATGATAACCCACCTAATGGTTAAATCAGATATATGACTTCATAATTCATGACCTTGACTAGAAATTAAGATATGTCAGTACTTTTTAAATAATTTTAAATTAATTATATCTCTATGCTTTTTGTTTTTTTAGAAAACCAGGGTGTCGCTACAGGAAATGGAACTGGGACCGCTGAGCCTTCTATAGGAAATGGAACCATGACTGCTGAGACTTCTAGAAAATTGAACCACGACTTTCAAAACTTCTACAGGAAATCAGACCATGACTTGCGTAACTTTTGTAGGAAATAGGACCATGACTTGCGAACTTCTGCAGGGAATCATACCATGACTTGTGGAGCTTCTGCAAGAAATCGAACCATCAATCAACACTTCTCCCTCATTGTGTATAGTTCACTACACATGAATAAAGATGTTGATGTCTAATGTGCAATGAGCTCGTTGGATTACCAAAAATTGAGGTCAGTTGTTAACCAATGTGAGGCCCATCACCTTTAATGAGAGCGAGGACCAAGGTACCCTGATGCATCCTATCAGGTGTGAATTAATGAGCTATTGTCGAACCCCCTTGTAGGATCTAGCAGTCAAGGAACCATAGTGATTCCCCATTGCTGCTGGTGAGATAGCCTGTCATTAGGTCATACAGGCTTCAAGGCATCATAAGACTCTGATATTGCACCTAGATAACTTGCTAATGTTGATGGGCCAAGGTTGTTGGAAGGAGGGCCTTAAGAAATCCCACATCAGTCCAACACGAGAAATCCATATTTAACTGAAAACAAAATTTATTGAGAGGATCCTACTGACCTATAATTTTAATGAGCCTAGGGCAGTCCATGCTCGCTAGATTTCATTTTTAGAGAGTCTGAAATACATGGAAAAGAAGACTCCAAGGGGGCTCCTTTTGCCTAATTACTCCATTGGGCTTGGAATAAGGAATAAACCTATACCTAATATACATTCTTCTCATGTCTTACCTAGCATGAGGAGGAACAGAGTGAGCTCATTATGTCAGTAGGAAATCAAGAAGAGATAGTGGAAGGAATGATTCGTTCTCTTACCATCTCCAGCTCTCTTTTCTTCACAATTTCTTCCACAAATTACTCCTTGGTTTGGGACTTTTGATATAACTTGAGTCTGTGCCCATTCACTACGAAGGTAACATTCCCATCATCAATTATTTTAACCCAAACAAATCCATTATCAAAGAGTTTCTCAATTTCATAGGGGCCCAGGCAATGTGTGTTAAATTTTCCTTTAAAGTTCTTAAATTTTGAATCATACAACAATGCCTAATCTAGCTCTTTGAATTGCTTCTTTTTAATGTACCTATCATGCCATTTAGCTTATTGTTGTTGAATCAAGTTAGTATGCTAAAAAGCATCCTGCCTAATCTCATCCAACTCATTGAGTTGCAGGATTCTTTGTTGTTGAGCTTTGTCAAGGTCTATACCAAAATCTACTTCCATTTTAAATTTTTTGATCTGAAATTCAATGGGTAGTAAAACTTTCTTTCCATACACCAATTCATAAGGAGAAAATCTAGTGGTATTTCTCCATGTGATGCTGTAGGCCCACAATGCTTTAGGAAGTCTGTCAAACCAATCCTTCTTATGTAATTTCACTGTCTTGGTAAGGATTGTCTCCAACACCTTATTTGTTGACTCCACCTGCCCATTAGCCTGTGGATGATAAGGTGTGGACTTCCAATGAGTAATATTATATTTCTGCACAATTGTCTACATAAGCTTTGACACAAACTGAGTACCTTGATTAGTGACTATTTCCCTAGGTACCCGAAATATCACAAAAATATCAGAAAAAAAAAAATAATAAATAAATAAAAAATCTACCACTATTTTCTCTGTTTCTCAAGGTAGTTCTCTTTCCTCCACCCACTGTGTAATATAATCAATACAAACTAAAATATACTTATTACCTTTCGACATAGGTTGATGGGACCTACAAAATTAGGAGCGTAACTCTAAAAAGTTTCTATGAGAACCTGCGGATGCAAAGGCATCTTGTTTGATTGTACAGGCCGCCCCATTCTCTGGTAGTTGTCACACTTCTAAACATATTCCCTGGGGGATTTGAAAAGACTTGGCCAATAGTAACCTGAGTGAAGGATCTTGTAAGCTATCCACTTGTCTGAAAAATTTCCTCCACACGGTTCATCATGATCGGCTCTCAAAATTTCATAGATCTCATCTTCACAGACACACCTGCGGATAATCAAATTAGGTCCAGTGAAAAAAAGATATCCCCTAATCCAAGAGCAATCAACACTATTCCTAATAATTCTCTTTTTCTGATTAGATGAAAATTAAGGAGGAAACTTTCCTATAGCAAGGTAATTGGCCATGTCTGCAAACCAAGATGTTTTAACAGAAATAGAAAACAAATTATCATCAGGAAAGCTATAATTAACAAGAACATCCTCACTTGCATGGTTGAGTCCAGATAAGAAATCAGCTACTTGATTTTCCTTTCTAGGCCTATCCAATACTGTGATGTCAAATTCCTGCAACAATAAAAACCACCTAGTAATCCTACCATTACTAATTGGTTTATTCAAGACATATGGAATGGAAGAGTGTTCAGTGTGTAAAAAAACTTCATAGCCTGTGATGTAATGTCTAAACTTATTAATATCATAAATCACAACAAGGAATTCTTTTTGAGTTACCATTTAATTCAGTTCTACAAGAGTTAAATTTTTACTAACATAATAAATAGCATGGGTTACAGGATCCTTCTTTTGTACCTATGGTTGAATCAGAGGCATCAGTGGAAATATGAAAAGACAATTTCCAATATGGCCCTCTCAAGATCGGTGCTGAAGAGAGTTTTTCCTTGAGTGTATCAAATGCAGCTTGACACTCATCATCCCAATGAAATTCAGCTTCTTTAGTCGATAATTTAAATAATGGAGAGGCTTCCTTTGTAAAAAATTTAACAAACCTTCTATAGTAGCTTGCATGTCCAAGGAAACTTCAATCTCCCTTCTGATTGGTTGGTGGGGGTAGCTTTGCAATGACTGCAATCTTTGTCGAATCAACTTTAGTTCCTGCAGTAGAAACATGATGACCCAAAACAATACCTTCACTCATAATCATAAAAAAGAATTCATTACTTTATGAGAGATTAGTTTCTCTACATATTTGCAAAAAATTCTCAAGATTATGTAAAGCTTCTTCAAAAGTATCACTCGTGACTATAAAATCATCCATATAAACTTCTACGCAATCATGCAAAATATCAGAGAAAATACCAAGGACTACTTGCTGGAATGTGGTTGGTGCGTTACATAGACCAAATGGTATACCCTATATGCATTGGTGCCCTAGGGACATGTGAATGTAGTCTTTTCCTGGTCTTCTGGAGCTATCCTAATCTGATTGTAACCACTAAACCCATCTAGGAAGGAAAATTATTTTTTTCCTGCTAAAGTGTCCAACACTTGGTCTATAAAAGTCAATGGAAAGTGATCTTTCAATGTAGCCTTGTTTAGTTCCCTATAATCCACACACATTCACCATTTACCATTATTTTTGGGGACAATAACCAATGGATATACCCACTGTCTATCTGAGATAGGATAGATTAACCCTATATTTAACAATTTTTGTAATTTATCTTTCACATCTTCGCTTAAAGAGGGGTTCATCCTCCTTTGTGGCTGTCTCACGGACCTGGATTTCTCTTCTATATAAATATGATGAATACATGTACTTGGGTGAATACCTCTCATATCTGTGTATTCCCAAGCAAAAGTGTCTGGAAAGTTTTTCAATGCTTGAATTAATTGTTTTTCTTGTTCAGTGGTTAAGGCAGAATTAATATTCAAAGGTTTTTAGGAAAATTTTCAACTACCTTACTCCCCCATTCAATCATGGAATATGTAGGAAATGCAGATAATAAGGCTAAATGTAGTTTGGTTTTTGTACTATACTCATGAAAATCCTACATATTATTAATGAAATTTAAATTATGACTAGATTTCCCTTCTTCTTGCTACAAAAAATCAGGATTAGAAATACAACAATTTATCAATTTTTTTTCTGAATTTTCTTTAAGGCTTATGGCTTAGGTGATTGTCAAAACTGGTCAAGTAGATTCTGAATCATGCTCTTCTTCTTCAGCCCAATGTGTATATTCTGATCTTAAGAGAGGTTGAGCAAGGGGATAAAAACTAATGTGCTTTATTTTAGTCCCATGAGTGATGGTCATGTTTCCAGACCTACACCCTATATAAGCATCTGTCGTGGCTAACCACGGTCTCCCCAAGATCAAAGTATGCCCTCCTAAGTTAGTTTTGGGTTGAAGAACATAAAAATCTGCAAGATACTTCCAGGAATCTAATGCGAAGACAATGTCTTCTAATACCCCCTCTGGATTTATCTTAGACCTATCTGCTAATTCTAACATGGTAGGAGTAGGCAATAAATCAAAGGTTCCTATTCTAGATAAGGTATCCATAGTCATCACATTAATGGCTTAACCCAAATAAATTAAAGTGTTTTTTATAGGTTTTCCATTGATAAAGCTGGTAACCACAAGGATTCCAGGGTCTGCATATTTTTCAGTAACAAATCCGATAGACATTAAACTTGAAATCTTTCCACCTACTTGAATTGTATAGAGTTCTCTCTTTTGTCTTCCTCGTCTCTTGGTACATAGGTACCTTACTGTTTTAGCATAGATCAGGATATATTTAATTTCTTCCAACAAAGGGATCTTAATGCATACATTTCTCAATTTCGACACAAGACCAAACTTGGGCTATTTTAGTCTCATTTCCAACCTCTCTGTAAAAGGAGGCTAGATCATATGGGACGAGGAAGGTTCTTGTGGCCTTGAAGTACATTGTTCTACTCGTTCTGGTGTGGTTTCAACTTCAAACATTTCTAGAGTATCTTCCTCTACAATCTCTTCAATTCTTCCAGGCTGATTCACCACTTTTCTTTACTACAACTGGATTTCCTACAGTGGCACAGGAAATTCTTGTAATACAAGAACAAAAATTTCCTGCAGCCACCGTGCTGCAATACAGTAGGTATTGAAACTGGGATAGGTGACCAATCCAATGTTGTGAGCAGATTGGATGGTTATATTATTGGGGTTAGACATTGGTTGGGCAGGAATTTGTGTAGGACAAGGTTTATTTGGTGGGGTAGGCAACTGAAGCTATTGTTGTTGAGGTTGAATCATTTGCTGTTGTCTGGGCTACGGAGGATAAAATTTTTGAGAAGGAAAATTCTTAGTGGTAGGGTAAAAAAATTCCCCCTGCCAAGGCTGTTGTGGAGGCCAAGGTTGACATGGCATTAGAATATTCCACATCTAATTTTGATTATAAGTAACTTGAAAATGTGACTAAGCCATACCTGTTGTACGTGGCTGCCAAGGTCTTTGAGGTTCCATTGCATAAAGTGCATTGACAGCTCCTTGATATGCTAGATATGCTGCTTTGATTTCAAGAAGTGAATGACATTGATCAGTGGAGTGCTCTACTTCACAGATTCAACATACCTCTATGCTATCTATAGGACATTCCCTCAAGATATGCTTCTTCCCACTTTTCGAACATAACACAACCAGGGAATTTTCCATTTCCTCTTGTTTTTTATGTTTCTTCTTAACCTAAAAAACATCCAATGAGAAGATAGTGTGCTAAGAATATCAGTCTAAAATTTTTCAAATAAATTACCCATTTTAGCTCTGGTTACTCCAACTCCAACAACTGACTTGACAAGCATGTAAGAAGTATCTCTTGTTCCTCCACCAACTTTAGAATTTCCTCTTGAATATCGCCGACATATCTCACATACTTCATCATAGCCCAACTTTGATATGTCACCTCCTCCCATCAAATTCAAAATCTCCAGGTATTTTAGTCTCATTGCTCTCAGATAAATTGTTCTTTTACTATCCTTTCTCAGTTGATTCATTTTGAATCTCTACACATTATACTAAAATATCTCCGCCGAGTCCTCAAGACTCTCCCCCTCCTTTTGAGTCATGCCAAAGCTTTCGTCTCTGAGATCCCTAGTCTTGCAATAATCTTGATATTTCCTTAATAATACCTTTTTCATTTCCTCCCAAGTTGTAATGGAGTTTAAAGCCAACCCCACAAACCACCTAAGAGTTGCACCCTTCAATGTTGCAGGAAACAACTTCAGCTTCTGAGCATTTGAAGAATAGCCATAGCTCCTGCATAATACATCAAACTCGGATAGAAAAGCGTCAAGGTCTTCACTAGGAACCCGACGAAAGTTAGGCAAGGCTGAAGGAGTAATATTCTTCATATGAGTAGCTCTGCCAGCCTACCTGATAGGGAATTCGAATGTGACCATTTCTTATTCCTTCTCATTGTATCCATCTGTGTGACTAGTCCCTTCTTCATGAGTCATTCTGGACCAAAAGGAAGTGGGGCCTTTAAAAACTACAAATTCTGCGAAATCAATGGTTTGGAATTCTACTTCTTGAATAAGATTGCCAAGGAATTCCTTTTCAAGATGACCACTGAGAAAAGATGTTGTTTTCCTTGTGACGGGAGATTCAATATGGGAAACAACATAAGATTTTCTTGTAGAAGCTGCTAATGTAGAAGTAGGAATATGTTCTGGGCTCTTTTCAGGACCAAAAACATCCTAACCATACTCTTCTTCTCTTGTTGCCTTATATCTTGCAGACTTATTTTTCCTTGTCGGTGTATTAGTAAATGAAGTGGTGCTCACACCACCACAAAATACATTTGTAGATGTTGTAACCAATCATCTACTATGAAAACAAATTCAAAAGAAACTGCTTACCCAACAATCAGGACACGGCTTTGGTGAATTTATGACCTCCTCTGGTGCATGGGATTTGCCCTTGGTCTTAACACTTCGACTCCCCCCGTCCTGAAAAATACCAAATAGTGCATGTAATACAAAAACACTTTAGTACTATCCCTTTAGCACCTGCCCGACAATGACACCAAAATGTTGAGCCAAATTATAGCCTTATAATTTGATTAACATAAATCATCAACCTAGGGCAGGTAAGCTTGTGATATGCTACGCAAAATATATGCAGGCTTAACACTATAAGTGGTGATTAATCTAACTAGCCAATCATTCAAAACCAATGACTCTTACCCACATCAATCACTTAGCAGAAAAGGCTATACAGTGGATCAAACATCCCTCTATAGCTCTTAAAATTGTTGATGATGATTAGGAAAGTATACAGAAATCAACTTACAATAAACTTAGAAATTCACTCAACATTAGAAATCAAATCTTCATTAAATGAATTCCACACATTAACAAGAAACTATTCCATTTAATCAAGTGTTATTGATATATTAGAAAGAGTGCATTAGCTATAAAAATGAATTATTATTACATAACTCAAATAAAATGCATAAACTCTATACTACGAGAGTTGTGAGCAAAGGGGGCCCTCCTTACTCACAACCCCTTTGAATTAGAAGAGCTTGCTCACTGAAGTAGATAAAACATATATCTTTGTATTAATATGAAAAGATACAGTCGACTACAATTTGATATATAGTCTTAGCTTAAACCAACCCAACGACCCCTATCATAAAAACTAGAACATAATTTATACATTTACAAAAGCCCACAGATGCCTCGAAGTAAGGAAGACTACTAATCTAAGCCATCGACTAACAGTACTGTTACAAAATATAGAACTTAGCCATAATGGGTCTAATCCATGACTTAAAGCATGGATTAGGCAAAATTCATTACATGGCTGTAGCTTTCCTTAAAACGACCATTGAGAGAAGGTTTAGGAATCTGGGCAGTATTGTTGGCAGATATGAAGCGACCAGTAGGACATCATCCATATGTGATATATTCCCCACTAAACCCATGTTCCCGTTTGACTTAGATATTCATGGAACATAGCTAACCACTAATGTTGTTGCAGGAAATCCATGTGGTTACAGGAAATCCATGGCTACAGGAATTCCAGGTTGTTTGCAGGAAATAGGATCACACAGTTGTCTGCAAGAATAACTGGCCTATTTCTGAATCAAAACAAATCTGCACAAGAACTCTAGATTAGTTAGCATGGTAATTAAATAATGAACAACTAGTTGTAAGGAATACTTAAAGTTAAGGTAAAAGACATTTTTTCATGTTAATTTGCATACCTTCTGCCTACGGCACCCTTTTGGAAAAATATAATTATTATAACTGAAATAAGCATAATAGGGGTTAAAGATGGTTCAAAATGGGAGAGGTAAATATGGAAAAGGGTGTCAAAATTGGGCAAAACAAAGCCCCAACAGGGGGTGATTGGCTAAAAGAAAATTTTGGTTCAATCCAATCTATGTTCGGGTGGTTTGTGGAAACCCATGACCTAGTTGTCTTATGCATTCATTAATTAGAGCTCCTTCTCCATGGTATTTCATGTGTAAAATGTACGGGTTCATATGTGATTGTTATGGTTGTTGTATCCTTTTCAATTATGTTGGTTATATGTTGGTTATGAGTATGTTTTATGGAGACATGATGTATGGCTCTCATCATGTTTTTATTAGAAATTGAATGTACAATGAATATATAACCTAATAGATGATAATGTAGCTATCATGATCAAGCATAATGCTTCTTTATGAATCTCATATAAGTATGAGATCCCTATGCTCAAATATGTTTTTATGACTTGTAGATAACATATTTGTAACATGCTTGATGAAATTTATGTCATGGCTAGTAGGGGCCAGATCAAGTAATTTTACCAATGATTTCATTAGTGACATTATGTATTGTTATAGACAATTTCTGAAGGTTTCATGAAGTTATGGGTAGTGGCCTAAGACCTAGCCTTGAAATGTGGCTTAGATTCAGGGGTTGCTGACTAAAAAAGTCCATAGTTATTGGAATGCCTTGATGTGGGAGCAAATATAAGGCCTCAATCACATACATGGCTTGTCATGGGAGTGATTGAGGGTTTAAATCAGTAAAATGTCAAGTTGTCTCAGGCGTTAAGCACCTCGAAGGGTTGGTTTCTTCCTGAAGGGTCTGTAGCTCCTAAGGAAGGCCATATTGGTTTGGTTTTGTCGACTCCACTTCCTTAACTATACATGGGGAGTTGAATCACATCATAGTATCCTATCTTCACATGTTTACCCCAACGGATCATTAACTTCGTTAAATGTGGGAGGAAAGTGTTACAGAGTGGTACTAGAGCATGGTTTAGCCCTTGGATTGGATGGGCAGAATGTGTTGTTCATGCATACATGCCGATTGCATATGTGTTCCTTATGTTTGTGGTATATGTACTTGTTGTGTATGCATAGTGGTGGTCATGGTTGCAGTTGTGTCGCCATGTGAAATTTGATGATGTTCTTGTTGGATGTCTTTGTCATGAGTGTATGTCTATTATGCATTGCTTATGCATGTTAGTGTTTATATGTTGCTATGCATACATTGACATGGTGATAGTTGTCGTGCATGAGGCCATTGTATGTAGCCGGTATGATCATGGATTGATAATTTGATAATGGTTGAAATGATGTTTGTATACTCATATGATTATGTTTAATCATGTATTGCGCTAATATATTGAGGTATGTTGATTATGTTATGTTTTGGTTTAAGCTAACATGGTATACTTTTCGGAAGAAGATAAAACATTACTAGCAAGATGGTAGACTATAGTTCATGAGACTCTCCCTTTAGATCAGATGAGCATCGTGGTGTTCAAAATTCTTCTGATATAGCGGACACATTGAGAATATTGAAATAAAAAATAAGAAGTTGCAAAGTGTATAATGTCATAATCATGCAGGCACAAGAGAAACAAACATAAGTTAATGCATTAATTCTTCAGAGTTTGTCAAAATTGTAGAAACAAGGACTTCTTAAGATTGTCCATTGGCAGGAAGGCATGAATAATGGGGAATATGGCAGTAGCTCTCATGTTGGGCACAGGTCAAATAGGATGACACTATCTGAGATGGCATGCTCTTGGATACTTCGGATAGGAGAGGTGATGGACACAAGTTCTACTCTATTTCTGGTTATAACAGGAACTATGATCATCGTAATTATCATCCTTATAGGAGGAGCCAAAGGGGATATTTTCTAGATGAGTTCAAGAAAGTGAAGCCACCTACCTTTGATGGGGATTTGAAGAATCCATACGATGCATAAGCATGTCTACTTGGGATGAAGAAATTATTTGAGCTACATGAGTACACAAAGAATTCGAAGGAAAGAATAGTTATCTTTAGCCTCAAATGGAAACAAGACATAGTTGGGAAGATGTGAAGCGAGTCATAGATAGTAGGACAAAAGAGTTAATTTAGCATGAATTAAAGAGACTTTTTAGGAATAAATACTTGTTAGAAAGGTAATATGACAACAAAGCTAATGAGTTTTATGAGCTAAAGATTGGATCGATGAAAAATGAGGAGTACATGACTAAGTTACTAGAGTTATTGAGGTATGTGTCATATCTTAAGGATGAGAAGGCTAAAGTTCAGAGTTTTTTTAGTGGATTCCCATTAGCATTTAAAGATCAGATTGAGTATGACGAGCCTCGATCACTTGAAGAAGTTAATGGGAAATTGAAGCATTGTTATGAGCATTCGAAGCGTAAGACATAATTGCAGTAGGGCTCGAAAGGGGAAGACAAAGCTAAAGGTAAATGAAAGGTGAAAATAACAAGTCCTTAGAATACATGTGAGAAATAAAATGTTGCACCTTATAAGAATTTCAACATAGTTAGACTAGGACATGGGTCACAACCCGGAGGGTGGAAGAATAGAGCGGATGGTATGGGACCATTTTAGTGTTGAAAATGTGGCAAGGAGAACCTCAAGAGAGATTTTATGTAGTATCAGGGTGGTAGGCATCATATCTATAGTGTATAGGATGCACAGACTATTGGGGATGCTAGGCAAAGGATTCCTCATATTTATGCAACATTGGATAACAGACAAGTGAGTCACTAGGAATCCATTATCGAGATGGATGGTAAGATTTGTGATCAAGTTGTTTACCTTTTGATTGATCCTGGATCTAATTATATTTATCTTAGTCATGACCTAGTGGATAAGTGTGGTTTGAATAAATAATTTCATGCAAAATCTTGGTTAGTGTAGTTGGCTATAGGTACAAAAAAGAGAGTGCGTCCTTAGGTAAGAGCTTGTGCATTCAAGTTGAATGGTATGCCTACGTCAACCTATTTGAATGTACTTCCATTGGGATCATATAGTATGATTTTGGTTATGGACTGGATGTATCTTCACATGACAAAGGTGGATTGTTATGATAAGGTGATTGGGTGCTTGGATGACGATGGAGAACAAAGAGTATTGTAGGTTAAGAAGAAGGAAACATCAGTTAGGATGGTGATAGATATGCACATAAAGAGTAGTTGCAAAAAATTTTGTGCTTTATTTGTAGTGCATATTTCTAGTGATAAAGGTAAGGATGTTTAGGATCTAGAGGTATTGAGAAGGTACCCTATCTTACAATAGTTTCAAGATGTGTTTCTAGCTGAAATTTTAAAGTTGCTACCTCATATAGAAGTGGAATTTTCCACTGAGTTGGTACTAGGGGAAACACTAGAATTGAAGGCACCATATAGGTTGAGCACATTAGAGTTAGTAGAGTTGAATTTTCAGTTGAAGGAATTGCTTGAAAATGGATACACTAGGCCAAGTGTATCATCATGGGGTGCACCCATGTTGTTTGTAAAGAAGAAGGATGGTAATATTAAGCTATGCATTGATTACAAGTAGTTGAACAAGGTAACCATTATGAAAATGTATTTTTTGTCAAGGATTGATGACTTATTCAATCAGCTGAAGGGAGAAGCATTGTTCACGAAGATTGATATGAGATCAGGACACCATTAGATATGCATTAAATAAGAGGACATTTACTAGACAACTTTCCGTATCAAGTATGGGCATTATTAGTTTGTTGTATTTCCATTTGGTTTGACTAATGCTCCAGCTACTTTACTTCCTTGGTGAATAGTATGTTGTGTCCTTATGTAGACAAGTTTGTTATTGTATTCATTGATGAGATCTTCATATATTCTAAAAATTATGAAGAGCATGTTGAGAACATAGTAGTAGTATTGAGATTATTGAGAGAGCATCACTTGTATGCCAAGCTTAGCAAATGTAATTTCTTTTATATAGAGGTACATTACTTGGGACATGTTGTTTCCAAGGAAGGCATAGCAGTGGATCCATAAAAGATAAGGGCTATCATGGAGTGGGAAAATCCAAGAAATCTGGATGAGGTGAGATCATTTATAGGGCTAGCAAGTTATTATAGGAGTTTCATTAGGAGATTGTCTCACATAGAATATCCTATTACGTCACTACAGAGGCAAGGTAAGAAATTTGAATGGAGAGAGGAGTGTGCAGCTAGGTTTGAACAGTTGAAGCAGTTGTTGACAAATGCTCCAGTTCTAAACGTTGCAGATCTGGACAAAGAGTCTATGGTGTGTACATATTCTTGTAAGAAAGGATTTGATGGATTCCTTGTATAGGAAGGATAGGTAGTATGCTATGAGTCACGGAAACTGAATGAGCATGACAAGAATTATATGACACATGATCTTGGGTTGGCATCGATCATCTATGCATTGAAGATCAGGAGACACTATCTTCTTGGCAGGAGGTTTGTATGATGAGCAATCATAGTGGATTGTGATACTTTTTTGAACAACCGAATATGAATACCAGGAAATCTAGATGGCTTTCCATGATTAGTGAGTTCGACTATGAGATCAGGTACATTATGGGGAAGCGAATAGGGTTGCATATGCTCTTAGCAAGAGGGTACAGGTGAATCACATAACAACTATGAGTTCTTATGGGATAGCCTTATAGGATCAGATCTTAGAGAAAGAACAACAAGATGATAGGTAGAGAGAGCTTAGGCACAGGTTACAACAAGTTACAAGTGATCATAATGTGGATTATCATATTACAATAGATGGTTTGGTCATATTTAGGGACAAGATATATGTGCCGAATGAGAGTGATCTCAAGAAGACTATCTTGCAAGGGTTTCATGCAAAATTGTATTCAAGTCACCCAGGTTACTAGAAGACATTGACAACAGCGAAGAAGTTTTATCATTGTCCAAATATGAAGAAGGACGTGGAGATTTTGTGGCTAGATGCTTGGACTATCAGTGAGTGAAGGTAGAGTTTAAGCATCCAAGTGGGTTTCTTTAGCTAATTCTGATTCCACAGTGGAAATGGGAGGTCATTTCCATGGATTTCAACATAGGTTTACCAAGGACATCTTGACCGCATGATTCCATCATGGTTGTGGTAAACAGGTTGAAAAAGGTAGCAGACTTCATTCCAGTAAAATCTACGTGTTCAGCTAGTGATGTGGTACATGTATTCATCGGAGATGTAGTGAGGCTACATGGTGTTCCAAGGAAGATTGTGTCAGATAGGGATACTAATTTCACTTCCAAGTTTTGGTTGGAGTTGTTTACAGGTTTAGAGAGAGTTGTCCTTAAACACAGTTTATCATCCACAGACAGATGGACAGATAAAGAGGGTGAACATGATATTGGAGGATATGTTTAGCATGTATGTGATGCATCAACAAAAGAGATGGGAGGATTACCTTCCATTGGGTGAGCTCTCTTATAATAATGCTTATCAAGAGTAATTGAGGATGAGTCTGTCTGAGGCACTCTATGGGTGGAGTTGTAATAATCCTATCAATTGGAGTGATCCAGTGAACAATGTGTTGATTGTGTTAGTGTCTGTCGGTCATGTTATTCACCGATGATCAAATGTGCTCTTACAAAGTTATTTTTTTACTAGGTTCCTAGGTCAAATTTTTATGGTTTCAAATAACATTTCAATAAAAATTTGGTTAGGTTCAGTCTTTACTACTCCTTTCAGTTCCATGGTTAATCAACACCACCATGGTAAAGTCAAATTACTATTAGAAGAGTCCCATAGCCATTATGGTGATAATTCATCTCATAAGTCCATGTTTGGTCACCACTAGGTCACAGGGTTAATTTCTTCAAAATTGGTCATGTCACCATTAAAATTATTTTATAAAGGAGTAGTGAAAATCAAGTTGTCAATAAAGGTTTAAAGCATGCTTTTTATCTCATTTATAATGAAATAATTTCAAAAAAATTTGAAGCTGCATTGTCAAGATACATCAAAGTCACGTTATGGAAAATGATGGTGGCTGCACTACCACATGTAAGTAAAAAATCGATTTCCACAAGAAATAAAGGATTCCAACTCACTCTCCATTTGTTCATTTCATTTTCCAATACATTACTCCACCAATAAAAGTTGAATTTGTCAGCTAAAGATCAGTCTTTGCATGCCCTAGCCCAGTTTCTCTCCAGCACTGTGCATATCGTCATGTTGTGTTGCACATTTCCTTGGACTATTGCATTTTTCATCAAAGAGATGTTAACTTCCCTGTAGTGGTTTCTTTCATCACATTCTAGTTATTTCATATTCAATATAGGTTGTTGGCCTCTTATTTTCTCAATTAATCTCTTAGTTGCATTGTTAAGTTTCATTTACCTCTCCTAGGGTTTTGAAAATAGTTTTCATGATTTCATGATTTCCATGGTAGAATTGTTATCAAAACTTGTATCCGGATTCTTATACACCTTCTCCTATCCTAATCACACATTCAAATCCATCCTTAAATTCCATCATTTTTACACAGACCCTAGCTATAGTACACTTTCCTAGGCTAGGATTGTGTTTCCCTTCTTTGAAACCCTTCCCCTCACCCAAACTTTTAAATTCCACCTTCCTTAGATCCCTAACATCCCTCACTATCCTCCCAAATTTTCCCAAGAATTTACTAGTTCCCTATCCCTTTCATTTCCCTCAACTTCCTCAAGATATTTAAATCCCCTATTTTCCTACAAGTAAAACCCTAATTTTCCTCCCATAGAGCTAGGTCTTACCATGAAATCTGAAACATCTGAACAAAAGAGGCATAAAGGAGGGCATGTCATCATATATGATCCAACCTCAACTCAAGAGATCATATCATCTCCTTTCATCAGAAAATCATTTGAAGATATGCGTTGTCTTTCCTTTTTCCAGATAATTGAGCAACTTAGGTTTCATGGCCAACTGACCAATGATTTTTCCACCATGTTAAGGAGGAATAAAGTGACTATAGCAAGAGTTGAGTTCACTCTTTCAAGGAAAGTCATCTCCACAACCACAGGGATTCCAAACACTGGAGAAACTTGGTTTAAGAAAAGAGACATTGACCTTAAAAGTTACATCATGTACATGAAAACACCATATAAGACAACTCCAGAACATGTTTTCCATTCAGACAGATTTTCCCCTCTCATGAATTTGATCATGAAATATTTTACATGTGAGGGAAGGCATTCGAGGTTGTATCAATACCACATGAGGCTTTTGATGCATTTCACTAGTGTGAAGCAACTCAACTTGCCTTACTATCTTTACAGAAGCCTAACAAAAATGACAGAGAAGGTACAAAACATGGGAGAAAATCATCATACTAGTCTATTTCATCATGGCTAGGTGAAAAATCTAGTTTTTCATCAGTTGGCACATGTAAAATTGTCTTGGGGTGGCTTTGCAAATTTAGCTTTCCCCCGAGCTTCTCTAGCTATATCTCATGGTGAATCAACACCTCTAAACTCACCAACACAACAACAGGTTGCTTCTTCAAGAAAACCTACTAAGAGGACTTTTAGGGTAGAAGTGACTAAGACTTATTGTAGAGGAAAAAGGCTTTTTTTCCTCCAAATATTGTTGAAAGGGCCAAGCCTACAACAGGAAATAAGAGAGCATCTCCATAGCATGAGGACTTCACTAATCCAAGTACCAATGTGACAGATGTGGAAAAAGGTCACGAGGACAAAGTTGAAAAGAAAATCATAATGGATAAGGAAGCTGAGATAAAAAATTTGGAAGACAAGTTGACAGAGGAAAATACTTTAATAGCATGCTTACAATAGGAAAACATGCAATTGAAAGTAAACCAAATGATCCAAAACAAACAAATAGAAAAATTGAAGAAAGAGGATGTAAAAGGAAAAATAATGGTCCCATCAGATGATTCAAAAGATAAAGAAGAGCAAAGAACACCAGGGAAACCAAGAACAAGAGGCCTCAAGTGAGCCCTTGAGCTACAAAAAGAATTTTCTCCACAAAAAGAATTTTCTCTACCTAGAGGTCAGATCACTATGAGTGACTTAATTACTGAAGAGATCAATGCAGACAGAGTATATTGGCTTGACAAACTCAATGGAAACTTAGAGAAGCTCCTCAAGAATTCAAGTAGGGACAATAACTTTTAAAGACATATGGCCATGCATTACTACACAAAAAATAGGGTATCCCAAGTCAGAATCAAGCAATTGAAGAAAAAGCTCAAGGAAACCCTAACAAGCGAAAAGGACAAAGACAAGCTTGATCTACTAGCTAAGTCCTCTCTCATGAAATGACATATCATATGATGACTTCACTTGACAATTTTGAAGAAATTTTGAGAATTTTTTGCCATTTTGGAATTTTTTGTGGTTTTTAGCTTGTTTTGAAACTCAAAAATAGCTATATGCGCAACACCTAGGCACTACAATTTTTCCTCAAGGCTCCTTTTCCCAAAAACTCACCACTATTGGATAGATAATGGCCTAAGAATCTCAGCTATCCACTTTTCCAGACTTGTCAGCAACCAGATTGAGAGAAAATTTGAAAAAGAGGGTCAAAGAGTAACTTTCTATCATTGTTTTCAAGCAGGCGTTGCGCATATTAGAGTAGTCCTGGGAAAATCAAATTTTCTCCTTGTTCGAGTGTCCAAATAGATTTTTGAAGAGCCAAATGATAAAGACATCCATAGATTTCCATGGAGCTATCAAGCTCTAAATTTGGAACACAACAAGGCCTCTAAACTACTCTTGCAAGCCAGGCGTTATGCATATGTTTGAAGGTGCTACACATATCCTTGATGGCACTGTAGATATCCTTGTGAGAGATTTTCTTTAGCATTGCTTCAGCTAATTTCGACTTAATGATGTAATTTTACTATTTCGATGTCTTGAGGTTGTAACTATGGGTAAATTAGCTTAGTAAGTAGTTTTTATGTTAACCTAGGCCTTATTAATGTGGAAAACCTCAAATCAAAGTCTGAATGAAGAGTTTGTATTCAACCTTTTTAGTCTCAGTTGTTGGTTGAGATATTCTTCAGAACTGTTCCACCACTCATGGATTCGACCCCTAAGAGTGGGGAAACTATTTATTTTGGTTTATAGGTATCATTTTCTCAGTCAGAGAGAAAGGTTGGACATTTGAGAGAGATCTCTTGTAGCTTGTGCTTGAGCATTTTCAGGAAATCAAAGGAGCAGTTGTAGCTATTATCTAGGAATTCATGTGCATTGTGTTTTTGATGTTGTATTTTCTCTGTTATAGTTTTATATGAAATATATTCATCTTCTTTTTCCATTCATCAGTTCTTCAGTGGTTTTCCATAAAGTTTATAAGCATAATTCTTTGCATAAAAATCTATTTTGATGGGAATATCATTATGTGTTAATTTCTTTCTTTCTTAATGAATTCATGATATATATGCTCATTAAGACTTCTTATTTCTTCTAAACACTACACTACAATGACAAACCCTAATCCATCATAAAATTATTTCTACCTTTCTCATTTATATCTTTGTTGCTATTGCCGTTTGATCCTCTGACATAGTTAATCCCTTTTCTAGCATCAAAAGCTTAAATTTTCAAAACCTACTTGAGCCTAGCATATCTAGCCTAAAATCCGTTTATATTCCAATCAATTGTTTGGTTGTGATCTCATAGAGAGTGTCATCTCTAGTTTGGTAGGGCTAGCTACTAAACTAAAATCTTGGTCTGTGGTTACCTCTGTCGATTCCTCCCGGCCTGGGACATTGTGGAGGATAACATTTTTGGAGCCATTGTCAGGGAAATAACTGATATTTTATTCCTAGGATTCGTTCTATAAGTGCATTCAATAATGGTTCTATGGGTGACATATTCCAGTATCTAAAGAAGGTTGATTTAAGAAATCACATCAAGTTCAAGGTGTAAAAATTCTGGCTCCTAAAAGACATACAAGGTCAAATCCTGACCCAAATCCACCTCCTGTTGTTGATGATCCAGAGAAACTGCTTAGGAAACTCAAATCACCTATTCCTAAAAGTGAAACTTGAAAATTAGTAAGAACTACTTCTTTGCCTGAACAATTATTCACTATTGAAAATCTTTCTTTCGATATTCAGTTTGAGCTATCTCTTTTCATATCAAAATCTGAGTCTTTCCTTTCTGAAGTGGTACTTGACCCTATTAAATTTGATTCCCACCTCCCTTCTTCTAAATCCCTCTTTTTTAAATCTGATCATGAGCTTTCGTTAAACTTTGATAAACTCCAAAGTCTAGCTGACCAACTTCAAATCACCACTGAAAAAGATTACATTCAATATTAGCTTGAAAACCTAGCTACTGCTTCATCCTCCACTGCACCTCCAAACACATCAGCTACATCATATGTTATTGTTAATTTACCACCACATCCATTCGTATCAACATCTCCATTAACACAACCCGTTGTAGCATCTATACAACCCCCTCCAATAGTCATGGCACGGTTTGCCCCTCTTTTTTATGGAAGTTCAAAAATCACAACCCAGCAACATGTTGAAAAATTGGTGGATTTCATCAATCTTGAAGAGGTTGATGAAGAAGATGCTAGGATGAGAATCATAGCCCAGAGCTTTTCCAGAGATGTTAAGAAATGGTTTCACAGTTTGGAAACCAATCTTATGAATAACTCTCAGCAGTTGATAGATTCGTTCTTATCCCGGTGGCAAGAAAAGAAGAATCCATTACAGATTTTGGTTGAGTATAATTCGATGATGAGAAATCCGAATGAGACAATGCAGGAGTTCACAACAAGGTTCAATCTGGTGTATAATTCCATTCTTGATGACATGAAACCTCCCCGTAGTTTAGCATTCCTCCAATATCCTAATGTCTTTGATCCATACATGGCATATCAGCTTAGGGAGAGAGACCCTACAACTTTAGAAGAAATTCAACGAAATGTACTAACTGCGGAAGTTAATATTCTTATAAACAAGTAAAAAATAAAACCCGAGAAACCTTAGAAGAAAGTTACCATTAAGGAAGAGTCTTCTTCTTCTTCGGATGTAAAACTTGACACTCTGATAAAAACAATGGAATGAATGATGGACATAATTACTATAGTATATCAACAAGTGAAGCCCTCAATACGGAATTCATATTAACGGGGACAACAATAATCACAGTTTATAAATAAGAATAAAATGCAGAAAAATCAAGATCCTCAGGGACAAATCAGAACTCCATTTCACCAAAATTACACTGAATTCTAGGAAGAAGATGAAGAAGAAATTATTGAAGCAAATTATTTCCTTGAGGAAGATGAACTACCTACCTTTCCTGACTGAGGAAGATCAGTTTTCTCAGGAGTCTTTTATACCAAGATCAACAACTTGTCCTTGCAAATGATGATTTATGAGCAATGCAAACCAAAGAGTACTAAAGGGGATATGGGAATTGTCTCAGCCATTTGTAGAAGCAGTACAATTTGAGAAGCATGAAAGTTTCTATCACATTGAATCAGAAAAGGCAGAATGTGTCGAAAGATGTGCAAGACAAAGAAACAATCCCTGCAGATCAAAATAAAGAAAAGGAGATTGTCATATTAAGTCAAGATAAAACTAATGAAGTTTCTGCCAGTAATGTGAGGAAGGATAAGGAGGCTCAAAGAGAAGGTCATAGAAAGGAGTCTCAAGCCAAAGGAAAACATAAAAAGAAGCATATCACTACAAAAGTGATAGACAAGTGATCCAATCTATTTAGTTTAGAGAAAGAAATTTCTAAATTGAATGTTTTGAATCCTCTAACTGAACTAGTCAAGAATGATAAGTACAAGTGTCAAATTTCTAAGATGTTAAAATTAGATCAAATGCCATATATAGTTAAGGTTGTTGATGATGAGCCTGCAATTCTATTTGGTCCAACTCTAGAGGGAAGTCCTGAAGATATTGAAGTCCCACCTTTCTATCTTAGTTTAAAACTTCATGAGTTTATCCTCCATAATGCTATGTTATATTCTCGCACCTCACAGAACCTTATGCCAAAAGATATTATGGAAAAATTGGGACTAAATATCACCCAACCTTATCATGACCTGTATTCATTTGATTCAGGAAGAGTGAAATGCCTTGGCCTTATCAAAGACTTAGTAGTGTCCCTAGACCAAATTCCAGCCAAGAATGTGTTGATGGATGTAGTGGTCATTGATATACCTTCATAGTTTGGCATGTCACTCTCACGATCTTGGGGGGGAAGCTAAAATGAACCTTCTAACTTTATTTCTCATATGCTACTATACCAGTGTTTGGGCAGCTTAGAAAACTGTACCGGGAGAAAAAGATCAAATTCATGATTTATAGCAAAGAGAGACCAAATAATCATCCCATCCATGCTTTACATACTGACCTAGAGTCTTTCATTTTTTATAGTGATATGAATCTAGTAGATGATGATAGTCATCTTGTAGAAATTGCAAATGTTTTAAATGTAATAAGTAGTGTAGAAGAACATTTGATTGTTGAAGAAAAGGAAAAGAAGGTAGAGTGTTTGCACCCAGAAAGTTCACCTGAAAAGATTGCTCAGTCAATGTAGAAAACATAGATTATTGAAATAGTGAATCATCCTCCAAAAAGTCAGACAAATCAGCCCTCCAAATTTCAGTTTTCGGATGAAGAAGATGGTCTTTGGACCATGGAGTTCGATGGTGCATTGGGAAAAGAAGGAGTTGGGATTGGAATGTGGATTAATGGTCCTTTGCATTAGTCAAGTAAAGTCCCTTGAAATGTAATATTAAGTTATTATAATTTGGATTTTTATTGCTCGAAGAATGAGGCAGAGTACGAAGCACTGATTGCTAGACTTAAAATTCTGAGAAAACTGGGAGCAAAGAAAATTTCAGTTTATGGTGACTCCCAGCTGGTAATTAAACAAGTAAAGGTGGAGTACCAGGCCAAGAATCCAAGGATGTGAGCTTATTGAAATGTTGTCCTTGATATTCTTAAGGCTTTTTGAGAATATACGTTATCTTTGATTCGTAGAACTCAGAATATTATGGCAGATTCCCTCGCTACTACAGCAAGTATGGTTAAGATTCCTATCCACTCAAATAAGAAGTATTCAATTCATGTTAAGCATAGCCCAACTGTCCCTAAAAATCTTAGATATTGGAAGGTGGTTTGGGATGAAAAATAGATGAACAATTTTCTGCAGATGGAGGATGAATTCCTGAATTCCCATATTGATGATAGATCTTATGAGAATGATCCAGAAATTGAAGCAAACGAGGTTGAAGTGTTGCGGTTGAAAGAAAATAACATTCCGCGAGGTCTCATACCTTTCAAAGAGTTATTTGATCGTGATGATTTCGCTAAAAATCCCACCATGGTCCCTACAGAAAAAGTTGTTGAAGATGTAAACATTGGTATAACAGACAAGCCCAAGATGGTCAAATTGTCAAAGTCTTTATCTCCTGAGATGAAAAGTAAGTACATTGCTTTAATGGCAGAATTTTTTGATGTATTTTCTTGGGACTATTCAAATTTAAAGGTGTATGATAAGAACATCATTCAACATATTATATGGATTAAGCCTGATCAAAAGCCATTCTGCCCGAATATGAGGAAGATTAATCCTAAATTGTTGCCATCCATTGAGAAAGAGGTTAATAGACTCTAAAAATCTGCTATATAGTTCTTATTCGTTTCTATGAATGGATGTCAAATCTTGTGCCGATGAGAAAGAAGATGGGGGATATCCTTCTTTGTATCAATTTCATAAACTTGAACAAAGTTCCCTTGAAGGACAATTACCCCCTCCCAAAGATTGATGAGTTTTGTGAGAAGTACCATATCACATTGGAGCATTCAACCGCTTATTATCCACAAGGGAATGGGTTGGCTGAATCTTCCAATAAATCTCTGATCAACATCATCAAGAACGTTTTGGAGGTCAATAAGAAAAACTAGCATAAACAGCTCATTAATGCTTTATGGGAAGACAGATCCAGTAATAAGAAATCCATAGGTATGTCTCCTTTTTAGTTGGTGTACAGGGTTGATATTGCCTTTCCTTCATCCCTGGATGTCCCAGTTATGAAAACTTTGCAGGAAATGGACAACGAACCAAATGATATGCAGGGAAGAATAAGTGAGATGATCCATTTACAGCAAACTAGGGAAGAAGTTTTTCAAAATACTTCTAAACTTTAGGAAAGGATAAAAAATATGTAGGACCATAAGACTAAAGAAGATAAATTCAACATGGGTGATGTAGTTCTTTGTTGGGATGCATGGAATGCAGAAAAGGGAAAACACGACAAGTTTGAAAACCTATGGAAAGGACCGTACATAATCTCAGCTTCCAGAGGAAAGAATGCTTATCTACTAGAACAAATGAATAAGAAATATTATTCAGGAGGAGCGATCAATGGTAGGATTCTCAACAACTACTATACCTAAAGATATTTATGGAAATTTTCATTATAATTTTATATACCAGTTTACTTTTCATGTCTGAGTGTGAAGTGGCTATCATAGGAGTTTGAAGCTCAAAGAGAAAGCCATAAGGATTCTTTGATCAACTGCTGGTTAAAAAAAAAAAAAAGTTTCTTTTGTTTATTGTTTGTCAAATTCAGTTAGTCAGAAAAATTTTTAGTTTGACTTTGGTCTTTTTCATTTTGACTCCTTGTCCAATGAATAAGGCTACTTGGTCTATGGTTTTCTTGACACCTCCAAGGAGATCCCATCCTCATCTAGAGCCAATGTTAGTGCCCGTCAGTCATGTTAGTCACCGGTGATCAAATGTTCTCTTACAAAGTTTTTTTTTTTACTAAGGTCTTAGGTCAATTTTTTATGGTTTCAAATGAATTTTCAATAAAAATTTGGTCATTGGTTAGGGAGGTTCAGTCTTCACTACTCGTTTCAAATCCATTGTCAATCAAAACCATCATGGTCAAGTCAAGTTACTGTTAGAAGAGTCCCATAGTCATTATGGTCATAATTCATCTCATAAGTCCATGTTGGGTCACCACTAGGTCATAAGGTTAATTTCCTAAAAATTTGTCATGTCACCATTAAATCATTTTATAAAGGAGTAGTGAAAATCAAGTTGTTAATAAAAGGTTTAAATCATGCTTTTTATCTCATTTATAATGAAATAATTTCATAAATTTATGAAGTTTCATTGTAAAGATACATCAAAGTAAAGTTATGAAAAATGATGGTGGGTCCACTACTGGTAACATGTAAGTAAAAGATCAATTTCCATAAGCTATAAAGGAATCCAACTCACTCTCCATTTGCTCATTTAATTTTCCAAGACAAGTCGAATTTGTCAGCTAAAGATCAGTCTTTGCATGTCTGTTGAAGCCTCGAAAATCGTAGCAACAACATTGGGGATGACCACCGGGTTCGAACCTTAAAGCAACTCCTTTTCCATTTGGAATGACGGTTCTGACTGGTTCAACTAGGTCCAGTTACCTTCTCTCAATCTCCAATGGATTTAAAATATGACTTTCATTCACCAATAGAGAAGAGACATCAAATCAACTCTTTGCTGATCGGGGAAGAAAGTGATCCTTAAGCTGATTTGGGGCTCAGCCAAGCCACAACTAAAATTTTCCTCTTTGGGAAGAGGACTTAAAAGAATGTAAAAATTACTATAAATGCAAATTTATTCTGAGATGCAAGCAAAATGAACTATCTTAATCCTATCTCAATTAGGAAGATATAGATCTAACCCAATTAAGAGCAAGATAATTTTGAATAACTGGGATTTAAATATGTCTAGTTTATAATGAATATCAAGTTAATGTAGAAGTTCAATTAACTCACATTATGAATACCAAAACACATCCTATTGAGACCTCTTAACTGAAATAATCAATCAACAACACTCAGAAAGAAGTCTGTAAAATGATATTGATCATTTAATCAGTAACTTGAATGATTAAATAATAATATGTGGAAGAAGTTCACAACATATCACTATTCAATAAATCAGTTTTAAAAGACAAATTTCTAAGTAAATAGTTACTCAAAAATCAGAATTCAGCCCATGAGAGCAGAGATAAATAATAACATAAAATAGAGACAAATTACCCATACTGACAAAAGTGCATAAATATGAAAGTAAATTGACACATTCCTCCTATCATAAAATGAAACAAGTATTTAAAATAACAGTATTTGAAAAACCAATTTTTTTGAATCCATTCTCTAGCCTCAGTCTCCAACAGTCTTTTACAGTGCCTGAGCTTCTCCTTTCAAAAGCAGAGCTACAATAGTGCAAACTCTGTACGTTATACAAAACTCAGAATGTAAGAGAAAAACCTCAATAATCTTCAGATCTGAGATTTTTAATCCTCCCACCTACAGCTCTAAACCCCTATTACATAAGTGCTTTTAGAATTCCAAAATTGCAAAGGAGAGAAGCCTCTATTACATTTTGCAATCTGCTATTTATAATATTTGCAAGGGAATTCTTAACAAGAAAGTTTGTTGAAGAAATTATTTGCTCAATCAATTTTCATTTGCTCAAAATTTCATTTTTTAATTGCTGGAACATTCTCATTGGTTGAAATATTGTTCTCCTCATCTTTGCAACAATTTTCCTGCAAAAACAAATCAAAGCAAAATTAAAATGCCAAATCTGGAATTAAAACAAATATAATTCATTTCAATTAAACAACTAATTGAAAATGAAATTTTAGCTTTCTATTGATTCCTGTAACTATTTAATTAGCCAAGGATGTCATTGACGAATGACTCTTCATTCAGAAAAGACTTGGGTAAATGAAAATGCAGAGAATAAAACTCAGAAAATTGATTTTGTTTAAAAAATTTGGAGCCTGATCTTCTGCTTATTTTTAGACCCAATAAATGATCAAATATATTAGTGAAACCTTCTCAGAAATGTTCTCCTTGATTTTATCTTTCCAATGAGATGTCTTGGGCCTCATTTGGTCGAGTAAAACTCAATTTATGAATCTCTAAAGTCGATAAGTCAAAACTGCCAGAATTCTGGAATTTTTGTTGCTCGGCTAAAAAATAATAATTTTTTAATTAAACTCTAATCCTAAATTAAATTTTAATTATATAATAATTAATTATAATCTAACTATAAACTAAATCAATTATTTACAAACTAATTAGTAATTAGTATTAATCTAATTAAATAAAATATACGATTAATTTAATTTAATTAAAAATATATATTATATATTAATTAATTTAATTAATTATAAATTATTTAATTAATATATATTAATTATATGAAAATGTTTTAGTATCATATATTACAAGTCTACTTACTCATACGTATGAGTGACGCGAGTAAATCCCAAACACACATGAGGGGAAGGACTTTGGTTACGTTTTGGTAATGAGCTTACATCGCATCGCATGAAGGGACTCCGTCAAATATTTGAAAATTTAATTCGTTATGAAATTTGCGAAATGTGATATGCGGTCGTGTTATAAAATTTTTATTATTTATTTTATTTAATTTTATTTATGGTCCATGTTTAATGGGATTGGGTTAAGTTATAAAATGAAGTTAAGTGAGGTTTATTTAGAGTAAGATTTCGCTATTTAAAATACATCTTATTTTGGTAAAAAAAATGAACTACAACCACTTTGCTATTATGAAATTTTAAGTTTCGTATTTTGTTTTTAAAATAGGAAATTAGAATGAATTACTAAAATCTTAAAAATCGTGTTTTTAAATGCTTTATAATTTGGCTCAGTTCCTTAGTAGGATCATTAGTGAAAAATGAAAAATGTTAGTAATAATTGACTAAGAGTTAATATTTACAATAAATATATTTTTAAACTAAAGTATTTACAAAAAACAGAATTTTGTACATTTGATAGATTTTTCAATCCATGCAACATAGATGACCAAACTGCAAAAGAGTGTCATTTACAAATCGATTGACCAAATGGAGCGAAACAGTTATTGTTGGAAAGCTTGTGAAAAATCAGATTCAATGAAACAATCAAAATGGAAATCTGACAAAAATGAAAAAATAACAAAATAGCAGAATAATTAACTTAATAAAAATCATAGAAGGTGTTTAGCCAAAAATTAATAGAAAGGGTCCCGATTATTGAAGTACAAAAATATAAAAAAAAATGGGGGGGTTGTGTTTTACCAAAACAATGGTGACACACAGGAGAAGAACCAGTTATCTATGTTTTATATGAATGAGATTTTCCTAAAATTAAAGTAAAATAATTAAAGAAGAGAAAATTATTTTTTGAAATGTTTGACTAGGTTCATTAGTTTGAATAAAAGCAAGAATCATCTAACTATAATTTTCCTTAAAATTCCTCATAAATCAAAATATTTCATAACTCTATATTAGTCTTCAATTAGTTGTAGAGATAAAGCAGGGGTCACTTTACAACTTAGCTTTTAAAATATACTCATTTGTCACAGGTAGAGCCACTACTACCAGCAAATATGTATAGTTTTGATATGGTTACTTTTTAATCATCAACGATTCAGAATCCCATCTATTGAATAATTATTGACCTAGAGATAAATCCATTTATATATGTTTATTTTATTTGTATTTGTTTTTATCTTTAGTTCTTAAAAGCGATTGTCCTAGTTTGATAGCAAGATAGTTGACTATGCCATTCACTAGTTATAATTGGACTGAACAAGTCGGCTCATGATGACACCCCTTGTCTTATAATTGTTTGCAATCATAAGCCATTACCCTAGTTTGTTTAGCAGTGTTGGTAATGTCAGCTTATTTTTCCCTTATGATCATGGTAAGCAAGCTCATGATGAGACCTTTTATCTTTTAAGTTTAAATATATTTTTGGATTACACTATAAAAAAACAAGACTTTTTTGGACAGAGGGAATTATTGACTCCTTAAAAGTTAAGAATGACAATTTCAGAGTTAAGGGTGCTTCACTGTAAAGTGTCTTTACTTGGTTAAAAATAACTTTTCTTGACTGCTAATAGAATTTTGAAATATCTTAACAAAGTATTGAAATCTTAAAATAATTACAATTTTGATGAAAAAGGAAATTTCTCAATTTTTATGATACTTTGTCAACTTCTCTTGTTTTGTAATCTCTTCCCTAAGTATGTCCACCTTTATAATAAGAAAAGCAATCTTTATTAAGAGATTTAAGAAAAACCAATAGTAGACTATTAACATTCTTTTTCTGCGTATGTCAACCATTGTTAGGTAATAAAAAGGCCTTTCGTATAAATTATGGCAGAGTCACCAAAATCAAAACTGAATAATAGGAAAAGAATTCTTAACTTGAATTGACAAAAGAAATCAACAAACAAAAATAAAAATGAAAAAGGTAAGAGAAGAAAGGAAAATCGAAGTTTTTTTTTTTAAAGATAAACTCCAATAAGAATGTTTATATCAATGTCTCAACAAAATGAAGTAAAACAAAATAATCATGTAGCAATTCCTTCTTATGTCGAGATTCAAATAAGTTTTACCTTGCAAGGTTATAAGTGTTTTAGTCTTCAGATAGCAATGATGATAAAATTCAGCCACAATGAAAACAAATTCTGTCTGGTGTCAATCTTTTTGTTTCAAAGCATCATCTTAAGCATTTTCTAATAAAAAGAATGCTTAAAGAAACAAATGGAAAGTTCAGAAACTTCCTAGTGTCACTGTTTCAACAAAGATAATTGCTACTTCTTGGAAGCAAACCAGAAAAAGAGTACAGGGCTTCAAAATCCGATGTGGTGGAGGATTAAAAGCTTTTTATGAAGAGCTGTAAAACAGATTTTTATATTAGCAGAAAAAAATGAAATTAAATTAAAGTAATGAAAATAAATGAAAGTGGCTATATGAAACTTATCATTGGAGAATTGCATTTAATCTTACCTGTGAGGTATTATCTTCTCCAATGCTAGCTAACTTCTTCTTTTAATTAAAATCAAAAGCATGAAGAAGTTGAGCTAACCGTAATCCTATAACCCAAAATCATTATTTGTTTTATTTAAACCAAATCAAACAGTAAACTATAAGGAGATAATGTTTTGTGTTCAGGGAATTGAAAGTAAAACAAATCCATCAAAAATAAACAAATCCATCAAAAATGAAATTATGCTTCTTAATGAAGTGCAACGATGAATGTTCTCATAATATTATAAGTTTTATATCAACTCCATGTCCATAAATTGTCCAAAATTAAGACCAAATCCAAGGTAATGAAATTTATATGTATAGATGGGAAGGTCCTAAATTTCATATTAAATATGGAGTGGAATATCTAAAACTGAATAATAAGAGAAATCGAAATGATCTAATCTTGTTGCAAATTTCCTCAATTGCTTTAATACCATAGTGATTACCCAAGATTGCCTAAAAATATTTTATACAACACAATGCCTCAGTGGATGTTTTGCATTGCAAGTTTCTTCACCATACTTAAATTTCAAACCGTGATTTTTAACCCAAATAATCTTATAAGATGACTAACTATATTAATTATTAAGTATTATTAATTACTAATTAACCTAACCTAAAAACATGTCAGCTACCATCGTTCCCATTCTCTCACACCTTTATTTATTCATCCCTTTGAGATTTAGCTTATACATCTTTTTGATCTATCTTGATGATGAGCCACAGTCGATGGCTCGAAACGTTGATTTAAATAATCATGGATGTGATAATCCCAGAAGAAGAAAACACTACACAAGAGACTAATCGCAGAAGCCTCAGAACAATAATTTTTATCTTTTCCGATATGGGATATAACAATTGAATGTTAATGGAAAAGGGGCATGTATCAGAGTCTATCGCATTGGAAAATCTTAAGATAAGGTTTCATTTGAGTTTTGTGATGCGATATATGTTTTGCGGTGGAAAATATATGATATGGACATATGCTATGTAAAAATATGCGATGCAATGATGCGATGGCAATAGCAAAAAATCATTATATCGAGGATCGGAGAATAGCCACATCGCACATCGTAGATTCAGAACTGTGATATGAGCATATATAATAAAAATTACAATGAAGCGATTACGATATCAGCATATTGGGACATTGGGAAATAGTCATGTTAGAAATGCCGATATTATTCTACGATTGAGGGGATGCAATGGATGACATTTTGGATCTCAAAAGAAATCGGTGATCGGCAAATTTAAGTACATAATGTAACATTGTTGATATACCTATGTGCAATGAAGAACAAACCCGATAAATTTATTATGTGAATTTAATATTGTATTGGATCTAGAACATCGGGACTTTTAAACCTATGCCCCTACCATTATTGCAATTGAATGAACGTGATATTTTTAATGAACTTGATTTAAATTTTATATCAGGTCTAGAATTTTGTGAACATAGCAATATTGGCAAAGTCAACTATCGGATATGCGAAATGTGAAATGCGATATACAATATGATAATCGTGGAATTTTGCGAGAGAGGCGTGTAAAAAAACATCAAAGGTCTTGTAACAGTAATTTTTTATTAGTAAATTCTAAGAGTAGCTTCTGGTGGAATATTGCGATACAAATAGTTATGATATGGATGATGTAATATTGAAAGGAAAGAATTGATGAAAATGAACGGGAAGGGAATATCACAAATGTATATTCATCGTAGTATCAGTGATATGAAAGTCAAGTTGAAATATTCCAATATGAATTTTGCGATAATGTTTTAAAGGCCTATTGGGTTTTCTAATGAATGAAAGAAAAATTAAAGAATGCTCAAATTCTAATGAACAACAAACAAAATTTCCTTGAACCTTTTGTGGATTTGAAATGGGTTTGCTATTTACTTTAAGTTTTGAAAATGAATGAAAACTTGGAAGAAAATTGTCTGTAAATTTTATCTCATGAATCTTCAATTTCTTCCATGGATTTCTCAAAATTAGGATTTTGTTGAAAATCATCACATTATTTATTCTAAACTAAAGTGTGCAATCAGCTTAAAGAAAATCAATTATTCATGTTCAGGAAATCTGAAATTCATAGAATTCACCATAAATGTAAATGAAAATATGCTCCCCTTTGAATTGCAACAATAATTATTACCTTTGTTCATTCCGAATTAACTTAACCGAAGTCTGTATTGTTAAAGTGGTTGTTCAATAATGTATTTAGTAAATAAATATGGTGCATATTACAACATCAAATAATAAAATAAATATTAGAATAGAATAAAGCCGCTGATTATGAAAGAATATCAACACAGATTCAAATGTGTACACACAACGAAATGGACACCCTTAAGGTCATTTTAACAAATTCTAAGGAAGATAACATGAACTTCATATGTTTATATAAAAAGGTAAGACTGATTAATAATAATCAAATTGGCACTAAGCTTGTGAGCTCAGACAGTCATATATTTTACGAGACAGTGATATTAGGAAGCTTCTACATCATCGAAATTTTCGACATAACAATCTAAGAAGAAAATCTTAGAAGGAAATGTCGAAATAGAGAAAAGTGGCTTTGAAGTGATATGTGCCACGTGCATACTCAATTAAATTCATTCAAGACATTATTCGAAATAGGCAGGGATGTAGTCATGGGTAGAGGTATTGTTGCAAGAAATTTTTGATTTAAAGATGGGAAGCAAAAATAAATAAATAAATATGATGAGAGAAAAATATTTCTCTGAACATGTATATGATATGAGAATGATTGATTGCTTGCTTTATTTTTATATGAAGAATTGTTAAAAATAAATTAACTATATAAGCAAACTAACTACATTAATTCTACTCCTATCCTAACTATATACATGAAAATGGCTAGGTATAGTCATATTTCTAATGTAATCACTCTCTCATTTTAATTCCTACATATATGTACAGTTCAAACATTAGCAATAAAAATACAAATCTACTTAAAGTAAGAAAACTAAATACGAAAGAAGAATGTACAATTATTGTTAGCAACTTCTTTAAAATCTCCTTCTTTTGAAATGCCCTTTCCAACTGGATTTCAATTGGATAGTAGAAATCTGAATGGATTTGCATTAATGATTGGAAGATATTAAAAAGAGAAGATAACATGTCAAATTATGGATATGAGCTTTTAGATTCACAAGCCTGAAAAAATTTGTCAGTGTTATGTGTAAGTGTTAAACTATCAACAATCTTCCATGAAGGAAAACTTTCCAAATATTTTTCCAATGAGTTAATGAAAAATGGATGAAACCTGTTAGATACAATGGAAGATTATCAACTCAATTAGATTGTTGGTTAGATTGTAAAAATACACTCTCTTGTTGATATTTCTTTTGAGAAGATAGAAGCTTTTGATAAAAAATTAACATCGATTGAAATTGGAATATTGATAGCTTTTGATGTTCATGATTATAACATGAAACTTCAATTTCCCAATAGGGCAATGCATCAATTGAGTGTTTGATAGTGAAATGTACAATATGCCAGCATAAGGTACCAAAAATTTGAAAAATAAAATCAGAGATCAAATCCGATTTTAAACAAAATAAGTGAGGAAACAAAAATAAAATAAAATCACTATTGGTACAACTAATGTTACAATACAATTGGAATTGTTTTGAAACAATTTTTTTTTACAAGGATTGGCCAGAATAATGGAATTTGATTGATTGCGAATTCCAACTTGTGAATTAAAAAGAGAATTATGACCATGAATAGGAATGAGGGGTTGATCATGACATGAATCATAAATTGGAATGATTTCTTGGATGTCGAAATCATGAAGATAATTTGTTGCATGAGAATGAGGATTAGTTGGAATAATTTCTGAATTAAAGCATTTTTCATCATCATATGTGTTTTGAATTTTCTCATGAGGATTGACTTGAGAAGAATACAAATCAACATCTTCATTGTCAGAGTAATTATCATAAATGACTTCACGATATTTATTAGAATTCCCTTCGATCTCATCCAATATATCAAAACAAGAGGGAATATAAAGTACATGTTTATTAATGCCACAAGAATGATCAATTAATTTTTTTTCTATGTTGATAAAAACTAATTGGTATTTCATTTAAATTAGCCTCTGTATTTTCTGAAATATCATTAATTCCAAGAGGGGAAAAATTACCATCAGTGAAATCTCAGGATAAAGGGAAAAATGAGAATCAGAAATAATGAACTTAAAAGTTTTTTTGTTTGAGAACTCTTGTGCATTTTGTTCGTTATAAATTCCAGATTCTAAATCATTCCTTTGTGTACTCATGCTTTCTTGAAGAAGGTTGCTTTGCTGCTCTAAATTTGGCATTTTCCTATCATGAAAGAATTCAGAAATTTGTACAGTAGTTTGTGTGTTATTGGTTACTTTGATTGTTGTTTATACTTGTTGATTTGTGATATGATTTTCTGAATTCAATGCAAAGTAATTTTCAGATTTCAAGGCATCTCTTTCTCCAAAATTGTTGTTGTTGTCTTCTTGCATTTGGATAGAATTATTTTCCAAGCTTTGTGAGACCACTTGATCATAATTTATTTGCACGTTCATATTAGAATTCTCATTTATGTTGGAAGGAGATGGAAGAAATCTTGAACTAATTTCATATCGATTATGAATGGGAAAAGGAGAACAAATATGCTCAAACCAATCTAATGATTCTTCTTCCGGAGGTTTATCTTCGACTTTGAATTTTAAACAATTCAAACGAACTTGAATATTAAAATCTCTAACAGACTCATTTTCAAACCTTTGTAGATATTCAATTTCATCACATAACTGTTCATAATCATAGCCGTCAAATTTACAAATGAAAAATGTAACAAATTGATCCCAGTTGTGAATTGAGGCAACTGCAAGAGTTATACACGAGTTTATGGCTTTTAACGTGAATGTGAGAGTAAAAATTCTGCATAAAATGTCTTCATCAATTCCTTGAAAATCATAATTTGAAAATTTTTGAATAAATTGAAAGGTATGATTAAAAACAGAAGAATTTCTATTACCATTAAACTTTATATGAGACAAGAGTCTTACCACTTTGGGTAGAGTATTGGAATATGCACGTCCATGCATATAAATCCAAATTGGAAGTTTAAGAGCAGTCATCGTGATTAAATGAAATGTTGAAATTCAAAAGACTCAAATAGACAACAAGTTTCAGACCCTCCTTCTAGCGCCAAAATTTTGAAGCCTCGAAAATCACTGCAACAACATGGGGGATGACCACCTGGTCCAGACCTTAAAGCAGCTTCTTTTCCATTTGGAATGGTGGTTCTGACTGGTTCAACTAGGTCCAGTTACCTTCACTCAATCTCCAATGGCTTTAAAATATGACTTTCATTCACCAATGGAGAAGAGATATCAGATCAACCCTCTTGCTGATCAGGGAAGAAAGTCATCCTTAAACTGATTTGGGGCTCAACCAAGCCACAACTAAAGTTTGTCTCTTTGGGATGAGGACTTAAAAGAACGTAGAAATTAATCAAAATGAAAACTTATTCTAAGATGCAAGAAAAAGGAACTATTTTAATCTTATCTCAATTAGGCAGATATAGGTCTAAACTAATTAAGAGCAAGATAATTTTTAATAATTGGGACTTAAGTGTGCCTGGTTTAAAATGAATATCAAGTTAATGAAGTAGTTAATGAAGTAGTTCAATTAACTAAAATTATGAATATCGAAACACATCCTATTGAGACCTCTTAACTGAAATAATCAATCAATAACACTCAGGAAGAAGTTCGGAAAATGATATTGATCATTTAATCAGTAACTTGAATAATTAAATAATAATATGTGGAAGAAGTTCACAACATATCACTATTCAATAAATTAATTTTAAAAGACAAATTTCTAAGTAAATAGTTACTCAGGAATCAGAATTCAGCCCATGAGAGGAGAGATAAATAATAACATAAAATAGAGACAAATTACCCATACCGACAAAAGTGCACAAATATGAAAGTAAATTGACACATTCCTGCCATCATAAAATGAAACAAGTATTTAAAATAATAGTATTCAAAATACCAATTTTGTTGAATCCATTATCTAGCTTCGGTCTCCAACAATCTTTTATAGTGCCTGAGCTTCTACTTTCAAAAGCAAAGCTACAATAGTGCAAACTTTGTTCATTATACAAAATTTAGAATGTAAAAGAAAAACCTCAATAATCTCCAAATCTGAGATTTTTACTCCTCCCACCTACAACTCTAAATCCCTATTACATAAGTTCTTTTAGAATTCCATAATTGCAGAGGAGAGAAGCCCCTATTACATTTTGCAATCTATTATTTATAATATTTGCAAGGCAATTCTTAACAAGAAAGTTTGTTGAAGAAGAGATTTGCTCAATCAATTTTCATTTTCTCAAAATTCCATTCTGCAATTATTGGAGCATTCTCATTGGTTGAGATCTTATTCTCCTCATCTTTTCAGTTGTTTCCCTGCAAAAACAAATCAAAACAAAATTAAAATGCCAAAGCTGGAATTAAAACAAATATAATTGATTTCAATTAAATAACTAATTGAAAATGAAATTTTAGCTTCTATTGATTCCTGTAATTATCTAATTAGACAAGGATATCATTGACGAATGACTCTTCATTCAAAAGAAACTTGGGCAAATGAACATGCAGAGAATAAAACTCAGAAAATTGATTTTGTTTAAAAAATTCGGAGCATGATCTTCTGCCTATTTTTAGACCCAACAAATGATCAAATATATTAATGAAACCTTCTCATAAATGTTCTCCTCGATTTTATCTTTCCAATGAGACTTCCTGAGCCTCATTTGGTCAAATAAAACTCAATTTATGAACCTCCAAAGTTGATAAGTCAAAATTACCAAAATTCTGGAATTTTTGTTGCTCTGTTAAAAACTCATAATTTTTTAATTAAACTCTAATCCTAAATTAAATTTTAATTATCTAATAATTAATTATAGTCTAACTATAAACTAAATTAACTATTTACAAGCTAATTAATAATTAGTATTAATCTAATTAACTAAAATATACGATTAATTTTAATTAAATTAAATTAAAAATATATATTATATATTAATTAATTTAATTAATTTAAATTATTTAATTAATATATATTAATTATATTAAAATGTTTTAATATCATATATTACAAGTCTACTTACTCATACATATGAGTGACGTGAGTTAAATCCTAAACACATCGTGAGGCGAAGGACTTTGGTTACGTTTTGGTAATGAGCTTACATCGCATCGCATGAAGAGATTCCATTGGGGATTTGAAAACTTGATTCGTTGTGAACTTTGCAAAGTGTGATTTGTGATGGACGCAATCGTGTTATAAAAATTTTATTATTTATTTTATTTAGGGTCCAAGTTTAATGGGATTTGGTTAAGTTATAAAATGAGGTTAAGTGAAGTTTATTTAGAGTGTGGTTTTGCTATTTAAACTACATCTATTCTTCGTAAAAAAGAATGAACTACAACTACTTTTCCATTATGAAATTTTAAGTTTTGTATTTTGTTTTTAAAATAGGAAATTAGAATGAATTACTAAAATCCTGAAAATCGTGTTTTTAAATGCTCTATAATTTGGCTGAGTGTTTTAGTAGGATCATTACTAAAAAATGAAAAAAGTTAGTAATAACTGACTAAGAGTTAATATTTACAATAAATGTATTTTTAAACTAAAGTATTTACAAAAAATGGAATTTTGTACATTTGATAAATGTTTCAATCTATGCAACACAGATGATCAAACTCAAAAAGAGTGTCATTTACAAACCAGTTGACCAAATGGAGCAAAATAGGTATCGTTGGAAAGCTTGTGAAAAATTGTATTCATTGAAACAATCAAAATGGAAATCCAACAAAAATTAAAAAAAAATAAAAATTGTAGGATAACTAACTTAATAAAAATCATAGAAGGTGTTTAGAAAAAAAAATAATAGAAAGGGTCCCCATTATTGAAGTACAAAAATATAAAAAAAAAAATGGGGGGTGGTGTTTTACCACAACAGTGCCCAAGCCCAATTCCTCTTCAGCACTACACATATTCTCATGTTGTGCTACACATTTCCTTGGACTACTATGTTTTTCATCAAAGAGCTATGAACTTCCTTGCGGTGGTTTCTTTCATCACATTCTGGTTTTGTCATATTCAATCTAGGTTGGTGGCCTCTTATTTTCTCAATTAATCTCTTAGTTGGGTTGCTAAGTTTCATTTCCCTCTCCTAGGATTTTGAAAATACTTTTCATGATTTCATGATGTCAATGGTAGAATTTTTATCAAAACTTGCATCCTGATGATTATACACCTTCTCCTATCCTAATCACACATTCCCAAATACCCTCTTTCAAACCCATCATTAAATTCCACCATTTTTACACAAGCCCTATCCACAGTACACTTTCCTAGGCTAAGACTGTGTTTCCCTTCTTTAAAACCCTTCTCCTCACCCAAACTTTGAAATTCCACCTTCCTTATCTCCCTAACATCCCTCATTATCCTCCCAAATTTTCTCAAGAATTTACTAGTTCCCTGTCCCTTTCATTTCCCTTAATTTCCTCAAGATATTTAAATCCCCTCTTTTCCTACAAGTAAAACCCTAATTTCTCTCCCATAGAGGTAGGCGCTACTATGGAGTCTGAAACATTTGAATAAAAGAGGCATAAAGGAGGGCATGTCATCAGATATGAGCATACCTAAACTCAAGAAATCGTATCATCTCCTTTCCTCAGAAAAAATAATTTGTAGATGTAGGTTGTCTTGGTTTTTGCCAGAGAATTGAGGAACTTAGGTTTCATGACCAACTAACCAGTGCTTTTTCCACAGCGTTAAGGAGGGATAAAGTGACTATAGCAGGAGTTGAGTTCACTCTTTTAGCAGAAGTCATCTCCATAGCCACAGGGATGACAAACATTAGAGAATCTTGGTTTAAGAAAAGAGACATTGACCTTCAAAGTTAAAAGATGTACTTGAAAACACCATATAAGATAGCTCCAAAACATGTTTTTCGATGTAGACATTTACTAGACAGATATGCCCCTCTCATCAAATTGATCATGAAATATTTTACACGTGAGGCCAAGTATTCAAGGTTGTATCAATACCACATGAGGCTTTTGATACATTTCACCGGTGTGAAGCAACTCAACTTGCCTTACTATATTTACAGAAGCCTAACAAAAATGACAGAGAAGGTACAAAATATGGGAGAAAATCATCATACTAGACTATTTAATCATGGCTTGGTAAAAATTCTAGTTTGTCATCAATTGGCACAGGTAAATTTGTCTCGGGATGGCTTTGCAAATTTATGTTTTCCCCCAGCTTCTCTAGCTATATCTAGTGGTGAATCAACACCTCTAAACTCACCAGCGCAACGATAGGTTTCTTCTTCAAGCAGACCTACCAAGAGGAATTTTAAGGGGAGAAGTGAATAAGAATTATTCCAGAGGAAAATGGCTTGTGTTTGCTCCAAACATTGTTGAAAGGGCCAAGCCTACAATAGATGAACAGAGAGCATCCCCATAACATGAGGTATTCACTCATCCAAGTACCAATGTGACATAGGTGGAAAAAGGTCATGAGGAAAAAATTGTATATAAAATCATAATGGATAAGGAAGATGAGATCAAAAAGTTGTAAGACAAGTTGACATAGGAAAATTCTTTGATAGCATGCTTACAACAAGATAACATGCAATTGAAAGTAAACCAAATGATCCCAAACAAACACATAAAAATTTGAAGAAAGAGGATGTAAAAGGAAAAATAGTGGTTCAGTTGGATGATTCAGAAGATAAAGAAGAGAAAATCACACCAGGGAAACCAAGAACAGGAAGCCTCAACAAAGCCCTTGAGCTAAAAAAATAGGTTTCTCCATGAAAATAAGTTTCTACACAAAAAGAAGTTTCTCCACCTAGAGGTGAGATGTGAATGACTTAATTATTGAAGAGATCAATGCAGACATAGTATGTTGGCTTGACAAGGTAAATGGCCATTTAGAAAAGCACCTCAAGAAGGCAATTAGGGACAATAACTTGCAAAGACATATGGCTATGCATTACTACACAAAAAACAGGGTATCCCAAGTCAGAATCAAGCAATTGAACAAAAAGCTCAATGAAACCCTAACCAGCCAAAAGGACAAAGACAAGCTTGATCTACCTACTGAGGCCTCTCTCATGACATGACATATCATATGATGACTTGACTTGACAATTTTGAAGAAATTTTGAGAATCTTTTACCATTTTGGAATTTTTGGTGGTTTTTAGCTTGTTTTGAAACTCATAAACAACTATATGTACAACGCCTAGGTGCTATGCTTTTTCTTCAGGGCTCCTTTTTCCAAAAACTTACCACCATTGGATAGATAATGGCCTAATAATCTCAGCTATCAAATTTTTCAAACTTGTCAGCAAAAAGATTGAGAGAAAATGTCAAAAAAAGGGGGTCAAAAAGTCACTTTCTGCCACTATTTTGAAGCAAGCACTGCACATATCAAAGTAGTCCTATGAAAATCAAATTTTCTCCCTACTGGATTGTCCAAATCACTTTCTTGAAGAGTCAAATGACAACTAGAGATCCATATATTTCCAATGACCTATCAAGCTCTGAATTCTGAGCATGGGAAGGCCTCCAAAATCCCCCTGCAAGAAAGGCACTGCGCATATGTCTGAAGGCGCTACGAATATCCCTAATGGCGCTACGCATATCTCTATGAGAGCTTTTCTTTAGCATATCTTCAACATATTTCAACTTAATGGTGTAATTTTACTAATTTGATGTCTTGATGATGTAATTATGGGTAAATTAGCTTAGTAAGTTGTTTTTATGTTAACCTAGGCCTCATTAATAAGGAAAAACTCAAATCAAAGTCTAAATGAAAAGATTGTATTCAACGTTCTTAGTCTCAGTTGTTGGTTGATATATTCTTGGGAACTATTCCACCACTCATGGATTCAACCCGTGAGAGTGGGGAAACTATTTATTTTGGTCTATATGTATCATTTTCTCAGTCAGAGAGAAAGGTTGGACATTTGAGGAGAGAACTGTTGTAGCTTGTACTTGAGTATTTTCGGGAAATCAAAGGAGCAGTTGTAGCTACTAGGAATTCATGTGCACTAAGTTTTTGATGTTGTATTTTCTTTGTTATAGTTTTATATGAAAGATATTCATCTTATTTTTCCATTCATCAATTCTTCAGTTGTTTTCATTAAAGTTTATAGGTAGAATTCTTTGCATAAAGCTATGCCTTGATGAGAATATCACTATGTGTTAATTTCTTTCTTTCTTAATGAATTCATGATATATATGCTCATTAAGACCTCTTGTTTCTTCTAAACACTACACTACACTAACAAACCCTAATCCATCACAAAACTATTGCTACATTGCTCCTTTATATCTTTTTTGTTGTTACCCTTTGATCCTTTGTCCTAGTTACCTCGATTTAAGCCCTTTTCCAACATCAAAACCTTTAATTTTCAAACCTACCTGATCTTAGTATATCTAGCCGAAAATCCTTTTATATTCCAATCAATTCTTTGGTTGTGATCTTAGAGAGATACTAAACTAAAATCTTGGTCTATGTTTACCTCAGTCAATTCCTCTCAGCTTGGGACATTGTGGAGGCTAATAGATTGGACCAGATATGTTGGTATAGATGGAATAGGAAATGCAGGTAATCAAGAAGAATCTAAAGCCATCCAAGATAGACACAAAATTTATGTAGAACAAAACAAGATGATTAAGGAGTTTCGGGCTGGTGAATAGGTGTACTTGTGCATGAAGTCGAAGAATAACTCCTTGAGGATTAGATCATGTGCCAAGATGGCACCTAATTTTTGTGGACTAGTAGCCTATCGAATTGCATTGCCTTCGACCATAAAATTCCATGATGTTTTCCATGTGTGATTGCTTAAGAAGTATGTTAGATATGTTGATCATGTGATTGACTAGTATGTATTGCAAGTAGAGCCAAAAGGAGAATTCCAACAAGAACCTTGGTGTGTATTGTAGAAAAAATTTCCATTCTCTAGAATTAAGTAATCGAGCAAGTTAAAGTGCAATGGAAGCACTATGAGCCCGAGGAAGCTACATGGGAGATGGAATATTAGATGTGGGCTATGTATCATTCTCTATTCACTTGTTGAGTGAATGATTTTGGTATATTATTTGGTGTGATGTTTTGGTATATGTCCGTATGTATATGGATGTAAATATTGGCGTGAGATGTGTTATAAAACTCCAATAAACAGTTTGGATGTCATGCCATTATGGTTGTCATGTTGGTTTTCTTCTCAGCAGGTTGATCATTGTAAATATTGCAACAAGCTAAGTTATAAAGCTTCGTGGGTAGTATGTTTTTTTCCTTTCAATAGGATTTGCTGTTTGTAGGTGTCATTGAACACAGAGGATAGTGTTCCCCCATGGGAGAGGGTTCTGTAACAACCCTGGTTAAAATTCCATGTTATAAATTTAATAAAGGAAAAATAATTAACAAGGTCATGGGACACATATTCCAAGCTAAATGTTGGGAAAAACATCCTAGTGTCAGTGTTCATTTGGTTTATTATGGCTAAGAAAAATGGAAAAGAAAAAGGCTTTGGACAGGAAACGAGGAAATAATTAGCATTTTATTTATGAAAATAATGGAAACTAGGAGAAAGGAAGGTGAAAGGTCACAAATTTCATGTGAGGAGGAAAATGAAGGAAAATAATGGAAAATTAAGGAAATAGAGGCCTCATTAATAAAAATTATTTTGAGGATTAGTTGGTACCTTTTGTTAGTTTAGTTTTGGAGCTTTCTCTCTCTCACTTTTGGAAGTTTAGAGAATTATTGGAGCACTCTAGCATTGTATCAAGGAAAGCAAAGGAAGGAAAAAGAAGGAAAAGGGAAGCAAATATCAAGCAAGAAAGAGCGGGTTCAAGCGACTATAGTAGGATTACTTGCAGGTATCAATTTACATGTGTGATTTCCTTGTTGATTTTGGCATGCACAATACATGCATGTGTGTATTTGGTTCTCTTGTTTTCATTAGCATGGGTTTTCCCAGGTGTGACAGTGATTTTCAGCCTTTCCTTACCATTTTTGGATAGCTATGGTGTGGTGGGTTCTCTTGTATTTGGTTGAGTTGGATTTCTAGATGGATTTGAATATGAGTGGAGTAGTCTTAGGATTATTCACAAGGTCTAGGAATCTCACGATGGGATACACAGTAAAGCCTGGTTGTGAACACCTCGACTGAGCCTAAGAATGCATTAACCAGTAATGGCGGGATACACTGTAAATATCAGAGGTGAATACCCTCGATGGGGCCTAGGAATCCCTTGACCAGTAAGGGATACACAATAAAGCCCAAATTGTGGTGATCTTGTAGGCCTAGTATCCCTTGACCGGTAATGGCAAGATACATGGTAAAGCAGAGAGGTTGAGATGGAAAAATTCCTCACGGTTTAGGTGGAGAGATCCAGAGGCATCCATGCTTGTTTAGGGCCTAGTGATCCAGTAGGGATTGTGGTAAAGCCTCATTTTATTGATGAGGGTTTGGGCCAAAGAATCCCTCAGTGGGATATATGGTAAAGCCTAAGGAATCCCTAGTTGGTTTGTTGTGAGTCCCACATTCATGCTTGGAATATGGCATGGGGGTGATTAACTAAAAGAAATATTTAGTTCAGCCTAATTCCCTCCACCTGAGAGAACCCTCTGGCCACAAATTTGGCTTTGTGTTTCTCAACACTCCCATCTACTACTTGCTTTACCTTTCAAAGCCATTTGGAACTCACCACTGAATTCTCTGTTGGTCTTGGGACCACTTCCCAAATACTATTTTTGATAATGGTTTCATACTCCTTAACCATGGCATAAACCCATACTAGTTTCTTCACTGCTTTGTTGGATGAGGATGGCTTAATCTCTAAACTCTCGCTCATCATGGCTATGTAGTGAGTGTACCGATCTAGTAACTTCCTTTGCTTGCATTTTCATGTGGGTGCTCCCACATTCTCTCTAGCATCATGCATCAATTTTTCATCCTCTTTGGTGCGCTTGCTTCCATATCTAGAATTCTCTACATGAGTGGGTGATTCCACTCTCTTCTCCTTTGGATGTGGTCGCTCCACATCATCCCGAGGTTCTTCTTTTCGAGATAAAATCATCTCTTCTCCATGCAACTGAAGCTCCCTCTCAAAGGAACATCTCATGACCTTATCTTCATCGAACTTCACATCTCTACGAACCACTATCATCCTGTGGGATGGTAGGTACACCTGATAGTTGTGAGGTGTATCATTGTATTCCACACATATTGTTATCGGTAAATCTAGTGTCTATGCAGAGCCGCTAGTCCCACTAAGGCTGGTAGCTACCTTAGAACAAACAAACTAAAACTACTTTCGTTTTCCTTTATGAGAAATAGATAAGAGGGGAATAAAGGAGACTAACCTCTGTCTTGCGCTTGGTTCCTTGCTTGATTCCTCTCTCTTCTGATAGATCTTCGCCACTCGCTTCCTCGTCTACCCAGCTTCAAAGAGCACCTGTAGAATCAAAGAAGCATAACACTATCCAAGAACATAGATCTATTATCATAAACAATATAGGACCAGATATATATTGACCACACAAATGCATATATCATCAATCATACAAGAATGTGGAGGAAAACTTGAATAGATTTATTGATAATCAAGAAATAGAAAAGAGGATTACAACCAATTTTTCTGACCCAGCATCATCCTCTCAGTAAGAAAGCCCTTCTTCACCTCATGAAAAGCTTAGATCACCCAACACTATGATATTGCACCAAGAAACCAGCAGCACTTCCTTACAAGATACAAAATTCCAGCCTCCGGATCTCTGGGATGAGGGATCCATATATAGATGCTTGCAAGGGGGGTGAGTCAGATTTTGAGATTTGATTAGTGTCCTCTCTATGATAGTTCTTGATTCCAGTTTGAGATTGATGATATCTTACTCATCCCTGGGCGAATGCAGAGAGGCAAGTGTCACAGGAGAAGTTTCTAGAAGATTCCATGATCCTCCACCTTGCAGATTGACCCTGCCATTTGTCCACTGTCGCCCATCGCACCCCATAGAATGGATTTTCAAGATGCATCGCACCTCCTATGTGTATTTAGGTGGGATGCAGTGCACTTTGATCGTGGAGCAGGTGAGATCGTCTAGTTTTGACCAGTTCTGAGCAGTTTTTCATGGAGAACTTCTGGGAGAAGATGTAATCAGTTGACCTTGTTCTTTTAGAGGTTGGAACAAAACTTTTAGGGACTTAAGAGCCCTTGGGTTATGGACATTTATGATTGGGGTTGCAGTGCCCAAAAATGTCTATAACAGTTGCCTCCTAAAGCATGAGGTCGTTAATCTGTTGATGTCGGGTAAAATGCTTTATCATGTGGATCTGAAGTTCTTTCAAGCTGGAAGGCGACCTATAATAAGATACAATACAATACATTATCTTCATAATATTTTCATGATCTAGCTGAGGTGGGCATTCCCATGCTCAGCTTTATAAATTCATTTTCATGTACATAAGACAGACAATCGTCTAAGTGTAGACTGATGATTCTGGTAGAGCCATCATCCCTTAGGTTGGATGATTATCTGTGCAGTAATGATGTACATTTGATGTCTTTATTTTCCTGAATATATATCACAGCCCGGATGGATGAAACTAGATCCGGGGTCTTCAATCTCGTTCGATCTTCACTCAAAGTACAATTCGATCCATGTGAGAGATGTTCTGGAGTCGAACATGGAAAGACATCGCTTGATTACCAGCCAATGATGTAAGATGTTAATAGGCACGAGAGGAATCACCGATAATGATGATCACCCTCATGGTACTACAGTACAATTCACGTGGTGTGAATAAGGGACTTGGCATTGAACACCACGCAAAATATTTCGGTCGAAGGCCATTGATGTAAACCTGTCGCCGGAAGTGAGAAACTTGCCATTGAGGCATGCAAGCTTCAAAGTATTGAAAGGGTTGTTCCTAGATTGACTTCTTGGATAATGAGCTGATGTCGACAAGAAGTGATCCGTCATAGGAGGGCCTTATTGAATCCGACATCAATGACACGGAACGGAGCAAATGATTTTAATGGAGGTGAAAACGATCTAGTGATATAAGTTTCAGGGTGGCGGTCGTGAAAGAATGGAGCGTAAATGTATTACAGTGGGTGAGACACAGGTGAATTCTCTAAGCGACTTCTCTTGAACATGTCGGTGACACTGACATGATGGATCGGTAGCATTAACCCATGGTGATGTGACCAGTGAATGGAACAACACAACCCGACTCGGATGCAGAGTGAAAGTGTCATGTTCAAGAGCGACTTGCTACTGATAAAGTTTCTTCAAGTTTTCTTCCCAATATTTCCCCAGTCATTGCTGACCAGTACCTCTTTATTTTTGTCAAGCTTGAGGAGGATAACATATGCTTGTTCTATAATTTTCCCTTCGGGAAAACCCATCGCTATGTTTTAACGAGCCTAGCGATAGTGAAACTCGTTCTTGTCTGTATGGACAGTTTTTCCGCTATTTGGTTTTAACGAGTTTAACGACAAGGATAACTCGGTCCTTTTCAATTTTAGAGAGTCTAAAAAAGGGACGTAAAGAAAACTCCAATAATCCTTTTTCGTCATATAATCCCTTGAGTCTGAAAAGGTAAAAACAATACAAAAGGGATGAATTTTCGGTCTTTTTAACTAGCCGAACAAAACAAGCGCTTAATCTTTTTGTGTAATAATCCCTCAAGTCCAAAAAGATTAAAATCTAAAGGAGGGATAGCACTTTCTGTCCCTTTAACGAGCTGGAGAGGCCAATTGCTCGGCAATCTTTTCATATTTTACGAGTCAGTTGAAAAGAGCTTAAAGGAGACTCGTTTTTTGAGGAATGAGTGATAAATTCGGGTAGCAGATAATTCCAGGTAAGGTTTGGAATTTTCCAATCACAGTAGTGTCACAAGGATGGCTAACAGGATCACTCCTCGCAGTTGTTCCTCAAAAGGGTAAACAATCAAATGGAGGTGAATGATCGGCCAATACGGAGTGGAGGTGATGATGAGAACACAACCAAGGCTTCAAAGGCTGATGATAATACATTCACGATGGTTTTTACCGGAAATTGGTTCATTTTTTAATGAGCTTAAACTCTGGGGGAACATTTGCTCATTGCTTATGTTTATTTTTTAACGAGCTTGAATTCCACGTTAAAACTGCTCGATATAATGGTCATTGATTTTCTTGATTTTACCATTGACGACTTTGTTCTTTCAAAGGTTGTACTGCCTGCTCAATTGCTTCATCAAACTAGTTATAAACGAACAATACATGTTTGAAAAATGAGTTAAAACATTAATATTTTACTTGAATTACATGAAAAGTAATTTAAAAGTGCTTTTTACCTCTCATTTTACCATTTCATTTGAACTTTGGTTTGTTGGAGCTTTGGAGGTGCTTTCCCCCTTTGATTTTCACTAGCTGATTCCGAGAGATTTTGTGGATGATTCTCAACGCCGTCTGGACCAGGTAGGAGCTAAACCTGAGATCTTTAATTTCATCCTTTCCTTTTTGCATTCTGAGCATGTTTTCTGGTTTTTCTGAGCCTCTGGGGTTTGAAAAACTCGCCCTGGATTGACCATTGGCCAATCAGCATGCATCCCACCTAGAACACTGTTTGGGGTGCGATGAGCGCAAAGAGGGCAATTTATGCACAGTTTTTCATGGAAATTTTTGCCTATTTTTCACCAAATCAGGATCCTGACTCTTCTCTTTTTTGTTTCGGAGATTCATTGGAGCAAAATGCCTGTTACATTGTGAGAATTTGAGCATGAAGAAGAGGACATGCTTGCTTTACATGATCCGGTTACGGTAAATGCACTGCGGAACTGTGGCCTGTTCAAGTTTTTTCGCATCTCTTGCATGAGGCAACAAATCAACCTGCTGCAATATTTTCTTGATGCATGGGATCCTACCACCCAGGTGTTCCAGATTAGGGGCAAATCTATCCCCTTGACTGTCATGGACATCTATTTTTTGACCGGCTTATCGAGGCAGGTTGCCCCTATCTCATTATTAGGTTCGGCCCGTGGGGGTGAATCTATGAGAGATTATATTCGCAGGTATTGTAGAGAGGTATCTCAACCGAGTAAGGATGGCAAGATCATTATCCGAGATGTCATTGACAGGTCCCTGAGGCCCATTCTGTTCACTTTTGCTAGACTGGATGGTAATGCGGCACTTCATGTGGCTAACAGGTCTTATATGCAGTACGCCTTGGAATGCCTTGAACCAAAGGTGTTCAACTAGTGTGTAGTACTCTCTGTGATGAAAGAACAACTGACCAAGGTGAAAAATGGAAGATTGAAGAACTTTGGATATGGTTCTATCTTGACAGCTTTCGCCTTGGAAAAGATCTCGCTGATGCAGCCACAGTATGTTTCACTTGGTTTACCTCCACCGACTGAGCCACGGATGCAGAGATGGGTCGACCTTATGGCCAGACATGCTGGTCAGTCCCAGATTTCCTTTTCTGATACCTTTTTTGAGTGGTTCAACCGTCAGGAGATGGTTTTTTCCGAGTATCCATATGCTGGTATGGATTTTCGAGGTGATCCGGATTTGGTACTGCCTGCTGGCGAGCAGTGGGGCATCATCGGTAAATTCTCTGACCATATATCTATTTATCATTTCTCTTTATAATGTTCTTGTGGTTTCTTCTATCAGGACTAATCAAAACTCATGTGCTCATATAGATGTTGGACCAGTTCGACCAGTAGTACGCCTGAGAGTTCCAGCTGCCGCTCTAGCAGGAGAGGGTGCGGGAAGGGCTATCCTTCGCGACCTTGATGTGGTTGAGACTCTTTCAGCATTGCAGGATCAGGTCGAGGGCCTTACTCTTGGTATTCTGGATGTGAGGACCGACGAGCTGCCCCTGAGGTTGCAGCGACATACTACTGGTGTGCCGAGTCGGTGGACTAGGCTTTTACGCATGATTGCACAGGCGGTGACTTGTTATCACCAGCATCATTAGACTAGGGTGCCCCCTAGCATTTTGAGTTTTCGGTTATTTGACCAATTTTGTCTTGGTTACAGAACATTATGTGTAAACCATAAACAGTTATATATATATTTTTTATTTTCGGAGTTTTATTTTGGTTAAGTTACATGATCCCGATGCAAATATGGATGAAATGCTTCTTTTTATAAATGTAGCAAATGTCTATCTAACACATAATTTTCCAATGAGTCTATTAATGTGTTTAAGTTTATGGAAATATGCTGATATTAAATAAAATCAAATTGTCTTTCCAAAATCTTGAACCTTAGGAACATACGATATATAGCTGGATTTCAGGCGGAGTAGATACCAGTGAGTTGTAGTATGACGAGCTGTGAGTCTAGCCTGACGGAAAGTCGGCTTATGCCATGTGTGATGGCATCAGAGAGAAGTTCTATCAACGTGCTATATTCAGCGATGTTATTTTTTGACCGACCAATACATACCCCTCTGAAACTTACTAACTCGCCGCTTGGATCAAAAATGGCCCAGGCCGCAGAAGATAGGTTCCGCGAACTACGACTCACTCCGTCAGCATATCCAATGAAAGATTCCAATGGGTATGACATCTGCGACAAATGTAAAAAGTGGATTACTTGACCAAAATAATTACTCTTAGCAAAAACAAAAATGTAACAAAAGCATATGGGTTACCACACCGAATCTATGCGTAGTAATGCTTAAGGTACAACCCGTTACGGGGTTACGCCAGTGGAATCCCGTCATAATCCATTAACTCGTAGGCTCCCTTTGCTAACACTCGCTTAACAATATAGGGGCCCATCCAAAAAGACTTGAACTTACCTACTCCCAATTTATCGGATTCCTGGTCATAAAGTAAGACCAAGTCACCTTCTGAGAAGACATGGGGTTTGACATTCTTGTCGAACTGTGCCTTGAATCGTTACTTATGGGCTTCATTAGCAAAAGAGGCATCACGACGAGTTTCATCCAATTGGATTAGTTCCAAGAAACGAGCCTCCTCTTCTGAAGTTTTGGGGAGAAGGTCGACTGCGAGTTTGAGGGACGAGATTTCACACTGAACTGGTAAGATTGCTTCTAGGCCATACACCAATTGAAAAGGTGTAAACCCGGTTGCATTTCTTACCGATGTTCGGTATGCCCACAAGGCTGAGTACAGGATCAGGTGCCAACTCCTTTTGTGGACTCCAATCATCCTTTGCAGCATCCACTTCAGGACTTTTTTTATTGCTTCAACTTGTCCATTGGCCTGCGGGTAATATGGAGTAGAGCTGTCATGGGACAACCCTAATTTGGCAGCCAATTCGACCATCATGTGATTGCGAAAATGCGATCCATGATCTATGACTATAGCCTGCGGAATGCCGAATCTGGAGACTACATGATTGAAAAAGAAAAGGGCAGCTCACCAGTGTTATCTAATGTAGGCATCGCCTCAGCCCATTTGGTAAAATAGTCTACTGCGACTATGATATACCCATGCCCCCCGGTCGAGGTGGGGTTACATGTCATGAAATCAATGCCCCATTTGGCGAATGGCCCAACAGCAACTATCGGTTGCAGAGTTGCGGGTGGTTTTCTTGGTTTTGCTATCAAAAATTTGACATGCATGGCAGATTCTGACTGCGGTTATGCAATCTTTGAACATTGTTGGACAGAAGTATCTTGCTCGTAAAAAATTTTGCGCTGTAGCATAACCAGATTGATGCCCCCTACACGCGCCTGAATGGCAATCATTCAGGACTTTTTCGGCCTCCTCGTTGGTGAGGCACCTCCTCAGAACTGTATCGACACCACGACGGTAAAGTGTATCACCGACGATCATGTAGTCTTTTGATTGTGTATCGAATACATTTTTGTTCTGAGTGAGAGGTATTAGACCTATATTTTTGGGTTTGGAGATAAATGATTATATCTCCATACCACGGATTACTTGAAGATATCAGAAACAAAGATTCATCCACAATGGTTTCTTCGGATGTTTCATCGTTGGACGACGATGGGAGATCGCATAGTAATTCCGCGAAAACCAAGGATTTCTTTGATTTGGATTTTACGAATTCCAGATCAAACTCTTGGAGAATTGCTATCCATTTTGAATATTTTCCCCCCAGCAATTGTCGCGACAATATATAAGTCATGGGGTTGCAATTTGAGAAAATGGTAGTTTTTTGAAAGAGGACATAGTGTCAAAATCTCTGTATCGCTTGAACAACTGCGAGAGCCAACTTTTCAACATAGGAATACTTTCTTTCTGTATCATTTAAGTTCCTACTCAAATAATATAGGATGTTCAATTCTGTTGTCTTCTTGAACTAAAACCATTGTGATGGTTGTATCTGCTGCAGCCAGATACGCGTTAAAGTCTTTTTGATAATCAGGAGCATACATTAATGATGCTTTCATTAGGTATTCTTTTAAAGCATCAAAGGAAGCTTGCGCGACCTGATCCCAGATGAAGGGTACTTCCTTTTTCAATAAACGTGTATAAACTTTAGCAAGTTCGGCATAATTTGGAATAAACCTCAGAAAGTTTGCTTTCCCTTGGAGTTTCTGAATCTGAAGAAAATTTGAAGGTGGAGGAAAATCTATGATTGCCTGAACCTTACATGGGTCGAGACGAATCTTGTCTTTTGAGACTACAAAGCCAAGCAAACGACCCAAACTGACACAGAACACACATTTGTGTGGATTGAGTCGTATCTTTTAGTGTCGGCAACGTAGAAATATCGCTCTCAAATGCTACGGATGATCGGTCGGCTTTCGTGAATGAGCCGGAAGGTCGTCGAGATATGGTTGAACGATGTTTTTGATGTCATGGAAGGCATAATTCATTGCCCTCTGAAATGTTGCCCTTGCATTCTTTAAACCAATGGGTAATTTGCGATATGAAAATGTGCCCAACGGAAAAATAAATGCAATCTTTGACTGGTCCTGTGGGCAGATATTTATTTTATTATACCTGGAGAATCCATCCATAAATGAAAAGATTTCACATCCGACGCATTCATCAATTATCTGGTCAATAAAGGGTGTAGGGTAGTTGTCTTTCGGACAAGCTTGATTTACATCCCTATAATCGACGCACACTCTAATTTTTCCTTGTTTTTTCATCACAGGAACAATGTTCGATACCCAATCGGTTAGAGGAACCGTATAAATAAAACCAGCATGGAGAATTTTTTCGACTTCTGCCTTGATGGCAGCAGCTTTCTTGGGGTGCACCTGCCGTAGCCGTTGTCGTATTGGTTTGACATCTGGATACATATTTATTTCGTGTTCAACTATACTCGAGTCGATGCCTGGAATTTCATCATATGACCTAGCAAAGACATCTCAGAATTCGTGAAAAAGAGCATTATGTATTTCTAGTTCTGAAGGAGAAACAACATTTACCAACATAAATATTCTCTACAACATCTGTTTTGGTCGAGATATTTATGGCGATAATCTCTTCAATATTGGACAAGTTTCGCTCGGAATCCACCGTGTTTACAGTATTTGATAGGAAATCAAAACTGAAGGATGATGAAGGTCATCAAGAGTATCTTCTTGACAATCCAGAAGATGGGAACGATGGTGGTAATCTTCCCATGGCGCCCCTTCAATTATCATTGACTGAACAATTCCTTCGTTAGTGTAATGCACTTGCGACCAAGGATTTGAAGGGGTGCCATATTCCTTAGACCTATCTATCCAAATGCTTGATGAGCATTGATTCAGGTCTGCCTCCCATGCCGAAAACATTGATTGCTACAATATTCCTATTGGGCTTGGAGGCAATACCTACAAGTGATCCATGTTAATATCGTTTTCTAAGATCTTTTGAGTCGAAGATATCATATTGTAGGTTCCTACCGTCGCCACTTCCGCCAGGTTGATTGGAGGCGGGAGGGAAAAAGTCCCCATTAATATAGGGTCTTTTAGAAGGCCTACTCCGATATTTTGAAGCGAATGGGGGCTTCCATGGATCATCGAAATGTTTGTTGGTCGACGATTGTAACTTAGGAACTATTGGGGAGGAATGTTTGTTGGTCGACGATTGTAATTCCTCCTTGGAAAGGAAATGCAATCTTCCTAAAGTAGGTCGACACAACCGCAGCCATAGCATATATCCATGGTCTTCCCAGTAGGATGTTGTAATCGAGGTTTCCGTTGATTACTTCGACATCTATTTCTACTGTTTTCCCCCCTAGTTCAACTTGCAAGTTACTTAGAATACCATACAGGGTATATGTTCGTCCGTCAAATGCTTTTAATGTCGTCGAAGATCGTGACAAGGTTGGAGATCCTAAAGTTTTCCAGCAACTCATCGACATAATACATGTAGATGCCCCCTCATCAATAATTGTTCTATGAACAGTTTTGTTGAGAGATTTCACTTGAATGAGGAAAGCTAGTTGAGCTGGTAACTGAGGATCATATCCTTTGTGATTAAAGGATACAAGATTAGGATCCTTTGGGTCTATCCCACCTATTTCTGATAATAAAGCCTGCTTTTGGGATGGGCAATTTTGTAGTACTTCAAGTGTCGACATACCAGATGGCGATTGGGCCAGATCTTCCACTATGTTATAATGTTGTGCTACTCTGGCATGAGGATTAAATGTCGACTTGTGTACTACTCCCTTTGGCAGTTTTATTGTTAGCTCTGGAATGATGGGTGGCACAACTTCTTTTGAAGTTGTTGTCGAACTGCTAGGTTGATCTTTATCCTTATTGTTTGACAGTTGTGGATTCCCATAATCTTTATTCCTTATCGATATCAAAGCAACATTTTGCTGTTTCGAAACCGACAACATCAGCACTTGGGACGGGGAAGCATTTTCACTAGCAACCAAATTTGTTCCTGGATTTGGAAACAGATCAGTCAATATCGTCGACGTTTTTGAATTCTTGAAGAATCTTTTAAGCTCAGCTTTATGTGGACAATCTCTTGTCCAATGATCCTCATCACATATTAAGCATGGACTTTTTGGTTTCCTATCTCCCGGAGGGTTTGCAGAAGAATTTTCAGGGGATGATTCCTCATGTTTCTTCTTCTTCCCTTTGTTTTTCTTCTTGCCTCCTCGCTGCTTGGTTTCTTTGCCTTTATCAGTCGAGACGGCATTTACTTCCGAGGTGAGAAGTTCTTCTTTTTCATTTTGACTGGAAATCTTACGAGCCCTTTTAGATGTAGCCTTTGTCGATTTCGTGTATGTCGTACCAATCACGCCATCACCGGCATGAGAGTCATTGTTCGATTTAGGAGGAGGAGGGACGAAAATTCTGGTCTGGGAGCGTCAGGGATTTTATCATAGAGTGTGCCAGACTGAGTATAAATCAAGTCTAGATATTGTGCACGAGCAATAACTTGCTCTTTCGTGACGACTCCCCCTTTTGCCACATCTTCTGTAATGGAAGGTAATAATGACTTAATAAACCATTCAGCTAAAATCTGATCAGGAACATACGTTTTTACCATTCTACGATGAAGTCGCCACTCATGAATATGATCGGATATGTGAGTAGCCGTTGTTTGCTTGAAATTGGTAAGAAGTTCTGTTCCCATTTTGTACCTTATTGGTAACTGAAAATGGGTTAAAAAGGTTGTGGCTAGGGCACTGAAGTTGTCAAATGATGCTCTGGGTAACTCGATATACCATTTTGTTGCCGGACTAGTTAACATCCTCTGAAAAAGGCGAAGCCTAATCGAATCATCGTTTAGGGTGTTTGATGAACACCACAGATGAAATGTCATCACATGATTCGACGGGTCTTCACCTAGATTTCCATTAAATTTAGGAATATCTTACGGAAGTTTATTTGGAATCGCTGGCCACCAAGGGGTGTAAGCAATTGGATCATTCGTTAGCCGATTTAGATCTGGTAACTCTAAAGTTGCCACGAAGGGTAACTGTTGATTCAAGTTTGGCAAAGCATACCCAGGATAGGATGGTATGGCCTGAGCAGTTGGTCTTTGCATACCAGCATAATGCATTTGATGCTGGTAACTTTGCTAAGGTTGATAGGTATAACCATTGTAGAATGGTTGATTTTGACCGTTTTGAATATACGGCTGCCCATTATTTGCAAAGATTTGTTGCTCAGATCCTTGGTATACTTGTTGGAATTGCAGTTGTTGGTATTGCACCAGCCATGGTTGTGAAGCCATGTGCTATTGTCCAATACTGGCCGTTACACCAAGATGAGGGGTAATTGTACCCGTTTGGGCCTGTGTCATTCCACTATTTGGCGATTGTGGTTGAGTCGCAGGGACAAGAGGCTGTTGCATTACAACCTGAGAAACCTGAGGCTGGCATACAATAGGCAACCCTTGTACTTGTGACACCATCACAATAGCCGGCGTAGTTGGTATACTTGACATAGGTAAACATTGTTGCATCGAATATACAACTCTTGGTTGTTGAGGCAGTATTGGCACCCAACCGCTAGATGTAATTCTAGCATAACCTGAATTTTGTTGTGAACTCTCGTATGGTTGTCCTCCCAGAGGAGACAATGAAAGGGTATACTGCCCCCCATACAGCGGTAATCTGGTACTCAAAGGAATTGTTCGTCCTTAAGAACTGGACTGCCCAAATTGACTCCCTGAAGGATCAATTTGCTGAGACTCAACATAAGAGCTCCCGGATAATATTCCAGATGAACAAACAGGAACGGACCATACTGTCGAAGTAGCCCCTAAGTGGGCCCCTTCTAGCGATTGAGAGCTAGTTGGGACAGATGGTATGCCGGCGAACATTGTTGGAGTGATAGCAGGAATTTCTGTCGTCGTTGTGTCATATGACACAGTCCTAGATGTCGACGGTTGTTCAAACATTTCTAGTCTATCCAAAAGATTGCCAAGCGATTCTATAGGAGCTTCCGATGACGGTAGACTAATTTCTGATGAAGAAGGATATAAAGTGATCCCGACTCCAAATCGCGATGGAGTACTAGATGGAGGATCCTCCACAATATCTTCTATAGAAATCAGACCAGGTGGAAGAGGTAGATTTTCAAGTCCGTAAAATATTTCTGGTGTCGAAGAAGGTATAGAATCTGCAGCGACATATGTTTGGGGAATAACACCTTCCGAATCAACTGTAGATGGAGCTGGTTCAGTAATACAAGTATTTACCTTCACACTAGGGTCAGTTCCACTATCCTTTGGTGCCTGCTGAACTTCTTCAGTAAAGGCAGGGATACCAGAAATGTTTGGAGTAACCGGAGTCTCCAATGGTGTTGGAACACTTGTTCTAACTTTACCAGGGGATTTGGAACCGGTTAAACGAGTTCACTTTGTCTGTAACAGTTTTGATTCTGGAGACAAAGATGGTTGACTCATAAGCCTCCACGAACGACGGGGTTTCAATTGACTTTCTTCCATGATTGCGGATTACTCAATCAACTAAAAATCAAGGAGAAGTATGTTTCCGAATTAAATGAATTTTAGACACTTTGACACAACTTGTTTTTTCAATTTTTAAGAGTCGAGAAAAAACAAAAGATGACTCTAGTTGCCTTCGATTTTTAATGAGCCTGAAGTGACAAGTGCTCAGATGGACCTTTTCCTTTAAGGATTCTGAAAAGGAACGAAAGAGAGTGCTATGGAAGTCTAGACAGAGGGATTACCAAACCAATCACAAAACTGAAGAATACTTTTTACGGTATGGCAGTCAATCTTCCCGAATGCTATGTTCAGTGCATTGCGATCAATAGGGCGGCAGACATAGATTCCTATGGATAAAGGATAAAGCCTATTATGGTCTCCCAATATATACTCAACGGTACGTGGGAGCACAAGTCCATACTGGCACTTATCGTCTCAAGGTGGAGGAATCACCCAACCAACAATGAAAACAACAGTTACCATGCTTTACGACGCCGAAATACGTCTCTAGCCTAGACTTCTAAATGTTGTGCGTTAGGTTCCAAAGCGTTTTTAGATTCATTAAATTTATTTTACAGTTGATCTTGCTTAAGAAATTTGCCTTTCAGGTTCACCGAGTGATGCAGATGTACAATTCCTAAAATGCAATCTAAGATGATAAACAATCGTTTAATCTTCTTTTTGCAATGAAAATCCTAGCTACTAAGGAAAGAGAGATGATATTCTTTCAACATAGAGCAAAGAGCACACACTATATGCACTGTCCTAAATCAAACCAAAAAATAGTCTAAATGCACATGCACGTGCATGTATTTGTTTTCAGCCTTCTTAATGTGTGAATGATAAAAAGAAAGCTAAGCGCAAATATGAATTATTTTTCAAAGCGACATTACTAGCAAGTTTCTTTTCAAGACAAAATGAGGACAATGACGACACTTTGCAATTTGGAATTGAAAACTTGCTTTCGACACTTGAAAAACTATTAATTCAAATCAAATACAAGAGTAACAGTGTAATTGACTATCAAGAACAATCAAATCCTATTATATGACTGGAAATGACATTTGCGACACTTTCAAATCAAGAAACGACAGTACAATTACGCTACTTCTTTGTAAAAGAGAACTGAAAATGGCTCAAAGTACATAAAAACATTTATAGTTATTTGCACAATGGAGGCTGAATAATGGCAAGGAAGGGGGTTTCAATAGAGGTGCATTGTCTACAGGCAGCAAAACTCTTGAATAGAGCTGAAAAGAGTGAACACAGAAACCAAAATCTAGGAGCAGGAAAGGCCTTGTCTAATCAACGCACCTATAACATAGTGAAAAAGAGATGCAGCGCACCTACTACACTCGGGAAGTGCGATGCATCCAAAATTCACAGAAGAGACAGTGCGCTGGACCAGGGACGAGACTTTAACTGGGTTCCGGGTCACAGTTTGCAGCTCAGTTCAGGGATTTAGGCCGAGCAAGTGGTAATCAATAAATCAATCATAGGGGTAGATCTAAAGAGGTTACTAGAGCCACCACAAGGGCAATTAGAGAGCTTGTAAAACAATTGTTCAGTTCATAAACAAAACCTGGAGATAGACTGAAGCAGCATTGATCTACTTTGCACTTGCATAGCAAATGCAGTTCAAAGGCTAGCTGGCTTAACTTCAGGCTCCGTCTGTAAGTTTATAAAGTAAACAAATGTAGATAAACAAAAAATCTATTCGCTCCCAAGTGGAGTCACCATTTTGTTATCGAGAAATCTAGTGTCTATGCAGAGCTGCTAGTCCCACTAAGGCTGGTAGCTACCTTACAAACAAACAAACTAAAACTACTTTCGTTTTCCTTTATGAGAAATAGATAAGAGGGGAATAAAGGATACCAACCTCTGTCTTGCACTTGGTTCCTTGCTTGATTCCTCTCTCTTCTAATAGATCTTCGCCACTCACTTCCTCATCTACCCAACTTCAAAGAGCACCTGTAGAATCAAAGCAGCATAACACTATCCAAGAACATAGATCTATTATCATAAACAATATAGGACCAGATATATATTGACCACACAAATGCATATATCATCAATCATACAAGAATGTGGAGGAAAACTTGAATAGCTTTATTGATAATCAAGAAATAGCAAAGAGGATTACAACCAATTATTCTGACCCAGCATCATCCTCTCAGCAAGAAAGCCCTTCTTCACCTCATGAAAAGCTTAGATCACCCAACACTATGATATTGCACCAAGAAACCAACAGCACTTCCTTACAAGATAAAAAATTCCAACCTCCGAATCTCTGGGATGAGGGATCCATATATAGATGTTTGCAAGGGGGGTGAGTCAGCTTTTGAGATTTGATTAGTGTCCTCTCTCTGATAGTTCTTGATTCCACTTGGAGATTGATGATCTCTTACTCATCCCTGGGCGAATGCAGAGAGGCAAGTGTCACAGGAGAAGTTTCTAGAAGATTCCATGATCCTCCACCTTGTAGATTGACCCTGCCATTTGTCCACTCTCGCCCATCGCACCCCATAGAAGGGCTTTTCAAGATGTATCGCACCTCCTGTGTGTATTTAGGTGGGATGCAATGCACTTTGACCATGGAGCAGGTGAGATGGTCCAGTTTTGACCAGTTCTGAGCAGTTTTTCATGGATAACTTCTAGGAGAAGATGTAATCAGTTGACCTTTTTCTTTTAGAGGTTGGAACAACACTTTTAGGGACTTAAGAGGCCTTGGTTTATGGACATTTATGATTGGGGTTGCAGTGCCCAAAAATGTCTATAACACATATGCCCAACTCAGTTGTTGGTTCTACCTTTTTCCTTCCATCCTTAGTAACATGATAGTAAATTGATGAACCAAATATCCTGAAGTGTGCCACATCTTCTTTCTTACTTGAAAAAGCTTCTTCTAGTTGAGGACTCTTGTTATGCACATATACCACTGTGTTGCATGCTTCAGCCCACAAGTGAAATGGTAGGCTCTGATCATGTAACATTGCCCATGCAACTCCCACAATACTTTTTTTCTTCCTTTCATCCACCCCATTATGCTATGGGTTATGGGGTGCTATTAAGTCCCATCGAATTCCTTCTGATGCACACAAGTTCTTGGATTCATTCGATACATATTATCGATCGTTATCGCTCCTAAGAGCTTTAACTTTCATTCCAGTGTCTTTCTCAACAAGTGCTTTAAATTCATAAAATTTAGGGAACGTATGATATTTCTTCTACATGAAGAAAATCCAACTTTTATGTGATAAATCATCTAAAAATGTTACATGATACTTGTTCTTGGCCGTGGAGGCTATCGATAATGTTCCACACACATCTAAGTGAAGTCTTTCAAGGATCACTTGTGCTTGACTGCCCTTATCATGAGAGGTAGCTTTGGTGCACTTCCTTAATGTACACCCTTTGCATGTGTTTCTCTTCTCTAGTGTACCCTTGGGAAGTCCTTTAGAAATTTGTTTCATGATCATCAAAGATCTATGGTGCAAGTGACCCAATCTTCTATGCCACAACTCACCAATATCTCAACTCTGCACCTTCTATACTTTTGTGCTCAAAGTAGCACAATCTTATACATCCAATTTGTGAGGTTCTTCACCCAAACCCAGATCCTCTTGACTTGTCCTAAGGTTATGTGATGAAGGAAAACCTTTCCTTTGCTAAATATCACATTGTTGCCACAATCCTCTAACATAGAAATTTAAACCAAATTCGTCTTCAAACCTGGAACATACATGACATATTTTAATGTGAGAGGAGAACCAGACTCCCTTTTAAAGGTAAAAGTACCGATGTCATTCGTGCTATACCTCCCACCACCTCCCATTTCGATATGCATCTAGAGGTCCTTCTCCTCCAAGTCGCTGAATAATTCTTTATTTCCTATCATATTAAACGAGGCTCCACTATCTAGTTACCACACACGACCCATCACTAATGTCACCATGCAAGCGATGAGGGTGAAATCCAACTCAAATTGTGAAGCAAGAGATTCACTTGTCACTCCTTTTAAGGGCTTCTTTCTGACATTCTTATGTAGACACTTCTTGGCATAGTGTCCCAACTCATGACAGTGAAAACATTTAATCTTCGACATGTCCTTATTCTTGCCACCCTGACTGAAATATGATTTAGAATGGGATGGCTTCCCTTTCCCTTTCTTCACCTTTCCATATAAGGCATAGTTCTCCTCATCATCATGATTGGATGAGTACCCATGGTGTTTTTTTGAATCTCTTATTGTACCAAGTCAGACCACAAATGCTCCCACTCTCGTGGCTTCTCCCTCCCATTTACTAAGTCCTAGAAGCTATGCGAACTCTTCTGAAGGCCTAGAAGTGCTAGGCTGACCAGATCGTCTTTAACAGCTGTCACACCAACAATTCGAAGCTCATCTCGATATTGGGTTAACTTGTTCAAGTACTTTGGAATTGTGTCACCCTTCTCCATCTTGATTTTTCTGAGCTTTTCCTTCAATGATAGCTTCATGTGGTCACTATTATCTTGAAATAGGTATATCAAGGCTTTCCAAATTTCATATGGAGTCTCCTTACTGTGGAGGTGTTGGCATTATGATACAAGCATTATTCTTGATGGAAACTCACTCACAGGTCAATTCAGTTTTGGTAAAAGGAAACTCATAGTACAATAGATATATTCAGAGGTAAGAGGGCAGTGGTATAGAAGAATAGGAAGATGGAACGAAGGTAAAGGAAAAGGCTAATGAAAAGCAGTTTAAGAAGTATATGCAAGTCCACTTAGTCAAAATAGCGTATACACATTGGTCCATAAAAATAAAAGAGCGTATATGTATACACGCACTCCCACGGGAGGAAAAGAGCATACATGCTGGAAAACCAAGGTTTTGGTCCAAGGTATTTGGTCCGAGCTATTGACCCTAGGTATTTGGTCCAAGGTATTGGTCCTAAGTGGTTTTGGTCCAATGTATTAACAAAGGGCCTAAAGCTATATAAGGAGGAGAAGATCATAAGGCCAAGAGGGTAAGTGTATCGGCTTCTAAGGAATACTTCTATCTGAAGTATATTTTATGTTGCAGGGGCTATATTTGTGATTTGTTCTAAAATACATTGTGCACCTTGAATTCAATGTTGGATCAAAATCATGAGACCTGAAATGAATTATTATTGAATGATTTGATATTGGTTGGCCTAGATCTGATTATGTACAACTGTTTTATTCTTTAAATATCATGATCTAGGTTTGTCTGAAGTCCCGAAATGCAGCGAAGATATGAGTTAATATTAGCAGATCTATATGTTGGTTCGTCTATACAAAAGCACATGTACACAGGTTCTACTCTTAAAAATAGAGTATACAAAAGAAAATACTCTTCTTCAAATCTGACTGGTCTGTCTAATCAATTATGTTGTTTTACTATTGTCTATCAATGAAGTCTTCTTTGATCTGAATGTAAAACTGAATACATAAGGAGTTTGGTATCTGATTGATTGATTGAATAAGTGAGAAGGGTGATCTCTGCTACTGCCTGCTTAAAGCTTTGTAAATAGATAGTGGATGGTCAACTTACTGCTAGTTGGTACAGACTTGATTTAGAAATTTTGAAGAGTTTTAACAAACTAATAATAAATCACTCATAAAAATAAATAGCAGAAATATAGAAAAACCAGACATGGTAGAAAAGGCCTCAACCTTACAACATTCCTCACATTCTCATTATTAAATAATGTTTATGATACATATAAATACATGAGGAAGTTTGTCTCAAGATAGTGCGTCTATCTTTAAAAAACTTGGTTGAGATATTTTCTCAACGAAACACTAATCTAGGAGAACTTAGTTGGAGAGAATCTCTCATCCTAACTAAACTCCCTAGTTTGAGGAACTAACTCCTAATTCTAAATATTTGATTTATTTAATTATAATTTTGGATTTATAATTGTTTTATTATGAGAGTGAGGCTAACATTCCCCACCCCCACCCCCCCCCCGACCAATGATAAATCCAAAATAAGAACAAGGAACCCTCTTCCAAGTTCTCAAGTTGATCCTCAAAAAACATTTTTGTGAAAAATTGCCAAAGTTGGATGCTGAAGAAACTGCAATATGAAGAGACCATGATTCATCCACATGTCTGATTCATCTCTGAATGTTGCTTGAAAACTCCATCACGTGCCAAGCTGCAAAATGATCCAACTGTCCTTTGCTTGAAATCAGCATCATGTTTCCACTAGAAAATTTTGATGAACGCCCATTGGGGTATTTGTTCGTCCATTGACAAAATTTTATGAACACCCATTGGTTGATGATGTTGAAAAAAAAATCAATGTTGCTTTTGCTGTGTGTGAAAACTTCTCACTGCTGACATTTTTGTTGATCACCCATTGGTGAATTTGTGGATGCTCACTCGCTGATGAAAATCCCCCTTGGTTGCTTCGCTGATGTTTTCAAGACTTTTAGTCTGACAACCACTGCCAATTTTATTGACATTTCCCCCCTTTTTAGCTGAAAGGAGAGAAAATATTCTTCAAATTATTTCTGAACTCCTCCCCTTCAGGTGTAGGAGTGTTTCACTAGTGTACTCCCCCATTCAACTACACGAGAGTACCATCTCCATTTTTACTACTGGTTGCAATATGTGTGAGTGAATTCAATTGTAAAACTTATACAATCTTATGACCGTGGATGACCATTCCCAGGGATCAATCCATGAATAATTGATCTTCAATCTGGTTGATTGTTGTTGTTCGTTTCATTGTGCTGATGAATGATTTGACTTTCCATAATGGTGACAAGGATGGATATCAAAACACTAATCTTCTAGATGACCGGTTCTTTTACAATGAAGGGACTTTGGTTTAACTGCAACTTCAGTTTGTGTGTATTTATGTTTGTCTTCAACTTTCTTATAACTAGGCGATGTGATTTTTGCATGAAACCCTGCACTAACAAACTTAATGGGCCTTGAAAAATCTAGGATATGCAAGTTGGCGTCATCTTTGACATATCCTAAGCCTTGTTGATTTTTGTTACTTTCGATTTCTTCCCATGGCTTGATGATTGGTTTGGAAGAAATTTAAACTGGATCAGGAACCACTTCGACACTTGAAGTTGGTTGGATCAGTGACTTGGAATCATCAGCTATATTTGTATTGTTCAAAGACTTGGAAGCATCACACTTCTCTAGCAACTCATTTCTTTGTAGTTGTGACTCTAGGTGAAGGAACTCAATCATTTCATGTGCATGTTGAAGATGCACTTGAATATCAACAAGAGTCGTTTTGCAGATGTTCACCATGTCACCATCTAATGATAAAATCAGATTGTTAATAATTTGGGACAGTTGAATGTGTGTCGCTGTGTTAGCATGCTCACTTTGAATTCAAGCTCGCTTGTACTGTTGCTTATTGCTGATGCTTTAAACACTTGCTAGAGTTTTATACCTTGGTTGCTTGAACTCTTGATTTAACGCTTGCTTGATGACGATCGCTTTTCTTGAATGCTTCACTGACACTTTGTGAATGCTTCAATCAACTTCACATTGGCTCATTTGTTGTAGATGTCGTGCTTTGAACTTTCACACTTGATTTTGAAATTTTTGCTTGCTTGGTTGTTTGAATGACACGATCGCTTGCTTTGTTGTTTGAATGACACACTCCCTTGATTTATTGCTTATTGCACTTGAATTAAACACTGGCTTGATTTGATGCGCATTTGAAGAATAGAATACTAGAATTCACACTCATTTGATGATGATTTCATGCTAGATGGCTTGCTTGAACTTGCTTCATTGATTACTGACACTTTGTGCTTTCTTTAATGTACTCACTGAATTTCCTGATTTTAAAAAGGAAGGGTGTCGAACGCTGTCGAAAATGCACCCAAGAGACAAATGACAAGTTCAATCTTGATGACTCAGTTGAAGACCTACTTGACTTAATGTATTCACCTTAACAATCAAAATTAGGGGGTCTGTTACAACCGAGAATGAATCCGTACAATTCAGTTAAAAAATGTTTATCTGCAAGTGATATAAAAAGTTTTGATGATGTTGATGTCATCTTGGCTTGAAGTGATTGATTTTGTAGCATCCTTAACTTGATTTCTTTGATTACATGATGTGAAATGTGCTTTCTTGGAAGATCATCTTATAAAGTTTATGATGTGATGCTTTGTGCTTGTGTACTTAAGCTTGATTATAGGGGCTTGATTAAGTGTTCTTATACTTAAGCTTGCTTATGTGCATGTAGTTGTTTAAGCATAATGCAAAGAGAGTGTTTTGATAATCTGAACACAAGTCATTCACATGCATTCATTACACATGGTGTACCTAAGATCCCCTTATTCATTTTTGGGCAGATCTAGGACACAAGCACCAGAAAAAATTATGATTTTATTAATTTCTGGAGTACATCATTCTTCAATGTCATAACTTTGTCGTGTAAACTTCTCAATGAGAATGTCACACTTGCAACCTTTGGAAACAAATTGTCTTCAAAAACTTCCTGCGCGAACTCAATCACTCTCAAAGTAAAATATTATTTTGAATTACAATAATGGCTTTCACTTATCACTTCAAATACAAAAATTCACTTATGACTTCAAATATGACTAAATGAAGTTCACCTTACCATTTCAATAGATAATCAACCTTATTCACATTTATGCTTCCTCTAGTGGCCATGGCATGTACAATAATGGTAGCAACTGATAACATCACATTAAATGCAGATGTTATGACAGGTGTCCTCATGCAGCATTCTTGCAATAGTTAAAATGCCTACATCTTTACCTTACCTCCACTTCCCACTATCACGCTGGATTTCACACACAATTCTATCAAATTGTTCCATTCTACTTATTTAACAAAATCTTACAATATTGGCTAAATTATTATGAGAAAGAAGTAAATTTACAACCGGCCGCAACTGATAACATAAATCGTCCCCGTTGTTTCTTAAATCCTCACTAGCTTTATCAATGTCAACCAAGAAAATGAACCCATATATACTAAAGATTTATATATAACTTGAGTCACACCCATTGTGAAAGTCTCTGGTTTCCTGCAATATTTTGTCGGTCATATCCACATTCTCCGCACTCGTTCCAAATTTCTCCACACCTAGGCTAGCTTCTTCCTTACAGTGGAACTGATGCATGTTGTACGGGTCACTGTGTTGACTTTTGTTGGCTCCTTGCTTTATTGCAAGTAGGTTGGTCCTTTATTTCATGCACTGGTCAATCTCTGTTTCACATGAACAGATCTTCCAGGTGACTCGACTCAGGTTTCTCCAGGCACCATTGATTATTATGAATGGTGGAACAACCTTTGAATTATATTGACACTGGTGGATTCCTTTAAAGAACGGACACTTCAATGAGGTCTGGTCAATTATTTACTATGTTTTTGAATGCCAAAACAAGTTTAACACTCCCTTATAAGTCTTCGACAACCACTACAAATCTGAGATGCATATTACTTTATAAAATGAAAGAGGACTAACCTTTAATCCTTTTCTAAGAAGATATTCCACCAAAACTTGAAACCAACACCACCTATCACATAGAAAAAGAATCTTCTAAGTTATTACCTAATTTTGAGCAGATTTTGAGGATCGTCCAACAAACTGTAAAGGAGGAATCGAGTGGATTGTCCGATTCCTTTCACAAATAAAATGATTTTATTCGATTTTTCTAGAGTATTACCCTTATATATTGAACATGTCTTTGGACATGGTCTTCATTTCTTTATATTAGCTCTTTTCCTCTGTGCACTGGATCTATTCAAATCCAAAGTTCAATGATCAGAGAGGGAGAGGCTACAACTGAATTCTGAGGACATTATGTGGCATGGGTGACCACTACTCATTGACACGCATCCATAACAATAGCATTCCTATCAAAAATATGGAGGCAACGTAGCAAGGCGCTCTGATATCATCAATGTCTCATTCAAAGCACTGTCCTTACTATCTACTTTACGAAAATACTATACGACATGCATACCTCTCTTGGTGACAATAGTTGCGCATTTAGAAATTAGCTCCTTTGTGATGATGTCCTTCCACTTGACTCATGAGCCACCTGGAGCAATTTCTGCAACACCAAATGTAAAGCAAATGAAACCCTAGCTTCAAAGAGATTATAAAATTGCTAAAATGTTGACCTCATCCTCTTATGAAGTCAAAATGCCAATGCCTCATCAATCGACTGGTATTTTTATAGGTACCCTTCATGGTATGATCCCGAAAATAGAGAATGTCATCAAACTCCCCATGAGAATTGGCAACAGCACATTTCAATTCATTCTGTGGACTTCACACCATATATTTTCAGAATCTACAGGGGTTTTTAATCTAATTGTTCCCACATCTCTGGGGCACTTCTATAGAAAAAAGATATCGCAAGTAATGTGGAAGTAGCAATGAGAGATTTAAATGGAAATGGGCAATGAAGAGCTCGAGTTCTCTGATGAAGCCTTTCCTAATTTTTTCCATGCTACCAGCTTTCCCATGATTTCATCCTTGGATACCATTCTGGATGTTGTTACGACGACAAATGCACGCACTTGCACCCATAATCATACTTGCAATCCATGTTTCAATACTCAACACTCCATAGACAAAGACTACATAGTGTTTGAATGCACAATTGATTCCTTAGTGGGCTTCATGCTCTTATACCAATTGAAGAGATTTAAGAAACTAATAATAAAGCACCCATAAAAAGAAATAGCAGAAATATAGAAAAACCAAACATGGCGGAAAAGGCCTCAAACTTACAACATTCCTCACATTCTCATTATTAAAATAATGTTTATGATACATATAAATACATGAGGAAGTTTGTCTCAAGATAGGGTGTCTATCTTGAACAAAATTGGTTTAGATATTTTCTCAACAAAACACTAATCTAGGAGAACTTAGTTGGAGAGAATCTCTCATCCTAACTAAACTCCCTAGTTTGAGGAACTAACTCCTAATTCTCAAGATTTGATTTATTTAATTATAATTTTGGATTTATAATTATTTTATTATGAGAGTGAGGATAACAAATTTTATGTTTCAATAGTCTTGAAGGAATACACATGTTTGATTACAAGAAGTAGCGTATACACGTAGGTTGGGTTCAGTAAAGTAGCATATACATTCTGATGTATGATTTTTGAGGTTGCAGATGGTTCTGAATGATGATGATGGTTTCTGGGTTCAGCATAGTGTTTTGGTGACAATAATTTGATTGTTCAAATTAACTGATTATTGTTTGATGCAATTTAAGTTTCAAATTTATTGATGGGTCCAGTATGAAAATATTAATGAAACAAGGCCTTCATGTCTATTGTTGTGTACCAGGAGCATCTAGTCTGAAAATTTATGAAACGTGGTCACTGGAGGAAGAGAGAAGATCGTGTATTCTGTTCTATAACCGTAGTTGTGTGTACATGCTAGTTAACTTTACAACAGTAGCGTATATAAATCTGTTTGAGAAAATAAAAATTATTGATCAGATAACACTGATTCACCCCCCTCTCAGTATTATTTCCAACAATTGGTATCGGAGTAGGTCTTTCTAAAGAAGCTCGATCGCTTGAAGGAAGACCTTTCAAGATGAATAATCACGAAGGCACGGGATCCATCAAACCACCAATCATCAATGGGAGCAATATCTTGGAAAATAAGAACGAGAGATTATGTACAACCACTTGGAGTAGATGTTTGGGAAATTGTAGAAGGAGGATATCAATTTCCAACAGCAATTCCTACAGACTTTACAGGTAAGAATTTATATGAAACCAATGCCAAAGCTATCAATACATTATTGGGAAGTCTATCAAAATAAGAATTTGTCAAAGTCATGCAAATCAAGACAACCAAATAAATATGGGACAAAATCATTCAAAGCTACGGAGGAGACTCTCAAGTAAAATGTGCTAAGATTCAAACTCTCAAAATTCAATATAAAACTCTTAAGATGCATAGTGATGAGAGTGTTGCTAGTTACTTCTTACGTATATATGAGATTGTTAATTTTATGAAGAATTTGGTTGAAGAGATAAAGGATGTTACATTAGTGGAGAAAATTTGGAGACCTTTTTCTTCTAAATTGAGTCAAAAGTGTCTACCATAGAAGAAAAGCAGGATCTTCAAACTATTACAATGAATCAACTCCATGGAATGCTAACTACCTTTGAAATGAGAAAAGGAGGTCCATCAGATATGAGAGGAGCTGCATTTAAATTATCAACAAAGGGAAAAGAAAATGAAGAGCACCATGAATCAAGACACATTTCAGAAGAAGAAGACGAGGTAAATTTTATCAAGAAGATTCAATAGGGTTCCAGAAGATTCAGAGGTAAGCTACCTTTCAAATGCTTTTCTTGTGGTAGAGTTGGTCACTATGCTGCGAAATGTCCTCATAAAGATAAATATGAAAAAGGGAAGGAATATTCAAAAGGCAATAGAAAACAGGTTGTGAATAGAAGGAGTTATTATACGCATGAAGATAGTGATGGTTTATCTAATAGTGATGGAGATGAAACTGAACAAGATTATAGACTTCTCATGGCCTATGACAATGATGATTTTTTGGATGCATTAGAAGAGGAAAATTTTCTTGAAGAAACCACTAAACTCAAAATCTGTTTAGAAGAAAAGAATATGATCATAGATACTTTGACACACCAACTTGCTGAAAGAGAAAAACACAATGAAAATATAGAATGTAAAATTGTGGGTCTAAGAAAAGATCTTGAGAAGACAAAACCTCTCAATCTTAGATTTGCTAAAGGATCATTAACTTTAAATGAAATTATCAAATTTCAGTGTTCTCCTCTGATAAATACAGGTCTTGAATATACTGAAGAATTATCTCAATCACAAAAGCCGTCAATCTCCACCAGAAGCTATCTTGATGCAGTAAAGACGAGTGAACAGTATGTCAATCATCAACAAAGGGCTAAAACTACTGATCAAGTAAATCATACTCAATTTACTCCAAGGATTAATATCAGTAGAACCAAACAACAGGTAAACAATGTCAAAAAATTATATGATCGTAGAAACTTCTTTAATGGGCAATGTTTTTCATGCCATAACTTTGGACACAAGGTTGCTCAATGTGTTTCTTACAAAACCATCATGACTAGAGGAGCACAAAATCAAAGAAGTGCAACAAGAATCGAGAAAATCTCCTATAATAACTTTTATCCTCTTGAAAATGAAATAGAATGCTCAATTTGTAACAACTTTGGTCATGAAGAATTTGAATGCAGGAGAAAATTTCGCCCAACATTTCAAAAGGAGAAAATGCCATTAAATCCCAAGATATGGAGAAGGAAGGAATCTCAATCAAAAAGATGTGGTATAGCTTTGTATGCAGAATGATAATAAAATCAGTGGTACATCAATAGTGGATGCTCCAAACACATGACAAGTGATAAAGAGAAACTTCATTCATATAATTCTTTAGAAAAGGAAAAGAATGTCTCATTTGGAAATGACACTCTAGTTGTCATTAAAGGTAAAGGTTTTGTTTTCCTGAAAGAAAAGGTTAAAGCTGGAAATTTCATGTATGTAGATGGTTTAAAGCAACGTGTTGAGTGTCAATCAAATGTGTGATCAAGGAAATGAAGTGGTGTTTCGATCAAATGTATGTGTCGTTCATGAACTTGATACATGAAATACCGTGGTCAAAGGTACAAGAGCTCCAAACAACTTATACATACTCAAAGGAGGACAACAACAATGCTATCTAAGAAAAAGAGATGAAAATTGCCTGTGGAATAGAAGATTGGGACATCTAAGTTTTTCTCAGATAAGAAAAGCATGCAGGCTCAAGGTAGTTCATGATCTTCCAGATATTAGCATCCTATAAAATACCATATGCAAACCATGTCAATCGGTAAGAAAACCAAAGTTCAATTCATTGAAAAGGAAGGGTCAACAAGTAAGCCTCATGAACTCATCCATACTGATTTATGTGGACCAACAAGGAAAAAGTCACCTCATGGAGAAGAATACTTTATTTTGTTTATTGATGATTTTTCAAGGATGTGTTGGATAGGTCCTCTAAAACATAAAGATGAATCATTTGAAAATTTTAAAGCCTTCAAATCTTTAGTTGAAAATAAATCAGATCGAAAAATCAAATGTCTCAGATTTTATCGAGGGGGATAATTCATATCAGATGAATTCTTTAACTTTTGTGAACAACATGGAATAAAAAGGCAATGCTCCACCACAAGAACTCCCCAGCATAATGGTGTGCTAGATAGGATAAATAGAATAGTTCAACAAATGGCTTAAGCTATGCTAGATGAATCTCCAATTCCTAAAACGTTCTAGGGTGGAGCTGCATTTGCTACTATGACTATTCTCAACAAAGTGAATATTCGGGTAAATAGCAATCAAACTCCACATGAACTTTGGTATGGTAAGCCTCCTACTGTAAAACACTTTAGAGTTTTTGGAAGCAAGTTTTTTATCAAAAGGACTAATGAAAAACTTGGTAAGTTTGAACCTAGAGCAGACGAAGGTATTCTTCTTGGCTATTCTTCCATAAGTAAAGGGTACAAATTTTATAATAAAAGACTTCAAAAAATTGTTGAAAGCATTGACGTTGTAGTTGATGACACATGGAGATATCCAAAATAGATGAAATCAACAGAGAAATATGAGAGTGATGAAGTTGGGAAATGCTTTCCCGCATCAAATCAAAATTATATAGAAGAAGAAACCAATGAAGCACCAGAAGAAGAAGATAAAACAAAGACGGAAAAGACTCCATCCAGGTACGTTCAGAAGAATCATCAAAAATCTCAAATTCTAGGAGAAAAAGGGGCTAGTATATAGACAAGAAGAACTCTTATAGGGACCTCAAGCTATCTAGCATTACTATCCTCCACCGAACCTCAAAATTTAAGTGAAGCTTGCAAAGATGAATGTTAGTTCAAGGCCATGGATGAAGAACTTGACCAAATTGAAAAGAATGATACTTGGAATTAGTTCCTAGACCTCATGATAAAAATATTATAGGAACAAAATGGATATTTAAGAACAATCTGAATGAAAATGGAGAAGCTATTAGAAACAAGGCCAAACTTGTTTGTAAAGGGTATGCTTAACAACAAGGTATAGATTTTGAAGAAAATTTTGCACCTATTGCCAGACTTGAAGCCATAAGAATGTTTCTTGCTCTTTCTAGTTTTCGAATATTCAAAGTGTATCAAATGGATGTAAAATCAACCTTCCTTAATGGAGATTTATAAGAAGAAGTTTATATTGAACATATAGAAGGATTCATTCTTCGAAATGATGCAAAACTTGTATGCAAGCTCAAAAAGGCTCTCTACGGTTTGAAATAGACTCCAAGGGTTTGGTATTATGCCTTGACAAATATCTACAACAACAACGTTTCACAAAAGGTTTTGTAGATAGAAATTTATACACAAAGATTGAAAATGATAAATTGTTAATTATTTTTGTTTACATTGACGATATCATTTTTGGTACCGATGAAGAATCCATGAGTCGAAATTTTGCTTCAGTAATGCAGCAAGAATTTGAAATGCCCTTACTTGGTGAACTTATTTATTTTCTTGGTCTACAAGTTGAGCAAACAAAAGATGGTATCTTTCTTTAACAAATAAATATTTCAAGCAGATCTTGAAGAAATACGGAATGGAAGATTCTAAACCAGTATGTACTCCAATGATAGCAGGATGCAGTCTCAGCTCTAACGATGAATCGCTAGCAGTAAACCAACCAACTTACAGATCTATGATTGGAAGTCTTCTTTATCTAACAGGTACCAAAGCTAACATCATGCATGCAGTAGGAATTGTTGGAAGGTCCCAAGCAAATCCAAAGGAATCACATCTCTAAGCAGTCAAAATAATCTTCAAATATCTTCAAGGAACTCAGGACTTTGGACTATGGCATCCCAAAGATACATACCTTACTCTTCATGCATATACAGGTGTAGATTGGGCAGGAAGTGTTGATGATCGAAAGAGCACTAGTGGAGTTGCATTTTATATGGGTTCTCGGTTAGTGTCATGCTTCAGCAAGAAACAATGTTCGATTACCTTATATACATCTGAAGTAGAATATGTGGCTGCTGCATCTTTCTACACACAACTACTTTAGATGATGCAAACATTAAAAGACATTCGGATCACATGTACTCTGCCCATCTCCATTCTATTTGATAATACAAGTGCCATCAGTATTTCAAAAAATCCAGTCATGCACTCCAAGACGAAGCACATACCCATCAAGTACCATTTTCTATGAGAACAAGTGCTTGAACAAAAGGTCAAATTGGAGCATGTTCCCTCCAAAGAATAGGTTGCTGATATATTCACTAAACCACTGCCCAGAGAAACATTTGAATATCTCAGACAAAAGTTGGGAGTAGTTGCTGCATCATCCTGCTATTAAATCTAGTTTTTCAAAGGAAGGTTATTATACGCGGGTTTCATGAAGTTTAGTCATGTATATACGTGGTTTTTTTTGGCTGAAGGAACGTATATGTTTTTCTAACAGAAAAACATGGGTAAAACTCTGATATGGGTGCTCTGTTTGATGTTGATGATTACAGTCTGATAATATTATTTTCTCGTTTATTTTTATCTGACTGACAAAGATTCCTTAATGAATGACTTGTTGACAATGCCTAGATAGCATAGGTGCAGGGGGATCATTATCCTTCACACGCATTCTGCATTGTTGGAATTTTGTTTTCTAAGTCCAACTATGGCTTCATATATTTATATCATTTTTTTTGTTTAAATCATCTAAAGGTCTAGGTATGATATGACTTCTTATATATCTGAATGAGTCCTATTGGACAAATGATGTAATTTGTACCCCCACTTTGCATGGAATGGATGATGTAATATTTGTTGTATTTCTAGCATGTAGAAGAATTTGGTATATCCCCACTTGGTTGGGTGATTGATGTATGTATGAGTCATTGGTCATAAGGAGGAGTCATGTTATTCTTTTAAATCATATCTCTGCAGACTTGGCATGTACTCAGGGGGAGCATGGACATCATAATGTATATCAAAGGAGAAAAGTTTCTTGGTCTGCCCTTTCCCCTTGATGTCAAAGGGGGAGAATATTTTGGTGTTGCATGTTATCTCTAATAGTTTCTACAACCTGCAATAATCAACACATTCATGGTTGCCATCAAGTCCAAAGGGGGAGATTATTGGCATTATGATACAAGTGTTGTTCTTGATGGCAACTCTCTCACAGGTAAATTCAGTTTTGGTAAAAGGCAACGCACGGTAAAACAGGTATATTTAGAGGTAACAGGGTAGTGGTACAAAAGAACAAGAAGACAGATTGAAGGTAAAGGAAAAGGCTGATGAAAAGCAATTTAAGAAGTATACGCAGGTCCACTTAGTCAAAACAGCGTATAGATGTTGGTCCAAAAAACAAAAAGAACTTATACGTATACACGCACTCCCATAGGAGAACAAGAAAATACATGCTGGAAAACCAAGGTTTTGTTCCACGGTAGTTTTGGGTCCAAGGTATTTTTCCAAGGTATTTGGTCCGAGTTATTTGGTATGAGGTATTGACCCTAGGTATTTGCTCCAAGTTATTTGGTCCGAGGTATTTGGTTTGAGGTATTGACCCTAGGTATTTGGTCCAAGGTATTGGTCCTAAGTGGTTTTGGTCCAAGGTATTGACAAAGGGCCTAAAGCTATATAAGGAGGAGAAGATCATAAGGCCAAGTGTGCAAGTGTATTAGCTTCTAAGGAATACATGTATTTGAAGTATATTTTATGTTGTAGGGGCTATGTTTGTGTTTTGATCTGAAATAATTTGTGCACCTTGAGTTTAATGTTTTATCAAGATCATGAGACTTGAAATGACTTATTATTGAATGATCTGATATTTGTTGGGCTAGATCTTATTATGTACACCTATTTTATTCTTTAAATGTCGTGATATGGGTTTTTCTGAAGTCTGGAAATGTAGTGAAGATATGAGTTAATATTAGCAGATCTGTATGCTAGCTCGTTTCTAAAACGGCGCGCATACACAGAGGTTCTACTCTTCAAAATAGCATATACAAAGTAAAATCCTCTTCTTTAGATCTGACTGGTCTATCTGATGAATTATGTTGTTTTTTTGCTGTCTGTCAATGAAGTCTTCTTAGATCTGAATGTAAAATTGAATGCATAAGGAGTTTGGTATCTGATTAATTGATTGGATAAGTGAGAAGGGTGATCTCTACTACTTCCTGTGTAAAGCTCTGTAAATAAACAGTACATGGTCAACTTACTGCTAGTTGGTACAAACTTGATTCAGAAATTGTATGTTTTAATAGTCTTGAAGGTATACACAGGTTTGATTATAGGAAGTAGCATATACATGTAGGTTGGCTTTAGTAAAGTAGCATATGCATTCTGATGTATGACTTTTGAGGTTGCAAATGGTTCTGAATGATGATGAAAGTTTCTAGGTTCAACACAGTATTCTGGTCACAATAATCTGATTGTTCAAATTAACTGATTGTTGGTTGATGCAGTTTAAGTTTCAAAGCTCCTTGTTGTCGCACAGATCGTCACGACAACACTCATATCAAGGGCTATCACCCTGATCCCCGATCTCTCCGTTTAAGCCTGTCTCCCGTGGCTAAGGGGGGTAGACACTATAGGAAAATAGATGACCAACTGTGAATCAGTTGGTTTGGGAGACACGAAAGGAAACCAGCACAAAATAGATTTTATTAAATTAATATACCAGTGCCTTATGGAGTTAATGTTTAAATGATTACTTACTAAATGTTGCAGAAATGTAAACCATGTAGAGCAATCATTTAAATTCAAATAACCCAAGTGAAGATTAACTTTTATCAAACGCGAGAAAATGCTTAACAGCTTAATGATACTCCAGCAATTTAAAACTTTGAAAGATAAAGCTCTATACACAACCACGTAATTTTAAATGCTAACCAGATATCACATTCATGATCATTCAAGCATGCTAAATCAAAAAATGTTAAGCATTAATTCCACATCAAAATTCTTAGCCTCAGGAGGAGAGATAAAAAGTAACAAATTCCTTAGCTAAGACTCAAACTGGCAAAGAAATTTCAGAAATAATTTTTTTGAATATTTTTCAAATGAAAATGAAACTTTAAATTCAAAGATTGAACTAAGCTAAAAAGGAAAAAAAAAAAAAATTTGTCAAATTTTTTTATTATTCGCTTCTAACAAAACTAAATCTAAACTAAAATAATTCAAAACCTAAACTATAAGAAAAAAAAAAAATTATATCTTTTATAATCTTTTATGATTTTTAAATTTTATATATTTTTTATGATTTTTTAAAAAGCTTTATAATTTTTATAAATTTTATGATTATATTTTAAAATAAAACTTGAAATTAAAATTCAAACTAAAACTAAAGTCCTGAAATATAAAACTAAAACCCTAACCTAAAGTCTACATTAAAATTTCAAAACAAAACTTTACATTAAAATTTGATCACAAGCAAAATCTAAAAGAAACGTAAATCTAAACAAAACTGAACAATTTAAATCTAATTAAAAAATTGACCTACGTTAATTCCTAACAATATCACAAAAATGAAAATCAAAACCTAAGTTTACCATACGTCAAACGCGTGAAATAATACCTGGCCCGCATATACCCAAAAAAAATCGTTCTCACTGTGCGATTTGCAGATCATGGCGAGGGAGGTTTCCGTGTGTGTGAATGCAGGTTTGCGTGCGGGAAGCAAGTGCGAAATGGTAGAAAATGGAGCTCGAGCCACGATTTGCAGGTGAAGGTTTAATGGCAAGAGAGATGAGGAGCTTACAGCTGTGAAGAAAGGAGATCAGGTCAACGGGAAGATATACGGAAATCTGGATGGCGGCGATAAGAGATCAATCGCGGAATGGCAGAGAGAGGACAACGATGCTGGCTGGTTTACTGAGGCAGCTATGGAAGATGGTTGTGCAGGCTATAGCTGCGTGGAGAGGGATTGAACAGGTCACAGAACAAGGACGGGGAGGAGGCTACAGTGGATGAAGACACAATGGAATGCTGACTGCGTTTTTGAGTGTGTTTTTCAGGTATCAGATGCAAGTAGCATAGGCAATGGCAGCATGAGGAAATGATTTTGCGTGAAGGCAGCTTGGGGAAAGTTAGATGGGCGAAGGGAGAAGAATGGAACATGCTGGCAGAGGAGGATGTGAGGGGTTGATGAGGGCTGCACAGCGGCAGCTAAAAAAGCGATTTTGCAGTCCTCGGGAAAAATATTCCAAACCCCAGAAGCTGATATCAATGAAACCGATGTAAAATTTCTTCCAGATCTGGAAACAATTGAAATTGAAACCTTTGGATAGCGAGACATTGTAGATAAACCTCGGAAATCTTCAGAAATCCTGCAACCTAGAATGGAAAATCACCCAAAAATAATATGTACATAAAAAAAATTAAAACCCTAGATCAGCTAAACAGCATTTACAACTTTTGACTCTTAAACAGCCAGATTTATCAATAACAGCAGTAATATTATCAAAATTCCAGATTTACTATGAAATACTTCAGAAATCTCTCATGCAATTCAGAAAAACAAACTTAAATGATAAACCCAGGATCAAAACTGGCTGGGCTCTGCAAGAGAATGCTTGCAGGAGTTAGCTGGTTCAGTCGAGAACTTCCCCAAATGCCCACTGATCTTCTTCAATAAGGGTTTCCTGCACAGCTCACTTCAACCATCAATAAAGAGAGAAAAACAATACTAGATCTCAGATGCAATGGAGATACCTGCCATTATTTCATAAATTCTACTACCATTCAAACCCTAGCAAGTGAACAAGATACCTGTGTTCAACAATACTCTACAAAAAGCTGTTACTAATGGATGAAAATTAAAATATGCAGAAAATAAAACAGCTCATAGCACTTCAAGAGAGTAACACCAGCAAGATTTCAACCCCAAAGTCTTTCTTTATTACCACGAGAAAAAGTTTACAAGAGAGCTTCTTCAGCACAAGACTCACAGATCCAATCTCCTCTCAAATGACCCCTAGCACCCTATTTAAAGGAAAATTTCTCAACAGCCAGTTCGAGTGATCCACGTCAAAATGATCTCGACCATTGATGAGGATCAAGATATCTCTTAATCTCATCCGTCAAATTTTTTAATGCATTAAAAATTGAAATTCTGCATTTATTTACTCAAAAATATTATTATTTTATTATTTCTAAGTTTTTTATTTTATTTTATTATTTTATTATTTATTTTTTAATTATTATTATTATTTTTTATTTTTTTTATTTTATTATTATTTTTATTATTTTTTATTTATTTATTTATTTATTTTAATTTTTTAATTATTTATATTTTTAATTTTTTATTGAATGGATCCTTGAACTTAGCCTTTGGAAAAAATCACCTAGGACCTAGGACTTAGGACTTATGAGGGGATTGAAACATTTTCTAACCCTTAAGACACTTTACATCATGGCTTTTACAGCTTTACATCTCAAGGGGGAAAGCCTATTTGACATAGACCCTCATAAACCACCCAGTTCTGCGACACAACTATAATCTAGTAGATTAACACACTAGGATTCTTCTAAGATTCTAATGACAAAATTCATTCCATCTTTAGGGTTAGGCTGAAGGAAAACTCTGCCAATCATGGATCGGTGAGACAAAAAACCTTCCGGAATGTAGATTATCACTAGAAAATTAGGTCCACCTAGGCAATTTACATACATGACTCATATTTGCTAAGATTATTTACAATTCACACATGCAGACTGGGTTTACAACATAGATCAATCGGGCTGATGATGACAGGCACGAACACGTTGCTCAAGCGCTATTCCTTTTGCGAAAAAGGAGGGGTATCACTATGGGTAGTTGACACGTAGTGGTCAACACTCCTCATGGGTCCAGTATGAAAATTTGATGAAACAAGGACTTCATGTGTATTTTTGTGTACCAAGAGCATCCAGTCTGAAAATTTAGGAAATGTGGTCCCTGGAGGAAGAGAGAAGGTCGTAGCCTTCTGTAGGTCGATGCCTACATATTAGTAATCACATTGGCTAGTACAAGAGCTAGGGGATTGCAACTCCATTCCAGTAGAAGCTGGAAAATGAGAGAAGGTTATAGCCTTCTGCAGGTGGGGGCCTACGTACTGGTATGAGTTGCACCAGTACAAGATTGTAAACATATATTCTTATTATTAAGACAGAGACAACAGGAGTAGGTGGTTTTCACTCACTTTGGGTTTCCACCTTAAATCTTGGTGTTCATGTTTGTTTCTTATGTGTGATGGTTTATTATTTTTTTACTACTCTTTTTAATAAGTTACTGATGCACTGGTTAAAGATCAACACATGATAAATTGTCTAAATCACAAGTTATCTGGGTGTATGTTGGTTTATCTAATCATAGTTGTGTGTACATGCTAGTTAACTTTACAGAAGTAGCGTATATAAATCTATTTGAGAAAAGAAAAATTATTGATCAAATAATACTGATTCACCCATCTCTCAGTATTATTTCGAATAGGATGTTCAAGACAATATGATCTTGAATTCCTTCTAGGATAATCCTTCTCATCATTGCAACACCTTTCCTCCACTCTACCAAATCTTGAGCATCAGTTGCTGCATGCTTAGGAATATATTTGTCTATGAATTCCTTAATCTCGTTGTCTTCAAACACTGCCTCTATCATGTCCTTCCAAGAAATATAGTTCAAACTACCCTCAAGGGAATATTCGAGTCTCAATGTGTAGAACGACATCTCGCTGGCTCTGAAGTATGATACTAAAAATTCGATTTCACCTACAAAAGACAAACTCTTATTCTCCTCTTCTAGAGTGATTGATTCTCTAATACCATGTAGAAATTCCTTGTATATTCACACTTCTAATCGTAATTTCCTAAAACAATAGACTTCAATCTACTCCACTTATCAGTGGAAACAATTAAAGTATCATGAAATCACGAAGCATACAAGAGAAGGAATTCAATCAACACATTACATAATGATTTCTTGGGGAATGCCACGGCCCAAAATCCCTACTATCTGAATATTGCATTAGTTAGAAACTATGAAAAAATTACAATTATTTTCTCAAGCCTGAGAAACCTCTGCATTATCTGTATCTATCACATTACTTCCTAAACAAGCACTGGTCAATACTTAACCAAATTTTCACTTGCCCAAGTCCCTATTTCCCTTCACTATTTCCTTGGGAATTATCCCCCTATTAATTAGAGAAATTCCTCAAAGGAATTGTGCAGTCCATCATAAGCCTTCCTCTGACTACATGCACCACCTATACAATTCAGATGATTATATAACTGATAGTGCACTATGTAGAAATTCTCTACAAATCTCGCTCTAAGACCATTTTAGAAAATTTGATTGTAGATTAACTCGATAATGCAATATAACCAAAGAAAAATACTATAACCTACTTCTACTATCAATTTTCTTTGCGGAATCTTAAAGATCAAGTTGAATTGAGCTTAACAATATAACCAGAAGAAGAAGAATCAATCATCCAATACACATGAAAATACTTTGGGGAAAGCCTTAGCTAAAAAACCCCACTACCTATATTATAATACAAGGTGGAAATACATCAAAATTATACAAAACCTTAGCTCTCATAGCTAGCCATCTCTCAGTGCAATCTTCAAAGATGCTCATAGGAAAACCTGGCTTCTCACAAGCCTTCCTCTCTGCCCTCCAATCTCCTATTTCTTTGTGTTGTTCCTCTAGGATGATCTTCTCCAACCAAGTGGAAAACTAATCTCACACACTGATCTCACACCCTAGATGACATCCACGATCTCCTTGAGAACTGGAAAACTAACCAATTCTCCAATCCTGTGGTGAATCGGACCTCGTGGTTAACCTTAGGTCTAATTCTGTGGAACACTTGAAAAAAGGAACCGGGTCCTATTAAATGAACAAACTTCATCTAGCGTGCACATATGGAGCTTGATGATTTCGAATATCTAGGAATCCATCCTTTCTGAATCATGTTCCCCTGATGACTAGAACCCTAACCCATTGGAAGCCCGAATTCTTGCCCATCTGAACCTCTCATTTGCTTTGATCGACCCGAGCATGCCTATCTCGTGACTTCCCTTTCCCGCTCCCCCTCTTCATTCCTCCTCCCCCCCACCCTGATAGCTGCCTCCATATTAATTTCAATGGGGCTTCCAAGGGTAATCCCAGACTGACAGGTTTCAGCGACATCATTCTTGACTCAGAAAGCTCCCCAAGGGTAGCTTACTCTGGCTTTTGTTGTATAAAACCGAATAACATGGCTGAACTGATAGGATTGGAAGTGGGCCTGAGCCTGGCCTCCAACCTTCAATATCAAAGAATCAGAATAGTGGGGGACTCATGCCTCATCATAGATATGGTACAAAGGATTATCAATGGATCTTCCCCCTGAAGGTGACAAGGAGCTAGAGACTGGAATCTCAACTTTCTCGCATCCAGCAAGCCCTGACAAACTTCAAATACCTCAGTTCCAATTATGTACTCCATGAAGGAAATAAAATCATAGACTGGCTGGCCAACTGTGGGGCAAACCCACCGCATAAAAACTTCAGCGAGGCTTGGTCAAAGCTTCACACCAATGCAGACCTAGACCTTAGGAAAATGCAACATCTTCAAAATATGATACATGAGGATCTAAAAGACCCCGACGGGGGTGTCCAATCAAGGAGACATGTGGCTACGGGTTGGAGCATGGAGCTAGTTGGGCCTCCATGCACAACATGCCCAACTTAATGGCTATTGGGAGTCTGGCTTTCCCACGAGAGTTACTTAATGTAGGAAGGAGACAATAGGGTGGTCATTTGCAGAGGGTGGGTGAGGAGGAGGGAGTGTTGGGTGAGGGAGTGAAGCGAGGTATTGGCGTCCTAGCTCAGGCAGAGGCTTGGGACGATGGTGCAGGATGGGTTCATGATTGAAGGGTATGTGGGGGATTGGAACTAGCAAGCTCTTTGGTCATGGGATCTGAGAGAGCATAGGACAAACTACAACGACAAGAATTGTAGTCCTAGGGCTGGTGTGAGTTGGTGGTGGGCTCTTGCTTCCCCTACCTCACTCTGGGTCTTTTTCTAGCAAGGAATTGCTCCTCTAGAGTGGCAGTTAGGCGGAGAACATGGGGTGTGGCTCTTCCCTAGGATTGGTTGGTCTACGTTCATGACCTGCAACGCGCCACCCAGCTCACCAAAAGATATTGGGAAGGTGCACGAGAATTGCACTAGGAAATCTAAGAACCTCAACGCGGAGGAGGTAAGCCATATTTTCTATGTTTATTTCATATTCGATTGGTGTGGTGGGTTGCTCTAGGAAGCCAGGTTTGTGTAAATTGTAGAGGAGGAGTTGGTTGCATGCTGCGGTAGCGAGGTTGTTCCCACAGAGGAGGATTCTGTCACCGTATGGAGAATCGTCCGCCACAGGACATACCTAGCTCGGGCTCCATGTCGACCGAGAGCCGCCACTCTAATGCAAAGGCATCCATATCTCTAGATCGCTCCCAAGGCCACATAGAGGCCCCAAATACCTTGGACTCCATAGAGGCTCAACTAAGCAATTGGGACTTCTTATCGAGGAGATCCCCTTGACATGTTGGTGGGTCCAGCACTATCAATAGATCCTCAAATGATGAGTTGTTTCCCTAAACCCTAGATTCCTTGTCCCTACACCTCTGTTTGCAGCTAATACACCATTTCCATCCATCACAAAACCTTATCCCCTCATTTTCTATCATTTTCCTCTAAACCCTAATCTACCCTATCTCTTTCTAGGATAGGCCTGTGTTTTGGCCTTTTCCACCCCCTCCCCTCACTCATTTCCCAAAATTCCTTTTCCCTTACTCACTAACATCATCCCCTACCCTCCTAAATTTCCTTACAAATTTAGGCAACTCCTAAGTCCATCATACCACCTCATTCCCTCACAGTAGAAAATTTCACTATTTTTGCTTTCCTTTCACCTAGGTTTTGAAGTATGGATCTTGAATCATCACCATCAAAGAAGAGGAAGTACAACAAGGGGGTAAGATACTGAGGTTTGAGCCCTCTAATTGCAATGAAACCACCTCCTCCCCATTTGTCATGAAATGCTTTGAAGATGTCAATTGTTTAGGGTTTTAACAAAGAGTGCAGGAAGTAGGTTACCATGAGCATCTCATAGGTATATTTTCCCTCACCTTGAAGGAAGACAAGATCACCATTGTAGGGAATGATTTCATTTTTCATTGGATGCCATCTCTTAAGCTACAGGCATACGAAACCATGGTGAAAACTGGTTCAATGGCATGAACCTCGACCTAGAAGAGTACAAAACCTACTTGAAATCATGATACAAAGGAGCTCACTCATATGTTTTTCCATTTAGATACTTGTAGGAGAGATATGCACCATTGATGAAGGCCATCATGAATTCCTTCACATGTGAGGGTAGATTTTCTAGGCTATATCAATACCACATAAGACTGTTCATGTACTTTACAACTCCCATTCTAAATTTATCCAGCTACTTCTATAGGAGCCTAACCAAAATGTATGAAAGGGTGCAATTGAAAGGCAAAGTGCATTATCCCGACCTCTTTCACCATAGCCTAATAAAGGTTATAGTACTCCATCAATTGAAAGAGAATAACATGACATGGGAAACCTTCATTGAGGCAGCCTTGAAAACACATATAACCACTTAACCAAGCCAGCACCAAACCATGTCAGTACAACCCATGGAGGTGGGGTCATCAAGAAAACATGATGAGCTTTCCAAGGCACCTAGGCCTGAGGTGACCAAGACATATCATAGAGGTAGAAGCCTTGTGTTTGATCCTCAAATTGAGGAAGGGGCCAAGCCTACTACATCAGCAGAACATGGATCACCATCACATCATGAGGCTTCTTTGCATGATGAGGATCCCATTAAGTATATCTTTGACCTAGTTGACTTGGAGGCACGCGATGAGCATTAAAACCTGCAACAATTTATCAAAGAGAAGGACTCTTAGATCATGGAGCTCAAGGAAAATTTGGAAAGGGCCAAGTTCATCATTTCATTCCTAGAGCAAGAAAACAGTCAACTTAAGGCAAAACAACTATTCATGGAGAAAGAGCAATTCAAATCCAAGAAATAAAAGATGAAAGGAAAGGTAGTGGTGGACCATGAGGACACTGAGCAAAATGAAGGACATGTGGCAAGGAAGAGACCAAGGACAATGGGTCCTAGGAAAGCACTTCAAAGGGAAAGAGAACAAAAGCCACCAATGGAAGAATTGACCTTTGAAGAGAGGATTGCCATGGAAATAAATGAGGACATGGAGTTTTGGCTTGAAAAAGTAAATTTGCACATTTATAAGCTCCTTGAGAAGTCCAACATGGATAACAAGTTTCAAAAGAAAATTTCCATCCATTATTACACAAGGAATCAGGTTGCCAAGGTCAAAATCAAGCAATTGAAGGAAAAACTCATGGAAACCCTAATCATCCAAGAGGATAAGGCTAAGTTAGATTTTCTTGTTGATGCATCCATTATTGCATGGCATACCTCATCAGGCATATCTAAACAAATTTTGGGAGGATTTGGAGAAAATTTTGTGTTTTGGTGCAGACTCATGCAGACTTGCAAATTTTTAGCAATTTCCTGTCTAGGAGCACAGCGAGCTCACACTGCGCTTCTTCCTCAGGGCTCCAAATGATGGAAAATCAACATTTTTGGAAATATTATGACCCCCTTTCAAAACCCATTTTCCCACTTTCTTGGTCTAGGGCTCAGTTTTTGAGAAATTTTCAAAAAAGAGGCCAAAAATCACCTTTATGCCCCTCTTTTTCCATTTCGTTGCACACTTGGAGATGCCTTGGGAGAATGGCCATATCTCAGCCCAAAATGGTCATTTTGAGTGAGAAAATATTCTAAATACGTAAACACTCTCCCATATTTACATAAAAGGCTTCAGATCTGGATTTGGACTTCAGAAAGGCACTCAAAAATGGCCTCCAACAACTCGCTGCACACCCGGAAATTTCTGAGATTTTTGTAAAATTTTCACTGTGTAATTTTTTGTAATTCCTAGTTTGACTTTGGTAAAAGTCAAAAGGGTGAAGTAGATGAATGTGAGGGGTAAAAGTAAATGTAAATAATTGGTGGTTAGTATTTGTAAGTTTTTTTAATGTAAACTTGACCTCATTTATGAGAGAAGTTGGAGTCAAAGTTAATTGTAGAAGTTGTTTTTAACTTCCCTAGACATTAGGGTTTAGTTAGAACACCTCATGGAATAGTTCCTAGAGTCATGGACTTGACCCCTAAGAGTGGGGAGATGTTTTTTTGGTCTTTATGTACCAATTTCTCAGTGATAGAACAGGTTGGATTTCAGAGGAGAGAACTATTGTAGCTTGTACTTCAACATTTTCTAGAAATCAAAGGACACAATTTGTAACTATTATCTAGGAATTCATGTGCAGTAAGTTTGTGACGTTATTTTTTCTCTATTATAGCTTTATATGAAATATATTCATATTCTCTTTCCATTCATCAATTCTTCAATGGTTTTCCTTACAGTTTATAAACAAAATTATTTGCATAAAAATATGTTTTGATTGAAAAATCATTATGTGTTACTTTCTTTCTTGCTTAATGAATTCATGTTTCATGCTCATTAAGACCTTTTGCTTCTTCTAAAAATTACACTACACCAACAAACCTTAAGATCCATCACAAAAGTAATGCTACCTTTCTCCTTTATACCTTTGTTGTGGTAACCCTTTGATCCTCTGACCTAGCTACCTGGTTTTTCTCCATTATCCAGCAAAAAAACCCTAAATTTTCCAAAACCCACTTGAGCCTAGCTACCTAGCCTAAAATAATTTACATTCCAATCATCTATTAGTTTTGAATTCATAGAGAGCCCTCTCTGGTTTGGTAGGGCTAGTAACCAAACTATAATCTTGGTCTGTGGTTACCTCCGTCGATCTCCTCATCAGCCAGGGACATTGTGGAGGATAACAGAGAGCATGACAACCAGGGAGTGACAAGGTGTTCTAGTGAATGTAAGGTTCCCAAGTCATGGAAAAACGTAATGCTAGTCGTGAGGTCATGACTTCCAAGGTGTGTTAGGGAATGCTAGAGCATGCTAACATGTGCCAGATAGTACGAAGACATGTCAAACAAGATAAAATGTGCCAAGTGCTAAGGCATGCCAAGATGTACAAGGGTGTGATAATGCATGTCAGGGACTATCAAGGGAAAAAATAAGGAGTAATAAGTTAAAATACAAGGAAATGAGCACATAATAGGGTTAATAAGTCATCCATTTACCTTTTCCATGAGGGGCATGCTAGGCACACCAACACTAGGTGCCAAGTGCCAAGTGTTAATGCATTCTAGGTGCCAAATATTCCTCTGTTTATTCTCATCTAGTTTCCAATAAGTGATCTCAAATAACTTTAATATTAAACCTTACCAAAGCATACCAAGTCATGTCAATGCATCTCATACATGCTAAGACTTGCAAGGTGCCAACACGTGGCAAGTCCCAATGTGCGTAAGGGAGTGTGATGCATGCTATGAAGTGGCAGAGCATATCGAGTGTGATAGAGAGTGCCAATGCATGTTGAGGAGTGTTAGGGAGTACTAGGAAAACACAAGGGATCACTAGGTCAAAATGCATGGAAGTGAATGAATATGAGGGTGTGTTAGGGAGTGTCAATGAGTGCTAGCTATCATGTGAAGGAGGGAGTGACAATAAATGCTAAGCACGAGTAAGGCATGCCAGGGAATATCAAGGATTGTTAAGAAGTGCTAGAGTGTGCTAGGTAGTTCCACTGTGTGCTAACTTGTGCCAAATAGTGCCAAGGCATGTCATGTTCTAAGACATGCTAGGATGTGCATGGTGGCAAAGTATGTCAATATGCGTCAAGGAGTTTCAAGGAAACAAAAGGAATAACCAAGCTAAAATGCAAGGAAATGAACACATAAGAGGGTTAATAAGTTGGGACTTTATATTTTTCAAAAGGGGCATGCTAGGCACACTAATAATATGTTCCAATACATGCCAAGTTCCAATGTGTGCCAAGTGCTAATGTTTATCAATGCAATATTATTCCAAGGTGTTACAGGGCATGCCAACACATGATAGGGGAGCTATATACTATGCTAGGGCATGCCAACATGTGCTTGGGCATCTTACTCATGGCAAGATGTTCTAGGTACAAATATGTTCCAGGTACAAAGATGTTCCAAGACATGCGAGGTACCAAGGAATGTTAGTGTATTGTTCCAAAGCATGTTAAGGTGTGCCATGAGTGTTGACGAGTGCTAGGTCTCTCTCATTTATAGAATTGGAAAAGCTTGATTATGTATTAAATAATATAGTTCCTACACACTAGTTGAACTTTATTTAGATGAAATTTTCTAGATAATAAACCTAATAGAGATGAATCATGTGTTGACTCATAGGAAAACTATATTCTTATGACTTGAGGGAAATGATACACACTAATTACTTCTTAACAAATTGACTGACTATTATAACCACTATGACCTTGGAAACAATGAAAAAGACTCCACAACAATGTTCTTAAATCATTATCTTTTGACAAAAAATATAGTAACAGGTACATAGCGTTGGAATGATTAATGATGACAAACAATTTTTTACTGTCACCAAAGTAACCAAAAAGAGAATCGGTTAGGGTCAATAAAAGATCATCACTAGAAGTGTCACCAAAAAGAGAATTAGCGATGGGCCTTTAACGACCCTCACCAAAAGTGTCACCAAAGAGAGAATTAGTGACGGGCCTTTAACGACCCTCATCAAAAGTGTCATTGAAAATGGCTTTGGTGACAAACCTTAAAAAACCATCACTATATACACTTACAAGAATGATTTTTTAAAGACCGTCACCATATGCAACATTGGTGACAGGCCTTAAAGGTCCATCACAGGCATGAAGTGTCATCAAAAACTCATTAGAATGATCAATTATGATGAACATTTATTGACCATCACCAAAAGTAACCAAAAATATCATTGGTGATGGCCAATAAAAGATCGTCACTAGAAGTGTCACCAAAGAGAGAATTAGTGATGGGCCTTTAACGACCCTCACCAAAAGTATCACCAAAGAGAGAATTAGTGATGGGCCTTTAACGACCCTCACCAAAAGTGTCATTGAAAATGGCTTTGGTGACAAACCTTAAAGGACCATCACTATATACACTTACAACAACATTTTTTTAAATACTGTCACCATTTGCGACATTGGTGACAGACCTTAAAGGTCCGTCACAGGCATGACCCTCACCAATGACCTTTTTTCTTGTAGTGTCGAATCTCTCCTCCTTGTCTCATTTGAGTTCCAGCCCTTAATTAGCCCAATTTCCATGATTTTCTCTCAAAAACCTACAATCAATGCACATTAGTCCACTAGGCATAAGATCTCACTTTGACTCATCTCATTAAGAAAAATACAATCAAAACATGTAAGAAACTATGAGAAGAGTTGATTTGAATAAGCTAGGAGGTGCATTAAGATTCATATACTTACCCAATGATGAGGCTCATCAAGTATTTAAGACTATCATGATCTATTTTTACCTTAAAAATTATTCCCATTAGTTAAGGGTGCCATTTCTTCAATGCATATACTATTTCAAACATTTCCTTCTCATAAATAGGTTATTGTAAATACTTTCCTTTGAATGGATGATTTTCAAAAGCAATGGATCTTCCTTTTTGCATTAAAATAGCCCTAATGCCATTTTCTGAGGCATCACATTCGACAATAAAGGTTTTTGTGAAGTCTTGTGTAGCTAATACAAGAGCTCAGCACATTGCCTCTTTAAGATGTTGTTAGCTTGATGGGCCCTGACCTAGGTTCAGTGTTAGGTAGCCAATAAAATTCCTACACTACTAGCCCTTTCCGCCTCAGTCCGTGGAGCATGGACCGAAGTCTCACCCGAAGTAGTATAGGGGGGTGCAGGAACCAAGTTTTTGCACCCTGTGATGGTTATGATATTGGTTTTCTCCCTTAATCATTGCCTTCGCACAGATCGATAAGCCTTTGGGGCTTATCGATGTTTTTACTCCTCCGTTTTTCAGAACCTCCACGAAGGTAACCGACTTCCCTTCGTGCAACCCTAAACAATGATTCAAGCACTTACGTGCCTCTGTAACTATGTTACTATCTCGTTTCCCTAATTATCTTAGTGGTTAGTCAACTTTATCATGCAATTAATATTACCCTCGCATAAACATATAATATTACTTGCATTAAAATAAAATATAGGAATAGATACGTTTGCGCATCAATTTAACATTATATTGAAAACACAGAACTGAACATATCATAATTAGATGCAATAATCAGAGATAGAAAATAGAGTGATTCCAGAATAATTCTCTTTATTTATGATTCAAATTCCCAGTACAGACTCTATCCGCCCTGCGCACACATCTGCAGGGGTCTGCGCACTCAGCTTCAGACTTCCACCCTAGGCCTCTGCGTGCTTAGCTGCAAAGCCTCTTCCTATGATAAGACTCTCACTCTTAGCTCACCTAAACTTAACGATGACTCATGACTTCTAACTTACTTACTGTACTATCTTGTTAGATCTTCTAAGACTTCCCATTTTATACAATCCCATGGTCCGCGTACCATGGGTAAATCTCCAAAACCGACACAACTTATCTAGACTAAGGGCGGGAAACCCTTTTAACTTTAGACATATTCGTGCTTCGCGACCACAAAATGCAGAGACTTTACATTTCTTTACACAAAATTTGGGCCTTCTGCCCCAAAATTTGGGTGTTTAACCCCAAAATTGACCCCCAGGGGACTCGTTCCCAATAGATGTTCAAAGGCCTTAGTTGCTTCTCAAGTCCAAAAAAATGCATCTTTCTTTAGTAATGTTGTTAGAGGTGATTTTCACTTCCCAACAAATCCTCGAATATTCCTTAACGTTATGGGGATTTTCCATTCCTTGATGCTTTTAATCTTTTTAGCTTCTACCTTAACACCCTCCTGGGATGCAATATGACCCAAATATTCCACTTCTTGTACCCCAAAGAAACATTTGGAGGATTTTTCATATAATTTTTTCTCATTCGATAGTTTTAGCACCCTGTCAACATGCTAAAAATGATATTCCCAAGACTTGTTATAGATTAGTATATCATCAAAAAAAACTAACACAAATTTTCTAAGGGTTTGAAAGTGGAATTCATCAAACCTTGAAATGTGGAAGGTGCATTAGTAAGGCCAAAAGGCATGACCAAAAATTCATAATGACATTTATGAGTTCGAAATGTTGTTTTTAGAATGTATTATGTCTTCACACTAATTTGATGATAACCTGAATGAAGGTCCAACTTCGTGAAGTAAATTGCTCCATGTAGTTAGTCCAACAATTCATCAATGATAAGGATGGGAAACTTATCTTTAATAGTGAGATTGTTAAGCTCTCTATAATCCAAACACACATACACCACGATCAATATTTCTTGTGCACCAATACTACTAGAGAAGAGAAATAACTTTGGTTAGGTTGAATTATACTTGCCCTAGCATTTCTACAACCCTATGTTCAATTTCACTTTTCTTGGCATGAGTATATCTGTAAGATACTGTTAGGAGGACAAATTCCTATAATAAAGTGAATAACATGATCATGATCATGAATAGGTGGGAGACCTTTGGGAGTCTCAAATACCTTGGAATTATTGTCAAGGACTCTTTGGAGATCTAGACAAATGGATGACTTAGATGTTTAAACATTTAGTGAACATAATCGTGCAATTACCCATCATTGTATCTTCTTCAAAATATTTTTCGTTCCATTAGAGATGATTATCTTCCCAATTTTCCATGCAATACCCCTTTTAATTCAATTTCCTTTCCTTACAAGAAAATTTCTTGAAAATTAAAAGCTACCATCCTCAAATATTGTAACCATTGGAATCCTAACAACAATATCCACACCACCCATTTGAATGGTAAGAATTGGACTATTCAATACATATTCCCCCATGGTTAGATTGATATTATGGCACTTCCTTGAGAAATTTATAGTTCCTCCATTTGCAACCATCACTTGACACTCTAGTGTTAGATATGGAAAAAAATTCAAATCCTTGGATATCTTACTGTGAATAAAATTATGAGTACTATTTGAATCAATCAACACTATTACATTTTGCTTATTGATATATCCTTGTATCTTGAGAGTTTGAGTGGTAATTCCTACCAATGGAATACAAGATATGGTCAGATTCATTTCTTATTTTTCAGACCATGGGGTTGGTTCCTGGCATATATCTTATTCTTTTGATGTTTCTTGTTCCTTTTCTTCCTCCTCTTCACAATATATGCAAAATAATTTCTTCTAAGTGCACTTATGACCTTTAGTGTATTTTCTATCACAATTGTAACAAATCCCTTTTACTCCTTTTTCCTCCAATTGTTCTGGTGTCAACCTTGTAGGTTGTGGGAAGCTAGGAGTGGAAACACTTCCATGTTTATAGTTGTGAGTGGTAGACCTCCTTGTTGCTATAATTTTTCTTCAACTTTTCTTGCCACCCTGAATGTATTCTCCAATTACTTAGGTTCCCAAATGAAAACCTCATGTTGGATGTTATCATTTAAACTCCCTATGAAGACATTAATCAGATGCTCCTATGGAATATCAGTTACCTTGATATTCAATATTTGGAAGTCCTAAATGTGCTCCCCAAATGAGCCCTTTTGTTTGAGTTGGCTAGAGAAGGTATTTATTTTTTATCCTCATAATGTGCTATCAATACCTCTATAAAAATTATCGAAGTGACTAGTTCTTTATGAGAAAAAAACCTCTGATACCATACAAATTAATTGGGTTCTAAATATAAATATTGTAACACCCTCCTCCCACATATACCCAAGAAACGAGCCATCCTAGGTCAACATGTGACGAGAGGCCACTATGATATGATTTGACCTCCTAAGTCACGTTAAGGAAGTGGAACTGATGGAAACACACCACACTAATATCCAACATCAGCTTCATAATCCTTAGGAGGCATGTAAGCCACTCACACAGCAAGTCCCTGGGTGCCACTGACGTTATGGATCTCTTAGCCCATAGTTTCTCTCATGCTATGGGCAAGGGAGAAACCAGAAACCCAAAGTCACTCTCATAGGCTTGCCTACCAGCGACCAGAGACCAAAGTTGTCAGTGTTATGCCAACGACTTTGGGATTTGAGCCACTTTTTCATGCCCAGAGCCCAAGACACTACCCAGAATTGAACCATCTCTTCAAATCATTAAAATAACATGGAAATGATAGTACTAAAAAAAATACTTGTTCAAGACCTTGACTGGACCCCTACTAGCCATGATAGGAATTTTGTTATAAACTTAACAAATATGCAACCTACAAGCATAAATAACAGATCTAAGCATAAGGGTCTCATACTTATCTGAGATTCGCCATGAATAATTTTTTCCTTATCACTTTAACTATCATTCCATCCATTGGGTCATAGATACATTGTTAATTCATATATAAGTAAAAACATGATGAGAGCCATACATATCTACTATCATAAAACATATAAATAACCAGCATAATAGGGGCAGAAATATCCATGAAATCACCATATCAACCACATATAATCCATCATAATACTCATAGGAATATCAAGATAAATAACCTTTCATTAATGATGCAAAATCCAAACCTGGGATGGGACTTCCACGTTCTAACCGACCATAGAATGGCTGAACCAAATCTCTCTTCGGCTATTCACCCCCATGTCATATTCCAAGCATGAATGTGGGATTTCATAGAACACATCAATAAAAACCATCCAAGGCTTTCAGAGGCCATCCACCTCAACCCATCAAACAGTGAGTCAACCTCACAATCATACATCACAAAACCATCACCATATCGGTCTCTATCCAAGCCTTTTAGGGCTCCAGAGCGTTTGTCCAACCCAGGCTCGAGGACTAGTAACTCAACCCATAGATATTAACGAGCTCCAGAGCATTTGTCCAACCAAGGCTCTAGAACTAGTAACTCAACCCACCAAGGGCTCTAGAGCATTTTTCCAACCAAGGCTCCAGGGGTAGTAACTCAACCCAAGTTTTTCCAAGGCTTTAGAGCATTTGTCCAACCAAGACTCTAGGACTAGTAACTCAACCCAAGCTAAGGAAACATGAGAACCAACTAAAAACACAACAATGAAAATAAACCCACAATCACCATGACTATCCAGGAAATGGCAAGGCTAGGCAATCCACTGTCAATCTCGGCCATCCTCCATGCCAATGACAGATCACAACCAAAAATCCACATGCATATGTCATGCATGCCAAAACTAGTGAAGGAAACATACATGCAACTCGGTACCTGCAAGAAAATTTGATGTAGTCGCTAATCCCAATTCCTCCTTGTGCTTTCCTACTCTTCTTTTGCCTTCTTTCTCCAAGAATCCAAGTATGCCACACCCTCCAAGAGTGCTCCAAGAAAACTCTAATTCTCCAAGAGTATGAGAGATAGAGAGAGAGAATAATGAGAGAGATCTAAAATTGAACTAACCAAGTCTTTCCCACTAATCCTTGGAAGCTTTTTTATTAATGAAGCCTCTATTTTCTTCATTTTCCATTATTTTCCTTCATTTTCATCCTCACTTGCAACTTGTGACATTGCACCTTCTTTTTCTCCTAATTTCCATTATTTTCATAAATAAAATGCCAATATATGCCTCATGCCTTTCCAAAGCCTTTTCCATTTCCTTTGTCAATTTCCTTAGCCATAATAAACTAAATCAACACCCATTAGGATGTTTCCTCCACTGTTTAGCTTGGAATACGTGTCCGATCATCGTGGCCTTATATATATATATATATATATATACATGGAATTTTCACCAGGGTTGTTATAGAACCCTCCCCCTTGGGGGAACACCATCCTCAGTGTTCAATGACACCTATAACAAATAAGACTTCTGAAAACAAAACATACTACCCATGGACCTTTATAACATAGCTCATTGCAGTATTTACAATGACCACTACTAAAACATGACAAACATACCATTTACTAGAGCTTTATAACACAACTCATTACGGTATTTAAAATAACCACATCTACACACACATTTGCTTCAACCATAAAATAACCATATTATCTATGGAGCTTTATAAAGACATCTCGATACAGTATTTACAGTATTATATGCATATACACATATGCACATTTTCTCAACCAGTAAATAAAAGGGATACGATGCTTGCATCCACAACAAGGGAATCTAGAGGCTCACACCTCCACCCTCAAAGTAATACCAGGATTCACCTCCTTTCCAGGAAGTCTAGAATCCACTGCAAGGTCAAATCTACATCCAATGTCGAGTGTTATAATCCTGTGCCACTTGTCCTCTCAGTGAACAATTACCGGCTCATTATTTTGGCGCACACTCCCAATGTGCATCTGATTCCATATGGAAATGATAATTACCCAAACAAATCCATCTATGGGCTTCCCTTCTCTATTATACGGTCCCTTGGGCAATTCGGGCATCGCCTTCTGTGCAATCACACACCTTCAAAGTTCCATTGGCACCCCCATCTCGAGCAGTCCATCCCTTCGCAAGGCTTCCTCACATCGGAAGATATAAAAACCAAGGCATACACCTACCTCAAAACCATCATACTGGTCATAGCTTTCTCATGGAAATCAATGGACACTACTAGGTACCAATGTGCCACAATGGCCTTGCTCCTAAATACTTTACCATCATACTACTTCATTTTCTAATTCCTTTTATTGTTGCAATTTCTTACAGATGGTTTTAATCACCCAATCGAGAATTTTCGTGCTTCTTGTGCCAAGAACATAACTTCCATTAGATTTTAAAATAAATTGAAATAAATTCACATCATACCTCTTTGGTAGCCCGTCAATAAGGTACACTTGCAACCATGTTTACTTCCTATCACAACAAGTCAAACTAGCATCTTTGACCAAATCAACATGTATAAAAATATCTCATCATGTTAGCTCAAAACATAACCATAATAGATCAAAATCATAAATCACATGTAACCATCATAAACCAGAATCATAATTCACTTGTAATCATCATATACCAAAATCATAAATCATATGCATAATAAAACCGAAATAATATATCGATATTTATCCTTTAATCGATCCTTACTTGTGCCTTTGTTCTTATTTCGTACGCACAACAGATCAGTTTCCACGCCCGAAAAACACCCAGTGCCTTTTCCTCAACCAAGTGCACATATACATAGTGTGCATCACACACATATGACCACACATGACATACAACTCCATGAAATACATGCACTCACACCTGACATACAACACATACATGTACACCCAATGTATACAATACAATACATACGCCTACATCCAGTGCATAACATAATACATACACCTACACCTGGCATACAACACAACACAATACATCTATACCTGATGTAAAACACCACAAAATACATGCACCTACAGAATGCACATACATAGTACCACATGCCCTCAACACATAATGTATAACATGCACACAATACCACATGTGCACTAGTACCATATGTACAACATGTACACATTTCCACCTATATACCGCACCACCTACACAACATGTGCACAACATCACATGTACACGATGCCACCTATACAACGTGTACACAATGCCACATGTACACTACACCACTTATACAATGTGTACACAATACCACATGTACATAGTACCACATGCACGACATGTACACGACACCACTTGCACAATATGTACATAACAGCACATGCACATAGTGCCACTTGTACAACATTTACACATGACCATATACACACAAGACCACTTGTACAATCATTCACACCACATGTACAACATGCACACAACACCACATGTACATAGCACTGCATATCCAACATGTACATAGCATCATATGTACACAACACCGTATATCCAACACGTGCAGAGCACCATATGCATACAACACCACATATCCATCATGCACACAGTACAATGTGTACACAATGCCATATATCCAACATGTACATAGCACCATCTATACCCAACATTGAATATGCAACATTCATAAAAAACTATCTGTACTAACACCCTGTACATAATATTGCATAAGCAACATGTACACACACTACATATGCACAATACGGCATGCGCACAATCATCACATATGAAACATGTACAACCTGTATGACATATGCACAAAAATAATACCACACATCTAAAACCACACTACCTCTACAAAGCAACCTTGCTTCCAGCGTCTTATCCATGCTTTTCCTAGCATGTTGCAAACCACACTGCTTTCATTTCGCTGATGTATCCCTTGGTATAACCTGTCCATAACATAGACATAATATAATCTCATAATATAATATCATAATATAAACTCATAACCATAATATAATGACCTCGTATATTTGTCATAACTACTCTTCCCACTTGATCCCTCATAAACCAAGAACCTCTTCATGTCATTCACCTGCGTAAGAAAACATTCCTCCACAAGAACAATTCCTGATGACCATTTCATATAGTGGCATAGATACATGGACACATACATACATATACATTAACATAAAACAATCATGGTCCTGTCAAACAATGACATACATACACACAAATATATACACATAAATGTTACCGTTAATAATCATGATCCATGATGACCTTGTCAGACATGACATAATACATACATACATGTATATATATAAACATCAACATAAACCAAGTATCATAAGGTTAAGCCTTTAAGAGAATCCCCTTTATGCATGCAACACATGTGCAACATCGAGAACAATAGTTCCCAACATAGCTAGGGATATGATGCCTCAAGTCCATTCACCTTACCTTTCTTGATTACCTTTCTCGTGAATGTTCTATCATCATCCATTTACACCAATGGACCCAACCAATCAAACTAGTTGCCATACGCTTACCTTCTGCTGCGCTTACTCATGCACCAAGCTTCATTCGTGTCTTACATTACCTTTCGGTTACTACACATCTCTCCCCAAGCTCCATTTCTTTCCCTCTTTCCCAAACCAATTCCAAAGACTCAACACATAAAAGGAAAGACAAGAAACAAACAATAAGAAGACCATGAAAACCCATAACAATATGACACTACAACAAAGTGGCAAGGCGTTGCACCAGACATAAACAAAACCAAAATCAATCTCAACAATTCATAAAAGACGAAAAGCACAAGACTGGCAATAGACACCATGACTCAATCCCCATGGTTCCCAAGGAAAGCTCAACTAGAGCCTTCTTCAAAATTTCATGGAAATTTCATTTCCATGCAATCCCCTACATCATACCATCATAAACACATACTTTTCAGTGCATAAATAGATATAACAATACACCAAATACCTTATCTTGTTTTTCCAAGCACGTTGCTTGCAACGGAACACATCCACACCATCTCTCAAGGGACTCCAATTCCCTTGATAGATCTACCTATAACTAGAAATTGGCTGATATACTTGTCTAATACATGTCCATGAATATAACACATATCCACATAATGTCAGACAAGATTAAGGTTAAGAAGACTTCTTATACGCAAATCACTAATTCACTTGGAATTAGGGTTTCCAAACATAACCAAAAGAAGTCTTACCCAATTCCTTCCTTTTACCTTTTTACCTTGTTGCAATCAAGGCTTACTATGTGTTTTCACATCACCCAACTGTTAGCTATGTAAGAACATCAATTGGTATCCCGTCACACTAATACCAAGCATGTTTCCTACAATTGTTTACACATGTCAACCACATGTTCGAGATATCAAGACAATCATATCTATCAATTTGAAATCAACCTTTACCAAGACTAACAATCACGTCATAATCCATAGTCAACTCAGAGTTATTAGACATAATGCTACAACTATCACCTACTATACTCAAGTACATATCAACTATCTCGACACATATGTGTTAGTAAAATCATCTTAAAACAAGATCATTGGAACACATACTCATATTATGCAACTCATCAAACTTTCAACCAACTTGCAAACATATCATGTTAAATAAATCAACTAGATGACATAATAGACAGCAAACACCCAACACCAAATAGCTGACATAATCAAGAATGAAGCACCGAGTATACTACATAAGCAAACTCATACCTTAGTGTACCTCAGGGGAGGTTATCTTGTCTGCACAATCAATCTAGTTAGCAAGATATAACTTTACAACATGTCAACTCAAACATAAATAAGATCAAAATATCCATAACACTAACTAACTAACCTGTTCTCATCATAAACTCATGAGCATTTATCATTCATGCATAACAACCACATGTGCAAAGTCATAACAAATATGTCATCTCATACCTGAATATTGTAACCATAACCATCTGCATAGTCCAATCCAATTTAGCATGATACATATAAAATCAAGATATTAATATTACAACCCTAATCGTTAAGTTAACTAACATATAACAACAATAGGTTAACCTATAGAATACTCATCAACAACATACAACATGATCATCAAGTTATCTAACATAAACAAAAATAGCAATGCATACAACCACAGGTTACTATCATTCATGACTATATGACACATGTGCATATGAATATACTAATCAATTATCATCTATCATAAATGTAACCATAACATCAAAAGACATGTAAATAAACCTAATGTATATAAACCTAATGCATATAACAATCCTTGACTTACATACATGCATGCCAAACATAAAATACATGTATGACGGTCAGCTCTTACCCCAAAGTCCAATGTTGTAACCTCATTATGATGATCTACATCTCCTTCTCTATCTCAACCAACACATTAGCATCATAACAACCAATAGCATCATGATGACCTAAATTACATACCCTAACTTCACAAGGCATGTTTGACCTTCTATTCATGCATAACTATAACCAAGACCATACATGCATGACAACTGCATAATCAACCATACATGTAGGAGGACATACTCCACGACAACACCTTCTATCTTCACATGGCGAAATCACTACAACCATGATCAAAACCATGCAAACGCATCAAGCACATGGACTACATGCATAAGGAACACATATGCAACCAACATGAAAGCATAATCAACACACATCCCAAGGAGAGTGCAACCATGGTCTAATACCACTTTGTAACACCCTCCTCCCACATCTACCCAAGCAACTAACCAGCCGGGGTAAACAAGTGATGAGAGGCCATTATGATATGATTCGACCTCCTAAGTCATGTTAAGGAAGTGGCACCAATGGAAACACACCATACATATATCCAACATCAACTTCATGTTCCTCAGGAGACATGTCAGCCACTCAGATAGCCTGTCCCTGGGTCCCACTAATGTTTTGGATCTCTTAGGTGATAGTCTCTCTCATGTTATGGGCAAGGGAGCGAACATAAACCCAAAGTCACTCTCACAGGCTTGCCTGCCAACAACCAGAGACCAAAGTTGCCAGTCCTATGCCAGCAACTCCGAGATTTGAGCCACTTTTTCAGGCCTAAAGCCCAGGTCACCACCCAGAATCGAACCATCTATTCAAATCAGTAAAATAACATGGAAATGACAATACTAAAGCAAATGCTTGTTCAAGACCTTCACTGGACCCCTTAGCCATGACAGGCATTTTGCCAAAGACTTAGTAAATATGAAACCTATAGATGTAAATAATAGATATGAGCATAGGGGTCTCACACTTATTTGAGATTCACCATGAAGCATTGTTTCCTTATCACTTTAACTACCATTCCATACATTAGGTCATAGATACATTTTTCATTCATATATAAGTAAAAAGATGATGAGAGCCATACATAGATGTTGTCATAAAACATATAAATAACCAACATAATAGGGGTAGAGATATCCATGAAATCATAGCCATATAAACCACATATAATCCATCATAATACTCATAGAAATATTAGGAGAAATAATCGTTCATTAATGATGCAAAATCCAAATCTGGGTTGGGACTTCCATGTTCCACCCAACCGTAGAATGGCTGAGCCAAATCTCTCTTTAGCCATTCACCCCTGTTCCATATTCCAAGCATTAATGTGGGATTTCATAGAACACATCAATAAAGCCATCCAAGGCTTCGAGAGGCTATCCACCTCAACCCATGAAACAGTGATTCCACCTCACGGTCGGACATCACAAAACCATCATTAGATCAATCTTTATCCAAGCCTTCTAGGGCTCTAGAGAATTTGTTGAACCAAGGCTTCAGGACTAGGAACTCAACCCACAACTTTTACGGGGCTCCAGAGCATTTGTCCCACCAGGGCTCCAAGACTAGTAACTCAACCCACCAAGGGCTCCAGAGCATTTTTCCATCCAAGGCTCCAGTACTAGTAACTCAACCCAAGATAAGGAAACATGAGAACCAACCAAAAACACAACACTAAAAATAAACCCCCAATCACCATGGCTATCCAGGAAATGGCAAGGCTAGGAAATCCACTGTCAATCTCAACCATCCTCCATGCCAATGATAGATCACAACAAAAATTCCACATGCATATGTCATGCATGCCAAAACTGGTGAAGGAAACATACATGCAACTTAGTACCTACAAGTCAATATGATGTAGTTGTTGATCTTGATGCCTTCTTACACTTCATGCTCTTCCTTTGCCTTCTTGCTCTAAGAATCCAAGTATGCCACACCCTCCAAGAGTGCTCCAATAAAACTCTAAGTCTCCAAGCATATGAGAGAGAGAGAGAGAATAATGAGAGAGCTCAAAAAATGAACTGACCAAGTCTTGCCCATTGATCCTTGGAAGCCTTTTTATTAATGAGGCCTTTGTTTTCTTCATTTTCCTCCTCACATACAACCTGTGACCTTTCACCTTATTTTTCTCCTAATTTCCATTATTTCCATAAATAAAATGCCAATAAATGCCTCATGTCTTTCCAAAGACTTTGTCATTTCTTTTGTCAATTTCCTTAGCTATAATAAACCGAATCAACACCCATTAGGATGGATGCTTCCCCCACCATTCATGTTGGAAGACGTGTAACATCACCATGGCCTTATATATATATATATATATATATATATATATATATATATATATATATATATATATATTACATGGAATTTTCACCAAGGTTGTTACAAATATGAAATGTGTACCTTTTGTGTGTATTGCACATCGTGTAGTTAAAAGAACTACTCCATTTGTAGTATCCATGTTACCATATCCTTTCCATCAAACTTCCTCATATCGATCTTTGGAATGTTGTGGATCTTAAACCCAACGTTGGAGTCTCTAAAATTATAATTCATATTCCTTTTATCCTCATCACGATTTTCATAGAGTACCTTGTATGAGAGAGAGAGAGAATAATGATAGAGCTCAAAAACTGAACTGACCAAGTCTTGCCCATTGATCCTTGGAAGCCTTTTTATTAATGAGGCCTTTGTTTTCTTCATTTTCCATTATTTTCCTTTATTTTCCTCCTCACATGCAACCTGTGACCTTTCACCTTCTTTTTCTCCTAATTTCCATTATTTTCATAAATAAAATGCCAATAAATGCCTCATGTCTTTCCAAAGACTTTGTCATTTCTTTTGTCAATTTCCTTAGCTATAACAAACCGAATCAACACCCATTAGGATGGATGTTTCCCCCACCATTCATGTTGGAATACGTGTAACATCACCGTGGCCTTATATATATATATATATATATATATATATATATTACGTGGAATTTTCACCAAGGTTGTTACAAATATGAAATGTGTGCCTTTTGTGTGTATTGCACATCGTGTAGTTAAAAGAACTACTCCATTTGTAGTATCCATGTTACCATATCCTTTCCATCAAACTTCCTCATATCGATCTTTGGAATGTGGTGGATCTTAAACCCAACGTTGGATTCTATAAAATTATAATTCATATTCCTTTTATCCTCATCACGATTTTCATGGAGTACCTTGTCACCACTAGGAAGCATTTCTTGTAGCACCTTTGTCAATCCTTGCTTCAAAACTTCCAGGTCCCTTTTCATTTTTGTTTTTAAACCATCTGAAGATTTACTTATATGATTTTTATTTTAATTGGAATTTGATGTTGGAAATGTTCTCACTATTGTGGGGGGTTGGGGGGTGGGGTGTTGAATCAATAGAGACAATCTATACTTTAAAATTCTTTTCCAATTACTAAGTCACAATCAAACATTACACCATTAGTAAATTGGAAAAGTAAAGACCATGATTATCACATAAAATCCATAATACTATCAAACAATCACATGAACAAGGGACACAAGGATCTCTGGTGGAAACCCCCCTCCAAGGAAAAAAACACCCTTTCATGTTGTTTTTGTTGCTCTGCTTTAAATTGTATTAATCAACAAATTAATTTACATCATCATAGCTGGCTATGTCCAGCAAGGGGGTTTCTCACTCTGAATCGACTAAGTGAACACCCATCCACTAGAGACTCTTATCCCTTAAAAGACTTACCCAACACCCATTGGACTATGAGAATATTACTTCCTCTACTGAATCTATTGACACCCATCAGTAAGTAACACCCATCCCTTCTTCACCAAGATATCTCAATCTATTGATCACTAGGGCCACATTTCAGAATAGTTCAAACTGGACCCCTACACAAGACAACAACTTTATCTCTTCAATAATCTCAATACATCAGTTCAATCAAACAAGTACATCTCAATCAACTCATCCAGTAGCATGCATAAGTTATGACTCTAGCAAAATAGTCTAAGTGTAAATTATCAAGGCTACACAACAATGGTCTCCAAGGATATACAACAATCATCCAATAGAATATTTGTTCAAATTATGATCATTGAGTAACCAACACACATAAATATCTTACAACACAATCATACATCGAAACCCTGCATACATATACTCCAAAAACATCTCCATCAAAAACAGAGTGCACAAGACCAAACAACAAGTAAATGGAGTAGTCATACTATGCAATGTTACAACCATACAACTCAAACGTCTACAATATAATCATTTTCCCCTCAATTATGAACTCCTACAAATACAATGTTAACACAACAATAGTTCCATAGAGAGCATGCTTAACATATAACCTCCACAATAGCATAAATTTCCTCCATGATTTTTCTTCATAATCTTCATGAAACATTTGAATAAGCACATACATAAAACTTTGTTGTAAACTTATGATCTAAATCTCATCGATCTCTACTACAATGACTTCGTATTCCCTCTCACAGGCATGTAAATCAAACTATGCATCTCTATACTCCTAGAAAATGCATCTCTTAATCTCTTGTTATCGTTCTACTGTAGGAGATTGACCTCTAGACTGTGCATCAACCTCTGCATCTTACGCCACATAAACAATATTCGATCTGCTCTTCTTTTAAATAATTTTTTCCACTACTCCACTACTTATTCCATTAAATCATTCACACCTCAAATTACATTCCATCGTATTTATTTAGTCAATTTGAACCTTTAATGAAAATTCTCGAACAAGATATATCATAAAGACCAACTAAATCATCCACAATATGTGATGAATCCAGAGAAACTCAACATGTAGACATAGTCACTTGCATAGGCTTGGAGAAAATCAAGTAGAAAGCCTGGTCGCTCGCATAAGCTTGTCTTCCAAGAAATTAGACTATTTTAGTCGCTCTGATGACCTACCATCTATGCGACTGGGTAGAGGATGAAGGAAAAACAAAGTATCTTCAATTCAGAACCACCTCCAACTTTTTTCTCAGCATCTCTAGAATTTGTAAAACTTTTACAATTCATGACAAGACTCAAAAACATCTCTGCAACCTCCTTTTGATCTTATACATGATTTACTCACCATAAATTCAAGAACCAACTCATGAGAGCATAAACTATATCTAGTGGCATCAAACATGAAGTTTAGTTGTAGATGGTATCATGAAAACCTCTTCAACACCTTTAGATATCATCAGGATTTCAATCCATAACTCAGGAGCATCAATGGAATATCAATGGATACACTACAAGAATCATCCAACAAGCATCATCTACATGGAGACCTAGTTAACTAGTCAATTAACAAAACCATCAAAGAACCTCCAACATAAACATTTTCCATAGCAACCATATAAACCAATGCATATCATCTCCAACACAAGTCCGCGTTGACATCAATGCCAACCATCACTCACTGGAACATTTAACAACTATCACAATATCCCTCATCTCAATATCAATGCCAACAATCTCCCCCTTTGGGATTGACGACAACCCATAGATGAACCATCCAAACAACCTCATGAAGAATTGAACTCGTCATTTTCTCCCCCTTTGAAATAAATGGAAAAGGGACAAACTCAACATGTTAAGGAATCCAACATATCAATGAAATAAGCACTCCCCTTGTCAATCACAACATCATTCCAATACAAAGTTGATGGAAGCCAACAAACTGCTGCTAAGTTGAACAAGCTCCCCCCGAACATATAAAGGGGTTGTAAATACATCTCTTGGAATGTTGAATGTGCTATCTCTGTTATTGCTAGTACCTCTTGTCATATGCAAGAAGGTTGCTCCTCATTTATCAATTCTTTGACCAAATTGGCCTAATGATGATCAATAAGATACAAGTCATAATACATGGTTGAATGAATGATAATAAATGTCTTTACAAAGCCTCTGACTAGCTGAACTATGACCCCTCTCTCATGTATGAAATACATACTCATGACTAATAAGAAGGGTGTGACAATACATGGCTACTCAAAGGACTCCAAGAGATCATACAAGACAAAAAAATACATGACATTAATTATCCCTAACATGGTTGTAACAATTCTCATTCCACACACTCTTGACATGGCCCATCACTCTCTCTCTTAACTCCTATTTTTTATATATGTAGAACTAAAATAAAACTCCATATGAATGATTACATGGATTTTTAGAAAAAATGCATGGTTATGGCATTGAGAGTACATAAATGTTATGATACATTATGCACAAATACAACTCTCATCAATGCCTTCTAGGCATCAATACCACCATAGTACATTGTGAGACATGAAGTACCAATCTCATATATGAATCTATCTTTCTCCAAAACTTATAATGGAGAGAAATGAAACCATATGCATGTCATGAATGAATGAATGTCATCAATAAGCCTGGAAATCTTCAACATTTCAGCCATATGTCAAGGAAGCAACAACAAATGTGTAATATGCCATGTAAATTATTTTCCATTTATAAGAACCCTTGGAAAAAACAATTAACATATATATCCTTCTCCTCTTAAAATTATGTGATCCTCATATAGGAATTATACTCCATGACAAATCAATAATGAGATGATAAGCAACACACATTTGATCCTCAACACTTAAGCCATGATGGAAAATTTTAGTAGCAACAACAATATGTGAGCTCATAGGAAGATAAGACAATAAGAAACAATATAACCTCACTTCAGCAACAACAATGATAATAGTTTCTATTTTCAAGCTTCTGTGATCCATAATGAATTAAGAAAAGTCTTTCGGTAGAAATCACATAAGAGAAATTTTTGGCCAACGAGTTTCGAACCAACAAGATCTGGTCCAGATGATGAAACACACTTGTTGGTTCGAAACGCGTCGACCATAAATTTCTCTTATGTGATTTCTACCGAAAGACTTTGCTTAAATGATAATAATATCAGCATATGAAACTCATGATCTCTTTGACCAAACCATCAATAGTAGCTAGTAGCAGCATGTGAACAAGAATGAAGATAAAATGGTGACATAACATCATAGAGAAGCAACATAACAACCACCATAGTTGAACTTATATTTAGCATCAACAAATATATGTCTCTACAATGAGATAAGAGATCAATCTTCAGCAACAACATAATATGTGGATCTATCAAGGAGGAAATTAATCATAGCAGCATTAAACTCAGTAGCAGCAACATCACTCTCAACCAAATAAAACATCATAATCATCATCATCCATATCATGGTGATAATAATAGCGCCATATGATGACTATTAGCAGCAATAATATAGAATAGATCTCAAATCAAGGAAGAAACATGAGCATGAGTAACAACACTCTTTTCATCCACATCACTAGGCAACATAGCAACATTAGTAAGAATAACAGTAGACTAAAAAATCAGCTCCATGAGTACCATCAACGCTCTCCAATCAAGTGAATAATACGTCTTCTATGAAGCTAAATCATCACCAAAAATAGATGGATCACTACAACAATTTATTCAACAAAGTTGAAACCCCAAGTCCATGCAATAAAATATAGATCAATATGTTCACAACAACATATTTTCAACCAACATGCATCATTGAAGAACCAGTTAGAAAGTTGATCTAAACACCAGATAACAACAACATGATTTCTTACAAACAAAATATCAACAACTATTCATGAACCAAGGCAAGTATAAGGAAGTAATCATTTAGCATCCATATAGATTATTAAAAGTAGAAATAAATCGATAGGTCATGCAAATATAAACTTGTACAAATATTTTGATACACATCCCACCTAAAAACTGTCACCAATGCAATGTTCACTACATAATTGTGACATCTACCTTCTCATCATGACAACATTTGCATAAGAGAAATATATGCATGATAATATCATCTATCTCTTGAGCATGCATCTATGTCTTCATCAAAGTTTCAACAAACTACTACAATCAATCATTCAATTGATTCAAGCAATACCAAAAATTAGCAAATCCGAAAACTCAATATACTTTTATCCAATTATGGTTGCATTATCAAGGATTCTCTTCCAAAATCAAAATCCTACCATATTCTCCCCCTGAGACCATGACAACCTCATTTTTTGATAGGAGTCACTTGCTTCTCCTTTTTCTTCAAGATTTTGTTGGTTTGATTCTTGACATGCACTTCACTATTTGATCTATTGTCTGATCTTCTTTGAGTAGTCTTTGTCTTTTGAGTGAATCCCCGTTAGCATGTAGGCAATTTGCAGTCTTTGGCCTTATGGCCAATGTTGTCATACATGTAACACCTTATATGCCCAAGAAACAATGGGCAATATTTGAAACTCCCCTTCTTCACATAGTTCATGCAATCAAATTCCTTAAGCCCGAAATTGTTACACAAAAAATAATAGCCATAAAATGAATTTTTATACCTGGCCATGGATGATTTTACTTGATATGTTATTTTATCCAAATCCTCCTTATGTTGCACGCTTCTGCATTTTGCAACAACATGCCTAGGCTTTTGACAGTTGAAGCATCATATCCATCTTGAGGGAATGGATGATCTATTTGGCAAAACTTTTCCCTTCCTTGACTTATGGTTTTGATGATGTGCTTCTTCCTTGTTATTCTTACTGTTGGAATCATCTTTTGTTGCTAGTTTCTCAAAACTTGTTACCGAACTAGTTTCTTCTTTATGGAGACTAGTATCTAGAGGATTTTGATTAGTTGCCAGTTCAATGGTTTTCTCTTTTGAATTAATTCTCAATGTAGCCATTTCTGCTTCCAAAATTTGATATTTCTTTCTCATTCCTTCTTTGATTTTCCTTGCTTCGTCCAATTGGGTTTTTAATTTGATGATATCTTCTTTGTAAACACATTCCTTCTCATCAAGTATTTGCAATAATTTCTGTTGGTTTTTATTTTCAGCCTTGAGCTTTCTAATTTCTGCTTCTAGGGTTTCAATCTTGCAAGGCTCTTCATCTTCTAGATTTGAATTCTTTGCAAAAGGGTTATTACCACTTCTCTCCAAAGCATCAAACTGAATTGAATGATCATTATCTTCTAAATCATCAAACTCAAGTAGATCATCATCACTACAAGAAAATTTACTTCCAGATATAAAATGATCGCAACATTTACCTTCACCATTTTTTACCAGCAAGAAGAGGGGTTCTTTAGAATTTGAAACTTTATTTACTTTTTTATTACTCTTATTTTTCTAGCACTTCGTCTTCTTATTCTTTGTCCTGGCCCATGATATGCTCTCAAGCGATTAAGCTTCACCGAGAGAACCCTGCTCTAATACCAATTATTGGAAATGTGTTCACTACTGAGTGCGGGGAGAGGGGGGGTGGGCGAATCAGTAGCGACAGTGTATACTTTAAAATTATTTTCCAATTATTAAACCAACAAATTAAATACCATGATCATGACATAAAAGACATAATAATATCAAACAATCACATGAAAAAGGGACACAAGAATCTCTAGTGGAAAACCTCCCTCCGGGGCAAAAACCACCCTTCAAATCAATTTACATCATCATAGTTGGCTATGTCCAGCAAGGAAGTTTCTCACTTTGAATCAACTAAGTGAACACCCATCCACTGGAGACTCTTATCCCCTAAAAGCCTTGCCCAATACCCATTGGACTATGTGAATATTGCTTCCTATATTAAAGCTACCGACACCAATCGACAAGGAACATCCATCCCTTCTTCACCAAGTTATCTCGATTTTTTGATCACTAGGGCCACATTTAATAATATTTCAAGCTAGACCCCTACATAAGACAACAACAACTTTCTCTCATTGATAATCTCAATACATCATCTCAATCAAACAAATACATCTCAATCAACTCATCCAGCAACATGCATAAGCTATGATTCTATCAAAACCATCTCATTGTAAATTATCAACACTACACAAAAATGGTCGCCAAGGATATACAACAATCCTCCAATAGAATCTATGTTTAAATTATGCCCATTTAATAACCAACACACATAAATCTCGTACAACACAACCAGACATCGAAACCCTACATATATACACTCTAAAAACATCTCCATCAAAACTAGAGTGCACAAGATTAAACAAGAAGGAAACGAAGTAGCTATACAATGCAATGCTACAACCATACAACTCAAACATATGTAATATAATCATTGTCCACTCCAATATGAAGTCCTTAAAATACAGTGTTAGCACACAATAGATCCATAGAGAGCATGCTTAACATATAACCTCCACAAGAGCATAAATATCCTCCATGATTTGTCTTTGTAAACTGCATGAAACATCTAAAGAACCACATACATAAAAAATTGTTGTAAACTTATGATATAAAGCTCACCAATCTCTACTATGAATGCATATTCCCTCTCACAAGAATGTAAATCAAACTTTGTATCTCTATATTCCTAACAGACTCATCTCTTAATCTTTGGTTATCCTTCTACTATAGGAGCTTGACTTGAAGACTATGCATCAACCTCTGCATCTCACACCACACAAAAAATAGTCGATCTGCTCTTCTTTTAAACAAGTTATGCCATTACTCCACTAATTACTCCATTGAAGCATTCACACTTAAAATTACATTCCATCATGTTGATTTAGTCAATTTGAACCTTTAATGAAAATTCTCGAACAAGATATGTCATAAAAAACAATTAAATCATTCAGGATGCATGAGGAATCTAGAGAAACTTGACCTATAGACATAGTCTCTTACACAGGCTTGGAGAAAGTTGACTGGAAAGCTTGGTCCATTGCATGGGAATGTCCTCCAAGCGACTGGACTATTTCAGTCACTCTGGTGACCCACCATTAGTGCGAGTGGGTAGAGGATGAAGGAAAAACACAATATCTTCAATTCATAACTGCCTCCAACTTCTTTCTCAGCATATATAGAATATGTAAAACTTGTACAACTCATGACAAGCCTTAAAACCATCTCTACAACCTTCTTTTGAGCTTATACATGATGTAGTCACCATAAATGAAAGAACCAACTCATGAGAGAAAAAACTATATCAAGTGGCATAAAACATGAAGCTTAGCTTTAGATGGGATCATGACAACTTGTTCAACACCTTTAGACATCATCAGGATTCTGATCCATAACTCGGGAGCATCAATGGCATCTCAAAGGAAACACTACAAACATCATCCAACAAGCATAATCTACATGGAGACCTAGTTAACTAATCAACAAACAAAACCATCAAAGCATCCACAACATAAACATTTTCCATAGAAACCATATAAGCCAATTCATATCATCTCCAACACAAATTTGGTTTGACATCAATGCCAGCTATCACTCATTGCAGCACTCATCAACTATCACAACATGACTCATCTCAACATCAATGCCAACAATTGATATACATTGTGCACTTTATTTTGTCAAACCAAGATGAGTAAGCTTGCGAGGCACTCTGTGCAGTATACACAAGAAAGAGGATCCTCACCAAATTTCTAAATGAAGAAACACACTTGGAAGAAGCACACTCACATGAAATGAAAAGTAAATTAATCTAAGAAAACAAGAAACTATGATGCTTTTGATACAACACTAAGTGAGAAGCTATGAGAGAGTTAGCACCTTTTCCACCAAGAGATAGTGGATGGCATCCCCGATCCTTTGTTTAGCTTATCAATCTGCTTGTCTTCAAAAGTAGCAACTATTTTATGATAATATGTTCGTGAACAACGCACATGTACAAGAAATAAGATGCAAAAAGTAAAATTACAAAAAAAAAAAAAAAAAAAAAAAAAAAAAAAAGAAGAAGAAGAAGTACACAATGGAATAAAATGCTATTGTGATCCATTTATCCTGAGAACAAAGTAACAAGCTATCCCATAATACTAAACTAAAACACCCTACATCTAAATTAGAGAATTAAAATATGAGAAAAGAAAATTAATATTATTCCATCATAAGTTGGACAATTTCTCTAAAAGTTCCCTCTTCCTTTTGAGATGGAAATCTCTTTTAAACGCAAACTTGCTTGAGCTAACAACCCATTTGAGGATAAGATATTCTCAAGTGGTTGCAACAATCCACTAAACATTTGGTGGACTATTAGTCAAACCCATAAGCCACCAGAACATACGCACGATTATTATAAATATGAACTTTTATTGTAACGTATGGTTAAAATATATATTATTTGTGTTTGAAATATATATATATATATGTATAATAATAGGCCCGATAGAAAACAACCCATGCCATATATTATAACTTGACTGCGTTGTCGTATGTCTACATGTTTATTTGTTAACCTTTCAGTGGAATCATTGTAACCATATTACATATACGATATATTGTTGGAACTATATTTGCCAACGTTGGAACAACTAAACTATATAACAAATTTATTTAAAGAATGACCCACGGTCGTATGCTAATATGGCAACTTGGCATTCGTTTTAACTATGCGTGGTAGTCCCAATAAATAATTTTTTTGCTACATAATATACTGTGCTCGAATAATGTGATACCATCATAAAGCAATTCTAATAATGCTCGAACACCTTGGCCCACATGCTATGAAACTTTTCCACATATGATCATTCATTGGGTGGAACATATATATAATGTAGATCTTATTTTGTAGAAAGTTGTTACAGGTCTGATTTCACAACAAGGTGTTAAAGGTCTAATTTTGCAGCAGATTTTTGATTTCGTAGCAACTATTAGAGTTCCAATTTTCCAACAGAGTTTCGATTTCACAACGATTGTTTTAAACACATGAGAACCTTGTAGTTTTAATAGCCAACAAAATAACTTAAATTTATGGAAAGGGATGTGCCCCAATCATTATTTATGGCGAACATAATTTCGCAACATGTGAAGCAAAACCCTATAGCTTCTCCTCTTCAAAATTAAATACACAATATACTAATTCTTTCTAATGTCAATAAAAAATCACATTAATACTAATAAATGTATTGAAAAACATCTTGAGCCTAAATTTTGCATGTGAGCATAAAAACTGGATAATACATGGTTAAAAGTAAATGAAAAATGGATAAAAGGAAGGAAAGGAAGGTGTTAAATGATGGTAATTCTATGTCTCATTACCATTCTTCAAACCTTCCATATCTTCTTTTAAAAAATTCTCCAAATCATCCATTTTATCTTCTAGTTCAGATTTTGTTACTCTTTGCGAGAGTGAAATTTGTTACACTTGGTCTTGTAATTTTGATATGTTATGTTGTATTTCTTCCTCTTCTTCATGTGTCATAGTAGAGTATTCTGTTGGCTTACTAGGTGTATCCTTTTTTTTGTTTCGAGGAATTTTGGAAGCAAATAATGATATCTATGCTTCACTATGTCCTTTGAATCACTTCAAATTTCTTTTTCAAACAAAAGTTATGCAAATTCTAAAAAATATACAATTTTCTCTTTCTTTTAGGAGCTAAATACTAAAACTATTGTATCTCTGTAATTTCGGCCTCCCAAGGTGTAAATAGGTAATTTCGGCCTCCCAAGGTCTAAAGAGGTAATTTCGGCCTCCCACGATGGTATGATTATGGACTGGTTCAGTATAAGAGGACTTGTACAAATTATCACGTGTCACTGTTTTGACCTTCGACCCTGAAACTTGTCCCCACGAAAGTACAATCCATGAGATTTCAGCCTCCTTTTATAGAATTCAAATCTGATGGTTGAAGAGAAAGTTATGATGATTTTCCCTAGGTCACATGTTTGAGACTGAATTCTGGAGCATTTAGAAAACCTAAATTCCTTGGACCATATCACCAAAAATATAGAAAAAAAAATGGAAATTGTTACACGAAATTTACCAAGATTTTGACTCCACATGGTAAAATTTTCATATTCTGAAGCCTTGTAGAAAAACGTTATAGAAAAAATCACATGATGGCATGTTTGAAGCAGTAAAATCCTAGGATCCAAAGCTCTTATACCAAATGTTATGTAACCATATCACAAAAACAGAAGAAAATATAAACCAACAACTTAAAAATAAACCTATTTGAGGGGGAAACCTCCTTTTATATCACATAAATGAACAATTCTTTGATGATTCAAATGACAAGACCTTCTTGGTATATATAGGAATCTAAGGGGTCAAAATAAAATTAGGGCTACATAGCAATAATAATGTAGGGGCACAAAAATAACAATAGTGGGCTTCTATATGCCATAACAATAATAATATGAGGGCTACACTAGTATTATATGGATCTAACATCTGAAGTCAACACAGAGTCTGATTTCCCCATTCTTTTTCTAAATGGATACTAGATTAGCTACCCATTTAGAGTAGCATCAAGTAATTTTCTAACCTCGTTTTCAATTGATGACAAGAGAAAAGGATTTACTTGTCAAAAAAAATTCCCAAAGGATTTTATTTCTTTTTCGAGAGGAATTCTATGCTAATTTATATTTCTACCATAGATTTTAATATCATCGTAACTCCATACAAAAACATTGATAATTTTTTTAAGACATTAAGATATGCTTGTTTATTCTTGTTGTATAATGATTTTGATAATTTGACTAAATTTGAACTATTGGACGTGCCAAGATTTATTTCCTCTACATCATCATTTACGAGCTTCAACATAGGTGCTAATGTAGCATTTTAATCAAAACGTTTATTTAGGGGGACCAATCCTATAGGAATGTAATTATTATTTAATCGTACTATATTAAGATTCATTATCTTATGTTTCATTGCTAAATATTTTATATTTTCATTATCATTCTCCTCATCATCATCATTTATGCAGGAAGCTGAAAATTCACATCCTAACTCCAAAAACTTCTTCAATTGTTAATTATTTTCAAATATCTAGCAATGCTTTAACATTATTAGGTATCAAAGATCTGTATAAATTTTCAATTTCATGTTTTCACTTAGTTTCTTTTGGAGCTTTAAAAGTAACAATTGTCATATCTAATGAGTTAGCTAACTGATTATTTTCTCAAGAAGTATATGTAAAGTTGATAGTAGGGAAAAATATTTTAGTTAGGTCCCAAAATCAATTTTGTATTCTCGAAGATGAGGATATTTGATTTGAAATTTAGTAGCGATTTGTTCGATTACAAGTTCAGAGTCACCAAAGATTGATAAATTTTATATATTCATTTTCATGGTTGCCTCTAGCCCCAAATCAAGGCTTCATATTTGGCCACATTGTTAGTTGTTTCAAAATTTAATTTAAAAATGAGAGTGGCATTTCCTTTATCAGGTGAGGTAAACACAACTATAGATCCCAAACCATTTTTTGATGAGGATCCATTCAAATGCATTTTCCAAACTAAAGTATTTTTATACACATTGTTTTTACAATTATACTTTTCCTCTTCAATCTTCCATTCCTCATTGAAAATGGTAAGAACGGACTCACCCAAATTATTTTTTATTGAGTACACAAGGTAATTATTTGGGTGTTGATCATTAATCAAAGCATAGGCAAGATGAGACTCCCTATACAATCTACATGTTTGACCACCAAAAACAAGAATAGTGGCATAAGATAAATTTAGATGTAAAGTTCCTCCTAAATTAGCTCCCCAAAATCTTGATAGAAGCATACTATAGTTAACTAGTACATCATCCACTATTGCATCCATCATGATAATTTTAATAGGGACTTGAACTAGGAATGCTACTAAGTCCTTATTTCCACCAAGACACTTTACTTTCCTAGCATCAAACGAATACAAATATTTATACTCTCTAGTTATGTCTAGAACCAACTTTTTTCATCATCTTCTTTGGCATCAAGTTATGTGATGCCCCTCAATCTAACATATAATTGTGTAAGGTCTAATCATGAATCTTCATACTAACATAAAAATTAGGAACAAAATTATCCTCTCTTTCCATATATGGTCCAATATTAAACCTAGGATAATCATCTTGGATATTTATGATGTTAGCTACTAAAGCACTATCTGGTTCTTAAATAATCCTAAACTTTCTCACAAACTTATCCATATCGATATTTAAAGGTTGGAATTTTAACAATTTTATTTAAAGGAATCAAAATTTAAACCTTATTTAGTTCATTCACTAAATTAAAAGAACTTGGATGCATGATAATATCCTCTTCAATTTCTTTTTCAATGGTAACCCTTTTATTAATAACTTTCTATTGTTTTTTATTAGTATCTTTCCATTCTTGTGGTTGTTTCCTTCCCATATATGGGTTACTTCCTGTTACAGGGAAAAGTGTCTATATAGAATTGCTCTATCCCACTAAGGTGTGACAGTTGCCTTAGAAACAAATAGAGAAAAGCTACTTTTGTTTTTCCTTTATGAATTATAGATAGAGAGGAACAGAAAGACGAACCTTTGTCTTGCGTTAATCTCCTGATTTGATCCCTCTCTTCTTTGATAGTCCTCAGCTACCTGCTCTCTTGCACGCTCAGCTTCACAAAATACTTGTAAGATCACAGAAGCATAGCACTATACAAAGACATGGATCTATAATCATAAACAATTTAGGATCAGATGTAAATTGACCATACAAATGTAACAAGCATCAATGACACAAAAGCATGGAGGAAAACTCAAATAGCTTTTATTGATAAACAAGAAAAGAGCTAAGAGGAGTTACAACCAGTTGTTCTGACCCAGCATCAACCTCCCAGCAAAGAAGCCCCTCTTCACCTCAAACAAAGCTTAGATCACCCAACAATCTGATGTTTGTCTCAAGAAACCGACAACAATTCCTTACAATATGCAAAATTCCAGCCCCTGGATCTCTGGGATGAGGGATCCATATATAGATATCTGTAAGGGGGCTGAGTCAGCTTGTGATTTGATTAGTGTCTTCTCTCTGATAGTTCTTGCTTCCACTTGGAGACTGATGGCCTCTTACTCATCCTTGGTCGAATTCAGTGAGGCAAGTGTCACAGGAGAAGATTCTAGAAGTTTCCATTGCCTCTCCACCTCGCGTAATGACACTACCATTTGTCATTTCTCGCCCATCGCACCCCACAGAAGGGACTTTTGAAATGCAATGCACCCTCACAGTGTATTTGGGTGAGATGCAACACACTTAGCCAGTGGAGCAGCTGCAATGATCCTGTTTTGACCAATTCTGAGCAATTTCTCATGGAAAACTTCTGGGAGAAGCTGTAATCTGTTGACCTTGTTCCTTTAGGGGTTAGAACAACACTTTTAGGGACTCAGGAGCCCTTGGTTTATGGACATTTCATGCTTGGGGTTATAGGGCCCAAAAATGTCTATAACAGTTGCCCCCTAAAGTATGAGGCCGTTAATCTTTTGATATCGGGTGAAATGATTTATTGTGAGGATCCGAAGTACTTTCAATGTTGGGAGGAGACCTGTAATAAGATACAATACAATAAATTATCTTCATAATATTTTCATGATCCGGCTGAGGCGGGAATTCCCATGCTCGGCTTTATAAATTCATTTTCATGTACATAGGACAGACAATCATCTGAGTGTAGACAGATGATTCTGATAGAGCCATCATCCTTTTGAGTGGATGATTATCTGTGCAGCAATGATGTACATTTAATGTTTTTATTTCCCTGAATATATATCGCAGCCCGGATGGATGAAACTAGATCCGGGGTCTTCAATCTCATCTGATCTTCACTCGAAGTACAAGTCGATCCATGTGAGAAATGTTCTGAAGTCGAACATGGAAAGACATCGCTTGATTACCAGTCAATGATGTAAACTGTTAACGAGCATGAGAGGAATCACCAATAATGATAATGACCCTCAAGGTACTGCAGTACAATTCACGTGGTGTGAATAAAGGACTTGGCGTCGAACACCACGCAAAATCTTTCGGTCGAAGGCCATTGATGTAAACCTGTCGTCGGAAGTGAGAAACCATTGAGGCATGCAAGCTTCAAAGTACTGAATGGGGTGTTCCTAGATCAACTTCTTTGATAATGATCTGATGTCGACAAGAAGTGATCTGTCACAGGAGGGCCTTAATGAATCCCACATCAATGACACGGAACGGAGCAAATGATTTTAATGGAGGTGAAAACGATCTGGTGACATAAGGTTTAGGGTGGCGGTCATGAAAGAATGGAGTATAATGTATGGTAGTGGGTGAGACATAGGTGAATTCTCTGAATGACTTCTCTTGAACATATCGGCGACACTGATGTGATGGATTAGTAGCACTGAACCCAAATGTGGATGGTATGGCGTGACCATGGTGATGTGACCGGTGAATGAAACAACCCAACCCGACTCGGACACAGAGTGGAAGTGTCATGTTCAAGAGCGACTTGCTACCAACAAAGTTTCTTCAAGTTTTCTTCCCAATTTTCCCCAGTCATTTCTGACCAGTACCTCTTTATTTTTTTCAAGCTTGAGGAGGATAACATATGCTTGTTCTATAATTTACCCTTCAGGCAAACCCATCGCTATGTTTTAACGAGCCTAGCGATAGTGAAACTCGTTCTCGTCTATAGACAAGTTTGTCGCTATTAATCTTTTTAGCAAGTTTAACGACAAAGATAACTCGGTCCTTTTCAATTTTAGAGAGTCTGAAAAGGAACGTAAAGGTAACTCCAAAATTCATTTTTCGTCATCTAATCCCTTAAATCTGAAAAAGTATAAAACAATACAGAAGGGATGAATTTTCGATACTTTTAACGAGCCGGACAAAACAAGCGCTCGATATTTTTGTGTAATAATCCCTCAGGTCCAAAAATATTAAAATCTAGGGGAGGGATAGCACTTCCTGTCCCTTTAACGAGCTGGAGAGGCCAATGGCTCAGCAATCTTTTCATATTTTACGAGTCAGTTGAAAAGAGCTTAAAGGAGACTCGTCTTTTGAGGAACGAGTGATAAAATGGGTAGCAGCTGATTCCAGGTAAGGTTTGGAATTTTCCAATCACGGCAGTGTCACAAGGATGGCTAGTGAAATCACTCTTCGCAGCTGTTCCTCAAAATGGGTAAACAATCAAATGGAGGTGAATGATTGGCCAATGAAAAAGTGGAGGTGACGGTGCAAACACGACCAAGGCTTTAATGGCTGAAGTACTACATTCACGATGGTTATTTACCGACGAATAGTTCATTTTTTAACGAGCTTAAACGTGGGAGGAAACATTTTCTCATGGCTTATGTTTATTTTTTAACGAGCTTGAACTATGTGCTAAAACTGCTCGATTAGTCCAGTCGTGTGATAATAATGTCTCATATAAAAACGGAAATTTTTAGAGTTTTGCCCCACATCCTTTCTTTATGCAAGCTAGGAAACGACCAATCATATGAGTTTAAAGGGTTAGAGGTCCTATAAATTTAAAAAATAAATAGTCTCTCTTTGCTTGCATGCCAAAAGGTTTGCATGCCCCCAGGTATAAAACAGAGTTTCAAGGTCACCTTTTATTTGAGCTGACAAAACATTTGTTTTATCAGGAAAGGTATACCTCTTTCAGGCTACCCAAAGATTGTTCTATTTAGCGCGTAAACAAAACACTTCTTCGGCGATGTCTACCGAAATAAATAAAGGTGAGCGGCGATGCCTGCCAACCCACATAACTTTGACAAGAGGATCCTATTCTAGTCCAACTCCCTCTTCCAATCACGGACGAGAGTACGGAGGTCATATTCTCTCACGGAAACCTACCCTATACCCGAAGTTTTCCTGCCGAAGCAGACCAGGGTGCATGCCCCCTGGGATTCAGTCATGTCCCCCCGAATCACTCGCGCTCATCGGGTGGGCAGACTGGAGATTGAGACATTTCTTGCGTGAAAAGACCATTTAGGGATGGTATATGACTATTTGCTCTGTATGATCCGGGAAATGAAAGTTGGTCTACGAGCTTGACCACTCTTCCTTCGTGTGGAAAACACATTACTCTAACGAGTGAGGAGACAATTGCTCCCATGCAATAAATATAGTCTCATCCAAGGAGTAGATTGTAATCCAGGGGTCCTTGAACTACCATCACATTCATGTGAACGGTTTTCCCTCTCAATGTTATGGGCACATTGGGAAGGATCCCTAACGGTCGACTGGTTTCTTTATCAAAACCTGTTAGATTTTTCATCTCAGGCAAAATCGATGGCGAACCAAGCGCTTTCCAAGCAGTTGAGGAAAGGATACTCACAGAAGCCCCCTCATCTACGATGGTACCAGCCATAACCATTCTATATATTTGAACAATGATTCAGAATGCTATACTAGCTAGTAAACGGGGTCTGCCTAGTTGATTCCAGTCGAAGGAGACAACTAGGTTGCTTGGAGGTGGGACCGAATAGACGGCCGGGTATGACTCTGACGAACTTCCTTCCTGCGGTAAAGGAACGGGTAAATTGCCCCCATGTTCGTTGGAGTCTGTGCTTATGAAAAGAATTTGGACGGTGTCATCCTTGTTCTCTTCAGTGATTGTATCATCTGAAGATGGAACCTCCGAAGACAAGACCGGGTCAACTGCCGCCTCGACCTTTTGACTTTCGTCTGGTATGGGTTCAGATGGTTTATCTTCAATGATAGATGCTTCGGCTGACCACCTGAGCGGGTTAGCCGGATTTTCAACTAGTGACGGACTCAGCAAGAGTTTTTTATACCCATGAGGAAGTCGTAACGGTGAAATCGGACGATCGTCCAAAACTCTTTTAGCTTTGTCTAAGAAGGGACAACGGTGGACGGCATGATCGCCTTCGCACAGTTTACAAGGAAATCTATATTTTCCTTTTTTTCCTGGGGCTTTACTTTCACTAGTCGACGGTGTGTTTTCAACATGATCATCAGAGGTTGACGACACCGGGTTGTGCAAACGAGGAGACCAGTCCCTTAAGATCTGAGGGATGCAAGGACAATCTCTGTGATAGTGGTCTCCTTTGCAAATGACACATGACGATTTAGGCCTGGTCGGTGCAGTGTGTGGATTTTCGCTAGACAACACTCATTTGCCCCCATTCGCTTTTGGCTCCTCCTTCTTCTTCTCTTTCTTCTTCTTTTCCTTCTTCTCCTTAGGTACTTGACTTTTGGCTTTACCAACCCCATCAAGTGAAGAGGAAGGAGGAGAGGAAGAATTAGAGGAAGTAGAAGGTTGGTGGGTAACTCTGGACTCGTCTAATTGATGATTCGATTGTTCAGGAATTGTGGTGTTCTGAACGACAGAGGTTGAGAAGAGCCACGCAGGCAAACCAATTGTCAGTCCTGGAAGCGACAATGTGGCCATATAGGGTGCACCAACATCTCCCCAAGAGGAGAAGGGACTAGGATTTCCTCCAAGGGGAATTCCTTGGTTGGCGGACTCCATTTTCTCAACCCAAGATCAACATAGGAAAGGGTAATGAATATTCCGCTTAAAATAAATTTTATACGCTTTGACACAACTTGTTTTTTCAATTTTTAAGAGTCGAAAAAAAAACAAAAGATGACTCTAGTCTCCTTCGATTTTTAATGAGCCTGAAGTGACAAGTGCTCAGATGGAACTTTTCCGTTAAGGAGTCTGAAAAGGAACGAAAGGGACTACTCTGGAAATATAGGTAGAGGGATTACCAAACCAATCGCAAAACTGTAGAATACTTTTTACGGTACGGCAGTAAATCTTCCTGAATGCTGTGTTCAGTGCATTGTGATCGATAGGGCGGTAGACACGGCTTCCTATGGATAAAGGATTAAGCCTATTGGGGTCTCCCAAAATATACTCGATGGTACGTGGGAGCACAAATTCGTACTGGCACTTATCGTCTCAAAGTGGAGGAATCACCCAACCATCAGTGAGAACAACAGTTACCAGGCTTTACGACGCCGGAATACGTCTCTAGCCTAGACTTCTAAATGTTGTGCAGTAAGTTCCAAAGCGTTGTTAGATTCATTGAATTTATTTTAAGTTGATCTTGTTTATGAAGTTTTCCTTTCGGGTTCACCACGAGATGTAGATGTAATTCCTAAAATGCAATCTAACATGATAAACAAACTTTTCATCTCCTTTATACAATGAAAATCCTAGCTACTAGGGAAAAGAAAGACAGAATCTTTTCACAAAGAGCAAAGTGCACACTCTAAATGAACTTTCCTAAATCAAGCCAATCAAACTGTCTATATGCAAATACACATGCATGTATTTGTTTTCGACTTTCTTAGTATATGAATGCTAAAAAGAAAGTTGATGCACAAATCTGAATTTCTTTTCAAGCGACAAATATCAACAAGTTTCTTTTCGAAATCAAAAAATGGAGATGATCACAACACCTTATGATTTTGAAATGAATACTTGTTCTCGACACTAGAAAATTACAAATTCAGACCAAAAGCAATAGTAACAGGATAATCGACCATCAACAACAATTAAACTCTTTCCTACGATTGAAATCGACACTTGCGACAGTTTCAAATCAAAGGACGACAGTACGATTATGCTACTTTTGCAAAGGAGAACTGTAAATGACTCAACAAACACACAAAAACATCTACAGTTATTTTGTACAAAGGAGGCGGAATTACAGCAAGGAAAAGGGGTTTCAAACAGACATATACTGATCACAGGCAGCAAAATTCAGGAATAGAACTGGAAACAATGAACCACAGAAGCCACAACTGCACAGAGCTAGTCTGATCAGCGCACCTGTAACACAGAGAATCTGAAATGCAGCGCAGGTTGTCCACTCAGGAAGTGCGCTGAAATTCAGAATCTCTGAACAGTACCTGCGCTGGGCCAAAAACGAGACTCTGTTTGGGTTCTAGGTCACAGTTTGCCGTTCAGTTCTTGGGTTTTGGCCGAGTAGAAAGCAATCAGTAATGCAACAATCAAGGATAGATCTAAAGAGGATCTAAGAGCTATCACAAGGGAAATCATATAGTTTGTGAATCAGTTGTTTAAATCATAAACAGATCTAGTAGATGGATTGAAGTAGCAGTTGTCTACTTTGCATTTGTTATGGAAAATGCAGTTCGAATGCTACTTGTAAGTTTATGAAACAAACAACAAAGAATGATAAACAAACAAACTAATTAGTTCCCCAGTGGAGTCGCCATTTTGTTACAGGGAAAAGTGTCTATATAGAACTGCTCTATCCCACTAAGGTGTGATAGCTGCCTTAGAAACAAACAGAGAAAAGCTACTTTTGTTTTTCCTTTATGAATTATAGATAGAGAGGAACAGAAAGACCAACCTCTGTCTTGCGCTAATCTCCTGATTTGATCCCTCTCTTCTTTGATAGTCCTCAGCTACCTGCTCTCTTGCATGCTCAGCGTCACAAAATACCTGTAAGATCACAGAAGCATAGTACTATACAAAGACATGGATCTATAATCATAAACAATTTAGGATCAGATGTAAATTGACCATACAAATGTAACAAGCATTAATGACACAAAAGCATGGAGGAAAACTCAAATAGCTTTTATTGATAAACAAGAAAAGAGCTAAGAGGAGTTACAACCAGTTGTTCTGACCCAGCATCAACCTCCCAGCAAAGAAGCCCCTCTTCACCTCAAACAAAGCTTAGATCACCCAACAATCTGATGTTTGTCTCAAGAAACCAACAGCAATTCCTTACAATATGCAAAATTCCAGCCCCTGGATCTCTGGGATGAGGGATCCATATATAGATATCTGTAAGGGGGATGAGTAAGCTTTTGATTTGATTAGTGTCTTCTCTCTGATATTTCTTGCTTCCACTTGGAGACTGATGGCCTCTTACTCATCCTTGGTCAAATTCAGTGAGGCAAGTGTCACAAGAGAAGATTCTGGAAGTTTCCATTGCGTCTCCACCTCGCGGAATGACACTGCCATTTGTCATTTCTCGCCCATCGCACCCCACAGAAGGGACTTTTGAAATGCAACGCACCCTCACAGTGTATTTGGGTGAGATGCAACACACTTAGCCAGTGGAGCAGCTGCAATGATCCTATTTTGACCAATTCTGAGCAGTTTCTCATGGAGAACTTCTGGGAGAAGCTGTAATCTGTTGACCTTGTTCCTTTAGGGGTTAGAACAACACTTTTAGGGACTTAGGAGCCCTTGGTTTATGGACATTTCATGCTTGGGGTTGTAGGGCCCAAAAATGTCTATAACACTTCCTATTGTTCTTCATCCTTCCTTAGCCTCAAGTCATATTTATTTTTCATTTATGTCTCAATGGCATCAGCAAGATACCTATATTATAGAGCCTAAGCGTCGATGTGTTGTGCATAGTGTATATTCTGGTTAGAATAGTTTTCATCTTGTTGTCTTTGATATTGGTTAGCATAAGAGTAAGTGCATTCATCCCCTAACTAATTTAGCTTGGGTAATCATTTTCAGCAAAAAACAACTTTTAGCTAGTGATTCCATCGTCTTTGTCCTCCACTAGATTTGCATTAATTTGTAGAGGAGTTTGAATGGGAGGATCTTAAATTATCCTTTCTCTTTGAATATTATGTGGATTAAAAGGCCTTTAATAAGAAATCTGATTCATTATAGGGGCATTTGGATTCTTTTGACTTCCATTATTAGGTGGAAAATTGCATTGAGGTGCAAGACTTATAGGAGCTTGTCTATCGATTTTATTTCCCACCTCAAGATTGCAAATTTTATTTTATAAATATTTTATGATTTTAGACATCTACTAGATCTTTTTCTCTTGGGAATTTTTTAAGGTGGAAGCTTCGACACTTATTTCTTCTACTTTATTTTTCTTGTCCTTATTGGTTTCTTTTATTTTAATTTTACTAGATGCTACCGTGTTTCTCTCAATGTCCATAACATCAATTTAAATACCAGATAGTGAAGTTGACCTTCAACCACACAACATCATGTTGAAATCAAGTTGAAATGTTGAAGCATAAGAAACTTTGGTTGCAACATCCAATATTTCGATATTTGTTGGTAGTCCATTATAAAATTTATTAAACTTCTTAGTAAATTATACTACACTTTCATAGTTTCTCTTATTGAGGGAAGAAAATTTCGTTAGGTAGTATTGGTGATCTTTCTTCTCTCCCCATTGTTTCAAAAATAATTATTTGAATATAGTATAGGAATTGATAGAATTTTGACGGATATTGTGAAACCATTTCATAGCATCCTCTTTTTGACTTTGCACAAACATCCTTATAAAGATGTCATCATCTTCGTCCCCAAGGTAGTTTGTGCAATTTTGGAATGCAATAATATGGTTTTCTCACCCTCACCATTAAACTTAGGTTGATGTTTATCATATTTTGAGGGAATTCATATAAATTTTGAGGTAAAACCAAAAGTCTATGCTTGGAAATTACCCATGCATTAATTTTAGGAGTTGTATATTTTTTCTTTCTTGATGTCCCCTTAGGAGAGAATACCTTCAAAATAGTTGAAATTTTCCTGAGGCCCAACCTAGAGAAACCAGATTAAGATAGATCAATAAAGAGATTGTGATATTGCAAGGGTTGTCCTATTGGACTCCCCTGAGGAATTAAAGGGTGTAAGCTAGTCTAAGATTCTATATATTCCATTTAGGTATAACCTATTATTCTTTCTTAGATGTGCCAAAAGATGAGGAGCCTAACTTCCTTCTATTAGCCTTTGAGATTAGTTTCTCATGTTTGGAATATACAAGAGCTTGAGGATTAGAATTTATTTGGTATATCTTTTCTGGAGAATCTAGTTTTAGAGTCACCAAAATTAAAAGGTATGAAAATAATTGTTAAAAAGAAAATTATTAGTTTTAACACTTTCCAAATTTGAAAAAGAAATATCTTATTCAAAATATATGTACCTATATTAACATTCTAGGATCTATTATTGGTTCTCCCTTTGATTTATTTGAACGTGAGAGTTTGGCTTAATAATTAGGTCCTCACATGAGCAAGGAATATCCATGATCATTCCAACTCCTCATGGCTTTGTGTAGTTTGTATATTAAACTAATACAATTGATTCAAAATGGTATGTTGACCATCCAAACCAAAATAATTATGAGGTTTTTTAGGGTTAGTATTAATCATAAATGCTCAAAAACATAATAAATATTAAAATCAAGCACTTTCAATCCTCAACAATGGAACCAAAATGAATTTTGTCCCTTAAGTCATCTCTGGTGAAAATTACAAGTTAAGGCATTCTATGAAGGTTTTTTCTAACCTTCTCGCTTTAAATCAAAAGTAGTTTTTTTACCAAAGGGGGTATCACTTAACAAGAATGATTTATCAATCACAAAAAAAATTATATACTGATAATATGTGTAAGAATATGTTGACAGTGTTGGACCTACCAACATTCAGGGGATCTCCCCAATATGAAGTCCCAACTAGGCCTCACACCATTTGGTGTAGGAGTTCCATCCGGTATGACGGCCTGATTGCCATTATCTTAAAGATATGACTTAGCTCTTGCTTGTCAGCATGTGAGAGTGGTCTGCTTTATCTTCAAACAATGAGATTTTTGTTCCTGGTGAGTGGTAGTGTTACTTGTGTCAAGGTTCTTTCACCATAGAGGGAGAGGCTGGAAGTGAGTCTCCGGTCAAAAGGGAAGAGTCCCAACTATGTCAAAGACACACAACACAACAAGGACATGCACAACTTCCAGAGGAGTAGTCCACATGGATGCGGTAGTCACAAATGCACAAGAAGGGATAGCACGTACAACACCCAACGGAGTAGTCCGCGCAAGTGTGATGGTCGTGATAACAAGTTTATGGGAGAGGTTTTGTCTGATGTCTGGTGAGGCAGCCCACATAGGCAAGACACCATTAACAACTTATACAACATATTTTCATAAACATATGTATTATAGCAACCGAAATAGTTGAACTATTTTAACATAGGTTAAAGCAACATGCATTACAAATGACCCAAGATTAGTCTTACAAACAATTACAATACATGTGTGAAAACGTGTTGGCCTATTATCAGGCTTCTAAATTAAGTGAAAGTTCCAAGACACATCGACACACCGTACATCACTAACCCTGTAAGTGGGGTGTTGGATCCACTACTCGCTCCTCAAAGAAAAGACTACAGACTCTCAAGGCGATGTGGGAGGAGCCAAGGTGAAAAGTCTTTTTCATGTAAAACTGAGAGGTATTTATAGCCAAGGGTGAAACTGACCCTTGTGACTGTTCAACTTCCCTCATGAATGTTTGACTTACATGACTCTTCAACATTACGTGTGGGTCTCTTGGACTTCCACTTTACATTACATTGATTAAAACAGTATGCCCATAGTAGTGATGTCGCCAAGATGACTTATGACATGACTTGACACGACACAGCTAGTATGTTCATGCTACTGGTGATGTCCATGTCGAGTTGCAGTGATGTTGAGTGATGGATGTTCTCTTGGTGTATCATAGCTTCATCTATGCATGGCAAGGTGTGCGAAGTCTTTGATGGTCTTGGTGTTTGATCGATGTTTCCATGTGCATGTTCCTCCTTCGCTTGTACTTTGACATGCTTCATGTGGTCGTCTGTTTGTGAACAAATCTCCTTGCATGCATTCCTCGTTCTTTTTTTCGTGAAATAATATCTTCGCATGCATTCCTTGTTCGTCTGTTTGCAAAAAAATCTCCTCACATGTGCTCTCCTTGTTCATCTCTTTCATTATCGCATCATGTCTCATTGGTGTACCTATATCTGCAATCACTCATGACAAGACGACATCAAATACAGAAATCTCCTTGTCTACCATGGTGCATTATCCTTCTCTTTCGGATGCACTTGATCGGGAGAGAGGACAAGGCTCTTTAAACTGCGCAAGGTAGATTTCAAGGCGGGATATGGGCTCTGGGCACTGCTCATGAAAATTGCGCAGAGGTCACTGGGAGATTGAGATGGGCAATCCAGATTAGCAGTGACTATCCGCGAGATCTGGCTTGGATGGAGGGAATATCTGTGCAATGTTTTGAGGGAAGAAGTGTAGGAAGCAGAGGGGTTGGAAAAAAACTGTGCAATTTCTTCGAGGAGCTAACATAGGCTGCAAGAGGTTTTCTTGGAAAAAATGCACAATTTTTCTGGGGAGTTGGCACCAGGGTGCAGGAGTCTGCTAGCAAAAACTGGGAAAATTCTAGGAGGCTGGCCTACTGAACATCCCATCACAGTTTCTGAGTTGAGCAGGAATTTGGGCAACTGGGAGACTGCTCATGAAAACTACACAGTTTTCTAGGTGAGCAGCACCTCGACTGACTGGGTGACTAGTTGGAAACACTGCACATTTTTTGAGGGAGATAGTGCTGGACACAGGGTTTCTATCCAGCATGTCTGTGTAGTTTCTCTAGTCAAAGGAGCGAGCATGCGTTGCATCTTTTACGCAATTTTTTAGGGGAGTGAGTCCCGGGATTACTGCCTAGTCAAACTCTCCAATTGACCGGCTGGAGGTTTAGTTGATGTGCTTGCGGGCAACGCATATTGAAATGGCTTGTAGGGAAACTCCTTCACTATTCTGGGTGACAATTGGTCAATTCGATTCCAGGGTTGCGTAGTGCAGACTGCTTGGGAGGCAACCTCATGCTCTGTGAAATTTTGGGCAGTAGTACATAATCAATGAGAGTTGAAACTACGCAATGCAACTCAACAAATGTCCAATTGTTGGAGGATGGTCCGGTCGATAGAACTTTAGCAAAATGACCAAGTGTATGAATGAGTGAACTTGTCCATGCGTGACCTTGCGAACACACTCTCAATGTGACTCAACAACAAGGCACCTTGAACCATCAAGAAAACAACACTCAGTGTGACTAACCGACTGTGCGAGCGACAAGCTCAACACTTGAGATAGATCGTCGAATGATCTTGTCAACATCATGTGTGAGTATGATAGATGTGCGCATGTCTAACACAACTAAAACAAAACCTTCAACATCACTAGAACGAGGTCGCAAGCATGACATATCAATCAACATTCGAAAGACGACAATTGATCAAACAAGTGAAAAAGAAGCAAGACATGTAGAAGGAGCACATAACATGACCTTTCACGTTTGCGCACATGCATGTTACTAAGGACAGGGTCATATGACAATGACAAGCAGTCCTGTAAACTTAACTAAGAGGTGTACTTCGAAAGATGTTATTTACTTACCATACTTACCCTCAAGATGATCATGCATCCAATGGAATTTACATGCGGTCCTGATATTTTCCATTACTCGATTCCTTGGTCCTTCTCGACTCCTTGGGAGCGATTTCAGCATGTCACCTTTTCCTGTAGTCACTAAGAGATAGATCTGGGAAATTTCAATGAACAGTGACTACTGTCAGAATGAGGCCCTTGGAGACCCACCTGTGAATTTTATGCATGCAAGAAAGACAAGACAACTTGGACAACACTGCACAATTTTGAGGCTCAAGGCACTGCTACGGGACAAGGGTCCTGAGAGGAAACCTTTGCACAATTTTTGAGTGCAGTGCAAATGGATTGCTCTAAGCATTTCTAGAGAGAAGTGTTGGTTGGGGCCTTTGTGGACTGCGAGGTTTCAACAGGAAACGGGGGTTGGTATCTCTGTGCACTATGGGGTTTCAGCAAGCAAGGGAGGAAGCTTGATGATTGCAGAAGTGAAGCACACAGTTTCGAGAAGCTAGATGAGGCTAGGTTTCTTGGAAATATGGCTAAGTGTGAAATCAGTGAAACAGATGTAAACATTGATAGGACTTGATTGTGATCGCACACGGACACTTAGTGACACAACGTAGACCATCCAAAATGTATAAGAGATACTTTTCTTGATGTAACAACCTTCGTGACAAGAGTGCGTGAGGTGAGTGTGAAACATGTATATGTGACGACAACTTGTTAAACACATACATGACAGCAACAGAGTATGAACAATAAGAATGAGAGTACATCTATTATTTACATGATATACATTTATAGTACATGGTGTGACCCTTGGATTCATATTCCAAGTGGTCTCTTGGACTCCCTTTAGCTATTCAGCTTCCACACCAACCCTTAGAGGATTAGGTGTCCAACATTCCCCCCGCATTAATCTGAAGGGGTATGTGTGATTCCAAGAAGAGAGTTGTAATACATAATGTGCAAAAGCGCATGGCAACCCTAGGTTGAATGTGCTCTCTGAAATGTTGATAAGGGAGGTGGTTTAAGGATGACCACCAACACTCGATTACTTAGTGCAGTTCTCAAAACTCTTCCAAATCTAGCATGAAGTTGACGTCTTCTGCTAGAGGAAGTGCTCTTGATGTTTTGAACAAGGAAACCTCCAACCATGACAAGGAGGTCTCACCCTGCATAAAAGGGAGAACCTCAACATGAAAAGGGAGGTCTCAACCTATGATGGTTTAAGTATGACCAACAACTCTGGAATGCTTAATGCAATTCTTGGAACTCTTCCAAAACTGGCAAGAAATTGAAGTCTTCTGCTAAAGGAAGTGTCCCCAATTCTTTGGAGAGGCATCACCAACTGAAGGCATGTTTAGGGGCATCTTTGTCTCTGGCTACAACTCTAAATCTGTTATGGTAGGTTGTGGTTCAGGCTCACTTGATGTGGCTTTGAAGCTTGTAGATGACCATCACTTCCCCCCCTATTAAATACAAGGTGAGAATATGGAGAAAACTCAACTGCGAGACTGTTCAATACTCTAGAACAAGTTCTGACATATGACTGAAATATCTTCTTGGTTGTTGATGCCCATTGCCAAGAAGAAATCCATCCAAGATGAATCTTTGTTCTTGCAGGAGGCTTGTTTTTTAATCATATGTTTGAAGAATGACTGGTTTTATGATAGTGCTTACATGGATGAAGATCAAAACAATGATCTTTCAGATGGCCAACTCGGTCACAATTTTGGCATTTAACAACTTTTGACTGCGAATGTGGAGCATAATCTGGAACAGCTGAAGGTGAACTTCCATGAAGAAACCCAACACTCTGAAATTTGATGGGCTTTGAGTAATCTGGAATATGAAAGGAAACCTCCTTATCATATCCAAGACTTGTTTTGTGCTTATTGTTGATGAGTTCTTCCAAAGGTCTAATAATGGGCTTGGGAAGTGCAGACTGAACTTCTACATCTACATGCAAATATGCTCTAGAATTGGGCACTAAATCAACCTCAACTTCATATTCTTGTTGCTAATGGGAGCCTATCTCAATGAACAAAGGATTGTTTTGAGCAGAAAACAATTTAGAATGATAACTCTTGTGTTGAAGCTCATCTCATTGGAACTATGATTCAAGTTGCAGAAACTCTATATTTTCATGTGCATTTTGTAGACATGTTTGAATGTCTGAAAGAGAGGCTTTGCTGATTTGGATTGTGTCATCAATAATGGATTGTATCAAAGTATTTAATAAGTCTATTACATCATAAATTAGAGCCATTTTCGAGACTTTAACACATAGACTCAATGTTTCAATCAGCGAGCAACAATCACTATAATGTGCTATACCTAAACCAGCAAAATCTTAAGCACTTAGAAAGCCACATTCATTATTGTTATGAAACCAACACACAAAAAGATATAAAAGATAGATCAACACCTTATAAATAAGCCTCTTCGAGGGGGAAACCTCCTTTACATTACACAAATGAACAATTATTAGATGATTCAAATGAATAAACCTCCTTTCTATATATAGGAGCCTAAGGGGTCACAATATAACCAAATCCGACCTAACAATAATAATATAAAGGCACAGAAATAACAATAGTGGGATTCTATGGGGCGTAATAATAACAATATGGGGACAATAGGGGCACAACCATAACAATAAAGTATACAACGACAATAGTAATGGGGGAATCACTAGTATTATAGGGACCTAACATCCCCCTCTCCTTCAAAAAAGTGTTGTCCTCAATTCTTGAGTAGTTCTGGATGCTTTTGTATAAAATTCTCATCCTCCCATGTGGAATCTTCAACAGGTAAGTTCTTCCACTTGATGAGATATTGTGAAATTGATCGATTTCATAGCTGTCAAGTTCTTGTTTCTTTCACTGCTTCAGGTTCCAATATGATTTTTCCTTCCTCATCAAGTTCTGGCAATATTGTTTGAACTAGAAGCATGTCATCTATAACATTCTTTAAGCATGAAACATGGAAAACTAGGTGCACTCGAGAAGCTGCAAGGAGCTCCATTTTGTATGCCATAGTACCTATCTTTTGCAACACCTTGTAAGGACCATAATACTTTGGTGATAATTTATTATCCTTCTTAGCTTGCTTAAGGGACATTTGTTTATATGGCTGTAGCCATAGGAATACCCAATAACCTACATCAAAACTTCTTTCGCTGCCATGTTGATTTGCCTATTGTTTCATTCTATTCTGCGCCAAGGTGATGTTATCCTTTAAGAGTTGGAGAACTTGTTGCTCATGCTCTATGTGATCTTCCACTACTTGAACCTTAGAATTTTTTGCTAAGTATGATGTGATGGATGGTGGATGATATCCATAAAGTGCCATAAATGGGGTCATTTTTGTTGCAGTATGGAAGGAAGTGTTATACCACCATTCAGCCAGATGCAACCATTTGACCCATTGTATTTGTTTATCAAATACAAAGCAACGAAGATATCCTTCCAAACATTTGTTTACTATCTTAGTTTGCCCATTAGATTGAGGATGATAAGATGAACTATGAGCTAACTGAGTACCAAGACAAGAAAATAATTATGTCCAAAAATTTCCAGTGAAAATGGGATCTCTGTTGCTTACAATAATCTTTTGGTTTCCACGTAGCTTTTGAATTATTTCCATAAATACAGTAGAAACTATACTCGCTTTAAATGGATGAGATAATGCACAAAAGTGTGTATACTTGGTAAGTCTATCAACTACCACCATGATAGCACTCTTTCCTTTGAACTTGGGTAAACCTGTGATAAAATCCATTAGAACCTCCTCCCAACATTCGCTTGGAATGGATAAAGGTTGTAATAGTCTTGGGGTCTTAATTTTTTCAACTTTATTTTGTTCGCAACCCAAACATCCTGCCACAAACTTTTGAATATCTGATTTAAGGCCATCCCAAAAAAAATCCTTCTTAAACCTGTGGTAGGTTTTTAGAAATCCTGAGTGCCCTCCTAAGGGAGAGGTGTGCAATTCCCTAAGAATATTTTGTTTGAGTTGGGAATTCTTACATAGGTATAACTAATCCTTGTACCATAATGAATCATTTTTCCAGCTAAATGTATCAGATGTACTGGGATCTTGTCGTATCTTTTGAATGAGTGCCCACACTTCCTTGTCATTCTTCAATTCATCCCCTTGCTTCATTTATCCAATATGGTTGGATAATAGAAATGGCGCAAAGAAATGCTTCCACATCCTCATCCTTTCTTGAGAGTGCATCTTCCACAACAATTTGCTTCCCTTTTTTGTGGATGATTTCAAAGTCATAACCCAACATCTTTGTGACCCATTTTTGCTGATCTTCTAAAGATAATCTTTTTTCTAAAAAGTATTTAAGACTATCATGATCTGTTTTTACCTTGAAGTGTCTTCCCATTAGGTAAGGTCGCAATCCATTAAGTGCATGTAGTATTGCCAACATTTCCTTCTCATAAATAGCTTTGTGTAAATAGTTTCCTTTGATTGGACGACTCTCGAAAGCAATGGATCTTTCTTCTTGCATTAAAACACCACCAATTCCATTTCCTGGGGCATCACATTCCACAAAAAAGGTTTTTGTGAAGTTTGATGTAGCTAAGACTGGTGCTTGGCACATTGCCTCTTTAAGATGTTCAAAGGCCTTCGTTGCTTCTGGAGTCCATGAAAATGCATCTTTCTTCAATAATGTTGTTAGAGGTTCTGCTATTCTCCCATAAGTTTTAACAAACTTGCGATAATACCCTGTCAACCCAAGAAATCCTCATAGATGCTTTATGGATGTGGGGACTTTCCATTCCTTAATGGTTTTGATTTTGCTAGGGTCAACCTTAACACCTTCATGAGATACAATATGACCCAAATATTCCACCTCTTGTACTCCAAAGAAACATTTGTATATTTTTGCATATAATTGTTTCTCCTCCAATAGTTTGAGCACCATGTCAACATGTTGGACATGATCCTTCCAAGACTTGTTGTATATTAGTATATCATCAAAAAATACTAACACAAATTTTCTAAGGAAGGGTTTGAAAATGGAATTCATCAAACCTTGAAATGTAGAAGGTGCATTAGTAAGGCCAAAAGGCATGACCAAAAATTTATAATGACCCTCATGAGTTCTAAATGTTTTTTTTGGAATGTCTTCAGTCTTCATTATGATTTGATGATATCCTGAATGAAGATCCAACTTGGTGAAGTAAACTAATCCATGCAAATCATCCAATAATTCATCAATGACAGGAATGGGAAATTTATCTTTAATAGTGAGTTTGTTGAGCTCCCTATATTCTGGACACATGTGCCATGATCCATCCTTCTTGTGAACCAATACTACTGGAGCAGAGAAAGAACTTTGACTAGGTTGAATTATACCAGCCTCTAGCATTTCTGCAACCATACATTCAATTTCACTCTTTTGGACATAGTGATATATGTAAGGGTTGATGTTTGAAGGAAAACTTCCTGGAATCAAATTAATAGCATGATCATGATCACGAATAGGTGGGAGGCCTTTGGGAGTCTCAAATACCTTGGAATGATTGTCCAAGACTTTTTGGAGATTTGGAGAAATGGATGTTTTCGATGTGGGAACCTCTAGTGATCATAATTGTGCAATTATGCCTCATTGTTATTTCTTTAGAATCTTTGTCATTTCGTTAGAGCTTATTATCTTTCCTGGTTTCCCTGCGATACCCCTTAATTCAAATCCCTTTCCTTCTAAAGAGAATTTCATGAAAAGTTCTTGAAAATTAAAAGATATTGTACCCAAGGATTGTAGCCACTGGACTCCTAGTACAACATCAGCACCACCCATTGGAATGGAAAGCATTGGGCTATTCAATACATATTCTCCCATGGATAGCTTGATATTATGGCACTTTCCTGAGCAATTTATGGTTCCTCCACTTGCAACTATCACTTGACACTCTGGTGCTAGATATAGGAAGCAATTCAATTCCTTGGCTATCTTACAATGAATAAAATTATGGGTACTTCCCAAATCAATCAACACTATTACCTTTTTCTTCTTTATATGCCCTTCTATCTTGATAGTTTGAGGAGTGGTAATTCCAACCAATGCATTACAAGATATGGTCAGATTCATTTCTTCTTTTTCTAGGGTTTGTTCATCGTGTATATCCTCTTCTTTTGATGTTTCTTGTTCCTTTTCTTCCTCCTCTTCACAATCTATGTAAAATAATTTCTTCTCAGCACACTTATGACATTTAGTGTATTTGTTATCACAACTTAACAAAGACCTTTTTCTATTTTTTCTTCCAATTGTGGTCGTGTCAACCTCGTAGGTTGTGGATGGCTAGGGGCAACAACACTTCCATCTTTATGATTGTGAGTGGTAGGCTTCCTTATTGCCATAATTTTGCTTTACATTTTTCTTGCCAACCTGAATGCCTTCTCCAATGAATCTGGTTCCCAAAGGAAAACCTCATGTTGGATGTTATCTTTTAAATTCCTTATGAACACATCAATCCTATGCTCCTCTGGAATATATTTTACCCTTATATTCAATTTTTGGAAGTCCTCAATGTGCTCCATCATTGAACCCTTTTGTTTGAGATTTATCAATTGGCTAAAAAAGTGTTGCTTTTTATATCCTCGTAATGTGCTATCATTTCTTTCGTAAAAATAGCCCAAGCGATAATTTGTTTATAAGAGCAAAGACATCGATACCATACAAACTGATTTGGTTCCAAATATAAAGTTGTGATGCATACCGTTTGTGTGTTTTGCACATTATGGAGATCAAAAAATTGCTCCATCTGTAGTATCCATATTCTGGGATCCTTGCCATCAAACTTCCTCATATCAATATTTGTAACATGGTGGTTCTTCGATCCAATGTTAGAGTCTATGAAATCATGATTAACATTTATTTTTTTCTCATCATGAGTTTCCTTTACTAACCTTTCACCATTAATAAGCATTTCTTGTAGAATCTTTGTCAAATCTATCTTAAAATCTTCCATGCCTTTCTTTAAATCATCCATCTTAGCTTCCACGCTATCCATCTTAGCTTCCACGTTGTCCATCTTAGCTTCTATGCCTTTCTTTAAAACATCCATCTTAGCTTCCATGCCATACATCTTAGCTTCTACGTCTTTCTTTAAACCATCCATCTTAGCTTTTGTTACTTTTTGTGCGAGTGGAATTTGTTGCACTTGGTCTCGTAATTTTGATATATCATGTTGCATTTCTTCCTCTTCTTCATGAGTCATGCTAGAGCTTTCAGGTTGCTTAATAGGTTTTTCCATTTTCTTTCTTCGAGGCATCAATTACCGATAATAATGCTTCACTATTCCCTTTGAATTCCTTCAAACTAATTTTTCAAACCAAGCTTATGCAAAAAATTAAAAAAAACTACACAGCTTTTTTCACTTTGTAGGAGCCCGATATTGAATCTGATGCATCTTTGTAATTTACGATCTCCAAGGTCTAAAATTTCTTCCTACAGTAACCCTCTGAGTAATCTTTCTAACCCACAAGTCTGATCAAGATTGGATTCTCCAATGAAGAGTTATGCCAAATCTCCCACGATGACCTGAGTATACACTGGTTCAGTAGAGCAAACTTGTACGACGTGCTGTGGGTCACTGTTTCAACCTTAGGTTTTGAAAATGATACCCAAAAACACTACAGTCCATCCTCTTTCTGTAACTTCTTACGAAAATTCAATCTGATGCTCAGAGCGAAAGTTATGATGATTTTCCCAAGGTCACCTGTTTGGAATGTAATTCGGGGGTCTACAAAAACCATAACTTCCTTAGATTATATCTCCACAAATATAGCGAGACAAGATCTAAAATTTTGGCCCGAGGTTCAGACTGATTCCATCTCAAATGGGTTTTTTTAAGCTTGTGAGACTTTGTAGCAAAAAAATTATAGTGAAAATTCCACGATGACCTGTTTGGAGCAATAAAACTCTAGAATCCAAAGCTCTAATACCAAATGTTATGAAACCATCTCACAAAAAGATAGAAAAGATAGATCAACGCCTTAGAAATAAGCCTCTTTGAGGTGGAAACCTACTTTACATTACACAAATGAACAATTCTTAGATGATTCAAATGATAAAACCTCCTTTCTATATATAGGAGTCTAAGGGGTCACAAAATAACCAAAGCCGACCTAACAATAATAATATAAAGACACAAAAATAACAATAGTGGGATTCTATGGGGCACAATAATAACAATATGGGGACAATAGGGGCACAACAATAACAATAAGGGATACCGACAATAGTAATGGGGGAATTACTAGTATTATAGGGACCTAACAATTATAGTTTAATGAACATATATATATAATTGTTTCAATGCATTATACACCATCCTTTAACTAAGGCAACAAAGAGGATGAACATGTGAGGCTCCAACCATAAGCAACAAACTAGCATACCAAACTAGTGTCCAAGCTAAACCAGTGTACCAAACCAGTTCACCAACGTACCATTCCACCACACTGAAATGAACTATTGAAAGGAAACAACATACCGAGAGCAAGTTAATATGGTGGTTGCATGCTGCACTCAATGTGGCTCAGTTCTTTGACTTGGCAAAGCTTCCTACACTTAGCACCACAAATTTTAAGTTGCACAATGCTTAGCTCCTTACGAATTGTCTTCAACTACAGGTATGCATTTGAATCTTAATGACAACTCAATTCTTAACAGAAAGCCTGCCTCCAACCATCATTTGGCCATCGATTCAGATTCTCTCCATTCATCTTCTTGCAGAAATATCGAAATGAAATTGGATCTTCACTACGCCATGTCTAACCTTGGAAGCATCGTTGAGGTCCCTTTAAAATACCATCATATATGACAATGCCTTTACATAACACTTCAATGCTTATGCTACGGTCCTTTTAAAAGAACACACCAAGCCATATATATATGCACGACAGTCAACAAAGTGTTTAATGCACATACGACACCAATGCAGCTAACATAACTCATGGATTTCAGAAATGTTTACGATCTTTTAAACACAACATGGAAAGCTCATACCAAAGAAACATACGTTGTTATATAACTCAGATGTAACATTTTAATGTCAACAAAACTCATTGCATAGTTCATACACATCGACAGAAGCAGAATACGAGGCGTGGGCTCGCATCATAGTCTTCAACTCGATTTAACCAACATTTCGGGCATACAAGTTGTGGCAGCAATAACAGAGTACAACATCAGCACCACCACCGTGCACCTCCACATGATCCCTACTACCAAAACCCTAGCCATACCTTGCTCTACTTCTGCAACAGGTTTTACTGTTGTGAGGAAAAAACTCGAACTCGAGACCTCAAGGAAGAGCTATCAGGCTACCAGCTATCCAATGATCCAAGCCTTTGAGGCAATGAAATGGTTGTCCGCAACCACATGCAAAGGAGAAAATGTAATAGTTTTCCTCAACCACGTGCAAAGGAGGGCGATCAATTCGCTCGAGGTGGGCATTAATCAACAATCACTCAAGGTATGGAGGCTGAAGGCACAGTCGGCTTGGACAAAGTTGGCTTTCTACGACCCTCTGGAAGCAGCGTCGGAGGTGGTATAGTGGATGGTTTGCTGGTATGTGGAGAGAACAGAGCGGAGGACAGAGAGCAAAGAGCAGAGGATGCAACAATCGGAGCAGAGATATAATGCACAATATGTAGTTATATATGGTATGGAGAAGTCGATGTGGTATCACAACATATACCATCCACAATGGACATAACGCAATAAGAAACTGGTGGTATTAACTATGCATACACAACATTCAACACTGTGTTTCACAAACTAATATCAATCAACGTATGAGCAATATTACAAGGCATACCAACTACAATAACATACCAAATGGTGTGTAGTTTTGGTTTCAATGCACAACGTTCAACCTCCAATACAACACCTCCAGCACAACACCTCTGACACACATAATTTGATGCAATTCAATGCTCCAAGTAGAAGGTGTTAGTTCTGCAATTTCAAATATCTCAGTTATGCACAAAGATGCCACAAAACAAGTGGCTCAAATATGAGTAGGGTATGATATCACCTACTCTCATACCATGTTAAACACATACATGGCAGCAACAGAGTACGAATGATAAGCATGAGAGTACATCTATTATTGACATGATATACATTTATAGTACATGGTGTGACCCTTGGATTCATATTCCAAGTGGTCTCTTGGACTCCCTCTATCTGTTCAGCTTCCGCACCAACCCATAAAGGAATAGGTGTCCAACACAACCACTCATATGCACACAATTAACTTAAAGCAAGACAACATTCCATTTGGATGAAAAACAACAACCCCTATTCCCAAAGATGATACATGCTGCATAAATATGAGGACGCAAACAACTCTTAAGATCAAGGAGGGGATCTTGAAATCATCATCTTACCAATGAGTTACCAAGGATGATCGATCACAAGATCCAAGGTAGGCTCCAAAATTTTCATGTGAGCCAAAATTTGTAGGGTGGTTGTAGCCACTACAACACTTGGCAACACACTGGTAGAACTCCAGCTCTCTATATGGACCTTGTTTCATGAAAAGCGAGTCTAACCCTTCCAGAAGTATTGTTCAATTCTTTGATCATCGCAATTTCCACACTAGCTTGGTTGAAAGATGTAGCACCTACCATGCTCTTGATCAGTAAGCACACATTCCAAGCCAAGTCAACTTAGTTATTTCAATTGGGGATGAGGGGTATATTTATGAACAAGTACTATAACTATCAAAGTTTAAGTTTCATATCTAGTGTTGCTCTGCTATGAGCAGGCCTCGATAGTACCCCAAAGGAGTCATGCAGGAACACAAGCATCGCTCCACTACCAGCGAGCCTGATCAGTACCTCGATGGAGTTACTTGCATCACCTCTCTACATAGGAATCCTTTCTCTTCTTTCGCCTTATTCATTTTTTTCAAAATTTTCATTTTTTTATTTTTTTCATTTTTCATTTTTCAAAGAAGTGTGCTAGGCACTTATTTATTTCAGAGGTGAAAGAGGGATCCTCACTTATTGAGAGCAGAAGAGGTTGTTCCTTTAGAGAAGTACGTTATGTATACCTCTAACATACTTGTTAAGGCTTTCCCCCTCACCTTACTCTACTTGACTAAACTGACAAGGATTAACCAAAAACAACCGACTAGAGTAGGTGGTGCTAGTTAGAGTGCAAGCATTGCGTTTTCACCAAGACTCACTCTGACAACGTTAACAACTTATACAACACATTTTCATAAACATATGTATTAGAGCAACTGAAATAGTTCAATTGTTTTAACACAGGTTAAAGCAACATGCATTACAAGTGTCCCGAGATTATTCTTACAAACAATTACAATACATGTGTGAAAACGTGATGGTCTATTATCAGGCTTCTAAATTAAGCGAATGCTCCAAGACACACCGGTACACCATACATCACTAACCCCGTAAGCAGGGCATTGGAGCCATTACTCGCTCCTCAAAGAAAAGACTACAGACTCTCAAGGCTATATGGGAAGAGCCAAGGTGAAAAGTATTTTGCATGTAAAATGAGGGGTATTTATAGCCAAGGGTGAAGCTGACCCTTGTGACTGTTCAACTTCCCTCATGACTGTTTGACTTACATGACTCTTCAACTTTACGTGACTCTTCAACTTTACATGTGGGTATCTCAGACTTTCGTGTTACATTACATTGATTAAAACAATATGGCCCATAGTAGTGATGTGGCTGAGATGACTCAAGACGCGACTCAACACGACACTGCTGGTATGTTCATGCTGTTGTTGGTGTCCATTTCAAGCTGCAGTAATGTTGAGTGATGGATGTGCTCTTGGTGTATCATAGTTTCATCTCTACATGGCAAGGTGTGCGAAGTCTTGGATGGTCTTGGTGTTTGCTCGATGTTTCCACGTGCGTGTTCCTCCTTCACTTATACTTTGACATGCTTCATGTGTTCATCCATTTGTGAACGAATCTCCTTTCATGCATTTCTCATTCCTCCGTTCGCAAAATAATCTCCTCACATGCATTCTTTGTTCATCCGTTCGTGAACAAATCTCCTTGCATGTGCTCTCCTTTTTCATCACATTCATCATCACGTCATGTCTCATCCATGTACCTGTATATGCAATCACTCATGACGAGATGACATCAAATCCATAAATCTCCTAGTCTACCATGATGCATTATCCTTCGCTTTCGGATGTAGGTGACCAAGAGAGAGGAGAAGGCTCTTGAAACCGTGCAAGGCAGATTTCAAGTTGGGATGCAGGCTCCAAGCATTATCAGCGAAGATTGCACAGAGGTCACTAGGAGACTGAGATGGGAAATCTGGATCAACAATGAATGTCCATGGCATCTGCCTCAGCTAGAGGGAAGATCTGCGCAATTTTTTGAGCGAAACAGTGCAAGAAAAAGAGGGGTTGGCAGCAAAAACTATGCAATTTCTCTAGGGAGCTGACAGCGGGCTGTAGGAGGTTTGCTTGGAAAAACTGCACAATTTTTCTGGGGATCTGGCAGTGGGATGCTGGAGTCTACTGGAAAAAATTATGCAATTGATGGTAGGTTGGCCTGCTGAACATCCCATCTCATTTTCTAAGCTGAGCGAGATGCTAGGTAGCAGGGAGACTGCTCATGAAAACTAAGCAATTTTCGAGGTGAGCAGTAGGTTAGCTGACTCGGTGATTGGCTAGAAACACTACACATTGTTTTGAGGGAGATAGTGATGGACACAAGGTTTATGAACAACATGTCTGCGTAGTTTCTCCAGTTAGATGAGCGAGCATGCTTTGCAGCTTTTATGCAATCTTTTAGGGGAGTGAGTCTCGGGGTTACTACCTGGTCAAACTCTCTGATTAACCAGCTAGAGGTTTAGTTGATGTGCTTGCTGGTAGCACAGATTGAAATGGCTTGTAGGGAAACTCCTATGCTATTATGGGTGACAATCGGTCAATTCGATTCTAGGGTTGCGCAGTGCAGACTGCTTGGGAGGAAACCTCATGCTCTGCGCAATTCTGGGCAGCAGTACATAATCACTGAGAGCTGAAACTGCACAATGCAACTCAATGGATGTCTGATTGTTGGAGGATGGTCCGGTCAACAGAACTTCAACAAAATGACCAAGTGTATGAACGATTGAACTTGTCCATGCTCGACCTTGCGAACACACTCTCAACGTGACTCAATGACAAGACACCTTGAACCATCAAGAAAAAAACACTCACTGTTACTGACCGATGGTGCGAGTGATAAGCGCAACACTTGTGATAGATCCTCAAACAATCGCAATGATGCTTGCACGAAAATGCATACAACATCGTGTGTGAGTGTGATAGATGTGTACATGGCGAACACAACTCAAACACAACCTTCAACATCACCAGAACGAGGTCACAAGAATGACATAGAAATCAACATGTGGAAGATGACAGTTGGTCAAACAAGTGAAAAAGAAGCAAGACATGTAGAAGAAACACATAAGATGACTTTTCACATTTGCGCACATGCATGTTACTGAGGACAGGGTGATATGACAATGACAAGCAGTCCCACAAACTCAACTAAGAGGTCTACTTTGAAATATGTTCTTTACTTATCATACTTACCCTTAATATGATCATGCATCCGACGGAGTTTGCATGCGGTCCTAATATTTTCCATTACTCGGTTCCTTGGTCCTTCTCCTCAACTCCTTGGGAGAGATTTCAACATGTCACCTTTTCCTATAGTCACTGAGAGGTAGATCTATGCAATTTCAGCAGACAGTGACTGTTCTTGGAATGAGGCCCTAGGAGGCCCGCCTACATAGTTTTTTCATGCGAGACAAACAAGACAACTTGGACAACACTACGCAATTTTGAGGCTCGGGGCACTGCTACGGGACAGGGGTCCTAGGAGGACACCTCTCCGAAATTTCTGAGTGCAGTACAGTTGGGCTGCTCTGCGTATTTCTGGAGAGCAACGTTGCACGGGGCCTCTATGGGCTGCGAGGTTTCAGCAGGCAAGGGGGGTTGGTGTCTCCGCGCACTCTAGGGTTTCAGTAGGCAAGGGAGGAAGCTTGATGGTTGCATAAGCAAAGCACATAGTTCCGGGAAGCTGGATGATGTTAGGTTGCTTAGAAAGATGGCTAATTGTGAGACCAGCGAAACATATGTAAACATTAATAGGACTTGATTGTGGTTGCATATGGACACTTAGTGACACAACGTAGACCATCCAAAATGTATAAGAGATACTTTTCTTGATGCAACAACCTTCATGACAAGAGTGCGTGAGGTGAGTGCGAAACATGTCTATGTGATGACAACCACTCATACACACACAACTCCCTTGAAGCAAGACAACATTCCCTTTGCATGACAAATAACAACCCCTATGCCTAAAGATGACACATGCTGCATAAAGATGAGAACGTGGACAACTCTTAAGATCAAGGTGGGGAGCTTGAAATCATCATCTTACCAATGAGTGACTAAGGATGATTGGTTGCAAGATCCAAGGTAGGCTCTTACATTTGCATGCAAGCCAAAATTTGGAGGGTGGTTGTAGTTGCTACAACAGAATAATAAGATATATTGTAAAGGTATTTAAATATAAGAATCAGTAATGCAAGTAGATTTATGAATTTAATATTCAAAAATATCAGGAAATGTCATCTCTATAATTAGTTACTATTTTGACCACTTTAGTATCATACATCTGCTTGCCTTACCAATTCTTCTATTCAAATATCTTTAGAATTTGGCTTCTTATTCTTGCATATCTTATCATTAAACAAAAACTTATGTGATTGATAAGTAAATCTTGTTGAGGGATACCCCCTTTGGTTAAAAAACCTGTTTTGACCTAAAGCGAGAAGGTTAGACAAACCTTCATAGAATTCCTTAACTTATTTTAGTTCCCAAATATGACTTAAGGGACAACATGATGTACCTTTTCTTTTGAATGTAATAGATGTGATATGACACATGTGATGATCAAGCGGTGTCTTATGTTAGAGTTCTAAACTAATTTCACTAGCCATAGAGTTTCATCGAACATCGCATCCATAATATTCATAGACAAGGGTAGAAATGAGCACAACTAAAGGATATAACTACACTTAATGGCCTGATATAAGAGATGGGGAATGGCGTAATTTTTGTGGCAAGCCACACCTAGAATCTATAAAAGACATCAAACAAGTATGTAGGTTAGTTGTAGTCACAGAGATCCCACCTAAAAAATTAACTAGCACTCATAGGATCATCAACTATTACACATAAACATATGATGTCATTGGTTGTGTCCCATAGCCATCAAAACTCAAATGTATCAACTAATAGTTGTTTAAATCCTACCTCTCCTCTTACAAGTAAAATTAAATAAAAAATCACACATTTGAATTGGCCATAGAATGTTGAGTCAAATCTAGAAATTTTCATGTCACACCCTTATTCATTACATGAGGTGGTGGTGGAAGCATTTAGCCTTTAATAGAAAATTCAAAATCAATATCCAAGTAGTATTCATAGTAAATCATAACAATCCTAAAGCTTTGTGATGTTAATGGACTTTGCAAATGAGATTTTAGCCTTTGTTGCACCACTCTAATTAAGTGGCTAGCTAGACAACAATAGTTTTCATTTCATTTGACTCATGTAGATGTGGTGAATGGAATTGAGCCCTTTTGGGCTTGTTCATGGTACTAAGATATGAAGGTTCAAATATCAAGGATGGTTGTATAAGTACAAACCTTTAGAAAAACCTACCAAACAATGTATCCCTTAGTACATAGAATGAATTATGAGCAATGGTGAAGTAAATTGGGGCACAAAAATCAAGGGCAATCAAAAAACCAACATCACACATTTATACAAACAACAAAAGTAGTTTTATTGCTTTTAAAGCGACATCATTCAATAGAGTGGAAGATATAGCACATAGATGGAGTAAAGGATGAGTAGATACCATGTGGAAGATAAATATATAGAATTGCCAAGTGTCATTAGGGGAATTTTGAGGTCTAAAATGGGCCTCCTAAGAAAAATGTAAAATCAAAATAATATTTATCAGAACCAATAGGATTCAAGATGATGATGTCAACCATGGGGGATGATTCACCATTTTTTGGAGTAAAAAAAGTAAAAAGTTTAAAAAATAATAACATAATAAAACTATTTTTTTAGCTCGTATTTTCAACTTATCTCCCTAAGATTTTACTCAAATTTCGAGTGGGAGTACTCATTGGATGCAAAATTTGATTCCTCATCCAAGGAGTATCCATGTTGCATATTTCTCATTTTTCATGTATCAAGGTTCATTGAAAATATGAAACATGTGTGTTCCTTGGATGAGGAATCAAAGTATGCATCCAACGAGTGTTGGTGCTCGAAATTTGAGTAAACCCATAGGGAGATAAGTTGAAAATACGAGTTGAAAAAATAGTTTTTTCTTTTTTCCCTCTAAAATTTGATGATGTAATCTAATCTAATTTTATTATTTCCACTGTTATTTTATAATTTCCTTAAGAGGCCCATTTTAGACCTCAAAATTCCCCTAATGTATGTAATTAGATCACAAAAAAAATAAGAAGAGATAGATCAATGCCTTGATAATAAGCCACTTCGAGGGGGAAACCTCCTTTTACATCACGTAAATGAACAATTCTTGGATGATTCAAATGACAAGACGTCCTTGGTATATATAGGAGTCTAAAGGGTCAAAATATAATTAGGGACTACATAAAAATAATAATGTAAGGGTACAACAATAGCAATAGTGGGCTTCTATATGGCACAACAACAATAATATAGGGGTTACACTAGTATTATAGGGACCTAACATGCTCTTCTTCTTCAAAAATATGGGACATCTCCCCAACGCTTTAGTAGTTCTAGATGCTTCTATATAGAATACTCATCCTCCCATGTAGAATGTTCAGTAGGTAAGTTATTCCACTTGATGAGATACTCTGAAAATGATTGATTTTGTAGCTTTCAAATTCTTATTTCCATGCTTGCTTCAAGATCCAATATGATTTTTCCTTCCTCGTCAATTTTTGGCAATATAGTTTGAACTGGGAGCTTATCACCTATAACCTTATTTAAGCATCAAACATGGAAAATTGGATGTACTTGTGAAGATGCAGGGAGCTCCAATTTGTATGCCATAGTGCTAATATTTTGCAATACCTTATAAGATCCATAGTACTTGGGTGATAATTTATTATTATTCTTAGACTGCTTGAGGGACATTTATTTTTATGGTTGTAGTCGTAAAAATACCCAATCACCCACGTCAAAACTTCTTTAATTGTGATATTGATATGCTTGTTGTTTCATTCGATTTTGCGTAATATTCAGGTTATCCTTTAAGAGTTGGAGAAATTTTTGTTGATGCACGATGTGATCTTCCAATGCTTGAAACTTAGATTTGTCTCTTAGAGATGAAGTGATGGACGGTGGAGGATATCCATAAAGCACCATAAATGTGGTCATTTTTGTTGTGGTATGGAAGGAAGTGCTATACCACTATTGTGCTAGATGTAACCACTTGATCCATTGTGTTTTTTTATTAAATATAAAGAAACAAATATATCCTTCCAAAATTGTGTTCACTATCTGAGTTTTCCCATCAGATGGAAGATGATAAGGTGAGCTATGAGCCAATTGAGTACTAATACAAGAAAATAATTTTGTCCAAAAATTTCTAGTGAAAATGTGATCGTTGTCACATAAAATAAACTAGGGTTTTAACTGTATTACCCATATAAGTGATGAAATCAAAGCCGCAAAGATGTCCTCCAAATTTGGTATACAACGAAAGTCGTAATGTTAAAGAATTTGGAAGAACTCATAACCAATGCTAATGCTATCAAATCATGTAAGTCCCTTCATTCAAATGAATATAAAAATGTTAAATTTGTTCAGAAAAATAATACACACAAACAAAGGAATGTTGTATAACCTAATTTCAAGTAGACAATTCACATAAACAAAGAAATATTACCTTTGTATTAAAAACCATGGTAATCAAGAAACACATTTTGGGTTTAAGTAACCAGAACTGAAATCATTTGAGCTAAACTACCATGACCTTGGATTTGTTTACAATCAAAGGAAAAATCAGTCCAGAAAGGTGGAAACGAAACTGGTCTCAGAGCTTGCACAACTCTATCTAAAGAACTTTGAAACGATTGAATGAATTGAGAGAATGACAACCAAGGGTATTCATTGAAACTCAAAACAACCCTAATCAACCTATGTCATAGATATGTCAAGGATAGATGCTAGTTGTTGATCTTAGGGTTGAGTTTAACGTCATGTTAACACAATCAATCAATACGTGGAGGAAAATGTATTTTCCAAAGATTCATGAATAGTCTAGATTGTTCCATGATAAATATAACACATGGCATTAGGGGTTAAAGCTCGTAACATATAATATCAACCCTTATATAATGAAACGCTATAACATATTTCTGATATGAATAACATAAATATTGATGTGTGTAGACATGCGTTCGAGGTAATAACTTTGAGTAAGAACACGTATTAAGACTATAATGATCATGAGCATGTTATAATGTAAAGCAAGGGAACCTATATACACATAAGTATGAGGGGCTATAAATAAAGCTTTTAAAAGAGAATTAAATATAGAGTTAAAGCAAGATATGTTATGCATATTATGAAATAATATGTGTTGAATACGAAACTAAGGGTGGCTTGAAAACTCAAGTTTAGATTTCATAATTGTTTCAAAAGGTATAATCAGTTATTGTATATAAGTTGAAATGTCCTACTATGTGAGAGACATCATTATATAGAAAAACATGCTCATTAAGAGAAAGAAGTATAGAGATAGTATATCAATACAATAATATTTTGCCAAGTCAAGAGTTATAATTCACCATCTCGGCGAGAGAAGAATTTTTTCAAGAACCCGAAATGCACAGATATAATGGTTACACTTATACAACTTTGAACTTGAACAAGCAAATGAAAAATAAGACTCTTAATAGACATCATTATATAGAAAATCATGCTTATTAACAGAAAGAAGTATAGAGATAGTATACCAGTACAATAATATTTTGCCAAGTCAAGAGCTATAATTCACCATCTCGGCGAGAGAGAAGAATTCTTTAGGAAACTGAAATGCACAAATATAATGGTTACACTTATACAACTTTGAACTTGAACAAGCAAATGAAAAATAAGACTGTTAATATTAGTTTAAGAGGCCTAAAAAGTATTAGAAGGAAAAGTTTTCAAAGTTTAGAATTACCAGTTAAGTGACACAAGTCTTTTATATATTGAGTATTAACAAAAAGAATGGTGTATTAGGTGGGTTTTATTACATTGGTAGTCATCATAATTTGAATTGTATTTATAAAATTGAGAAAAGAGATTAATGGAGGGTGGAAAAATTATTATGGGCTTGAAAACAATTGTAAATTAGCAAACTCTTCGCTATGCGATAAGAAACAAACTCCTCTTTAGACTATCATCACTATTGTTATTTTATAGGGATGTGAAGTTTGGGGATGCAATATCTCTAAAGAATATTATAGAAAGATAGGGAATACCCAAAACAATTTTAGAGACTATAATCTCAAAATGAAAGGCAATAGATCATATCTATCCTCATAAAAGTGAGATGTTCCCCCATTGAGGGCATAGTTAGGATTATATACTTAATGTAGAAGAACAAAATAAAAAACATGTATGACAAGATACTTCCAGAAATTATTGTAAACTCTAGCCAAAACCACTAGTGGCTTAAGTGGGGGTGGTATAAAGATGCGAGTCTTGGTTAAATCATTAGAGAATAAAGGAAAAAGTGATTATGCAAAATACTAATAATACTAAAATTATTATTACATTTAATTTTAAGGAGAACTTTAGGTGCAATAAAGAATTAGGGAATAAACGAAAATAAAGATACTATAAGAAGGTGGTCAACCCTAATCTAGAAGCTTAAAAGTATCTCTCTATTTTGTGTGTGATAAAGAGAAAATGAACATTACAAAAATAAGAACAAGTATCGCTCTCCTTTGTCCACGATAAAGAAGAAAATGAACATTACTAAAACAATAACAAACTGTCACAAGATGCATAGTGAAACTAGGAGTTGGATAGTCCCAAAACAACGTGAGCAAAAGAATCTGTCATCCATGTGACACTAAGAGGCTGGAAGATGGAAACAACTTTCTCTTAAAGTGCCTTGTATATACTCAAATTAGATCACAATTTCAAAATAATATGTCACAACATTAGTGTCTTGAACCTCATCTTAGAATTTTTCTCTTAATGTTTTTCAAGCATAAAAGTAACATTCTAAAGGGATCCAAGTAATCTTGTATATTTCTTCGAGTCTAATAGACTAACTCATCGATGTTAACATATATAAGAAAATTTGATATAAAAATATTTATTTATAATTTACATTTAAATATCTGTTTTGTTAATATACTTTTTAAATGTCACATGTCATCCCCATGCTGGATAAGAAAACAATTACACATCTCCTTATAATGGGTTGTAAAAAACACAGCTCAAAACAATAATATAACATATTCCAAATTCATAGATTAGAATCATTGATATTATATGAAGTAATATAATAGAAAATAATATTTTGCATTTAATTTTTGTGTGCTATTCAATAGAGATGTCTACTTTGGAATAAGGCTTCCAAAATTTTAATTTAATTGTTAATAATTATTAGGTGGGTGGAAGAGATTTAACTTCTACATAATATCTATGGAATATTTTTAATAGTAGTCATAATAGAGGATTGAGATTTGTCTCAACAGTGGTTAAGACATTTTTACTTTCTAATTTAATTAAAAAAAATAATACATGTTTACAAGTGTCAATTTTTTATTTATGACAAAACTCTTATTAAAACCCTCTTAATTTATTTTTATATTGTTTTTAATCTTTGATAATAATATGATATGAGAAGTACAATAAAACAAATATATCTTAATATCTATTATGAATAGATCTACCAACCATTTATTTTATATAATTATACTATTATAACCTATTTAATATATTTAAAATAATTATTTCAATTTTATAAATAATACAATACACTACTCTTCTTTTCCGTCCCGATTTTTTTAATAAAATATTTTTCAAAGCTCAAAACACCTAATTTGCCGCAACATTATCAACAAGTGGATCTAATTAATTAATCCCCATGCAAATTGAGTTGAATTTATACATCACTCAAATTCTATTTTCCACCGCATGCTACTCGTAAATCATCATATGTATTATCAATGCACATCAACTACATGTCAGCCCAGGCTTACTCAAATTGAAACACTATCAGATCGTTAACCCATTTCCTGCCATAACGATAACGATACTACATCCAGAGGTGAGTTAATGCTATTTATGTTTCATATACCATAGCATATAATATTAAAAATAATATTTCTCGCCTTTTGCACTTATATAATGAATGATAATTTATAAAGTAGTAAAGACGTTTATATTATTCAATGGCTGAAAATATCCCTGGAAAAATTAAATTTTAATAATAATAATAATAATATTTATAAAATTTTAAAATATTTTTTATCATAAAATATAAAAATAAAATTATAAATATTTTAATATAAATAATTTTCTTTCGCCCCAATAATGCTAACTATGAACTCATTTGAAGAATAACTGAAATATACATTAAATTGTGCACATATTCTAAAAAATCATATTTATTTATAATAAATATAAATATATAAAGTATATATATGAAATAAATTAAAATATTAAAATAATATAAATATATAAAATATATATTTTTTCAAAAAAAAGCAGAAATGCATTATATTAAGACAATATAAAAGCCATCATAAGATACATAATGGTGGCATAAGAAGCCACTTCCAGGATGTTTGAGAAAGCATCTGTGGGCAGATGATCAAAACAGTCTCAAAAAGCAGGCAGCATGTGGACATATTCCATCACATTTGAAGCAGTATTAAAACAAGTCTCAAAATGCAGGCAGCATGTACATATTCGGAGTGCCTTATTGAAAGACAACAACATCGATTTTCAAAAAGCAGAAACCATTGAGATGAGACAATCCCGAAGCTAAATGGCCAGCTGTTTTGAAATTGAATCATAAATAGCAATGATGCGATGGAGGATGTAAGTATAGGGAACTTTGGAATCACGGAAAATTTTGTGGTTCCTCCAATTCCAGGCGCACCATATCATGATGATGATGAGAAGACACTTTGGCTTCCGTTGGTTGCGCCACCAGTCGAAAGCTGCATGGATAGAGACAAAAACAATATGAGGAAAACCAAAAATAATGGCCAGATCATACCAGATTTGTTGAGAGGAATTGCATTGGAAGAACATGTGGAGATTTGATTCTTCGTCGGATTCGCACATCGAACACCTGCTTGGGCCGTGCCAACTTCTTTTCCTTAGGTTGTCCCATGACAGGTTCTTGTTGTAATATACCAGCCACGCAAAGAAGATCATCCTAGGGGGGCATCCCGATTTCCAAAGAGACGAAGGAAAGATAGAGTTGATTTGCGGAGCCCTTGAAGAGATAAGGTCAAGATAGATGTCTTTCACTCGAGCTGTTACCTGAGCATTTGACCATATCAGGTGATCAGACGTGCCATATCGTTGAATCCCGCTGTCCTTGAGAGCAGATTGGACGACATTCCATGAGGAGCGTAGCTCGACAGGAAGGAAGAGATCAACGGCATCCTTCCATGAAGGGACAGGACCACACCATTCAGAGATGAGTTTATCCCATGTGAAAAAACCATTTCTATGGAGGGAGAATAAAAGAAATTCAGGAAATGAAATGGTTCCACGGCAGCCGGCAATGGAATCGATACCAATAAAGATGCGATGACCAGAGTGAATCCTCCACCTTAGATTCTTTAGGAAGTGTTGCTCAACCTTTCGGAGACTAAGCCAAATGGCTGATCCCTGTTTGGAGCCGATTGATCCAGTTCTGTACCAGAATTCCAATTTTTTGCCCTTCATATATTTAAGTTTAATTGTGGCGCTCTGTGGGCTTTCCCCAAAGATCCCTCGCCAGCGCGTTTTGCATAAGAGAGCCTTACCGAATGTTCTCAAGTCCATTAGGCCCCATCCTCCCAGGTGCTTGGGCATTGAAATTTTGTCCATTTTGGAAAGATGGAACTTTGTCTTGTCTGTTTTTCCGCCCCAGATGAAATTAGTTGTGACCTTGTTCAGCTTGTGAATAATACTTGCCAGGAGAAAGAAGAGGTGAGCCCAATAAACGGCCATCTGAAGCTCATCTTCTATGATAGGCCAGAACAGGGCCGCATTTTTTTCATCGTCAAACATCTGTGGGGCCACCTCAATACCCCAGAGGATATCCTGGAAAACGACATCGGACCTTGTGCTGTATTGATTTTTAAAATGTCTTACCGCCTCATTTGTGATGTCCTGTTGGGTGACAAGAGATTCTCCATTCCCATCCTTTATCTTCCAAATGGCATTTTTCTCGTGCCTGGCATTTGCAAAATTATGGAAGAACTTCGTGTTCTTATCACCTTCTTTAAGCCATATTGCTCTGCTTTTGAGCCTCCAAAAAGATTCCTCCTGCTTCAACAATTTATATCTTTTCCTTTCAAGCTCCATTATGCTGCACTTCATACTGAGAGTACACTTACCATCATCTGAAATTTTTTGAAGGGCGTCCAGCTCTTGTTGCACATTCAAGAGTTCCATTCTGTCTTTCTTCCTTTTTTCAAACTGCCATTTTTTAACCAATTTTCTTATGGCCACCATCTTGTCCCTAAATGTTAGGAAGGAGGGAGCCATATCATTAGATAGCTCTTTCCATGCTTTAGAGATGTATTCATTGAAAATCAGGTCCTGTAATAGAGATCTGTTGAATTTGAATGGATACCCAGATCTGTAGCCTCTTTCCCGCCAGGATAATAATATGGGCCTATGATCCGAAACAAGTGTGTTCCCCACTGTAGAATATGGCATGCCCATATTGTCTATGATGCTGATGTGCACAAGGAACCGGTCAATTCTTTTTGCTATATAGGCGCTATCAGTTCGGCCATTAGTCCAGGTGGGCTTCATTTCCATTGGGGCAATGTCTACCAAATTTTTATTTAGTAACTCGAGCTTTATGCTATCTGCAAGCGAGTCTTTTTTCCTACAGCTTCCCCAACATTCATCCGGATTCAGAGTTATATTTAAGTCTCCTGCAATAATCAGATGTTCAATATCAAACATATCTGAGGAAAAGAGTCTTTCCCAGAAAGGAGCTCTATTCTTATATGGCGCGTACATGTTTAAGATATTGATGGGGAAATCTTTGCCTCTGATGGATGCCGAAATGATGATACCTGCAAAACACCTGTAAGCTTTGGCTCTGATCCGATAAGGATCCCATAGAGTTGCTAAACCCCCTGACAGGCCTCTTGCCTCAGTGGCCACCATATACCATGATGGAAACATTTTTCTAAATTAGGAGATGGATGCCTCGCAGCTATGCATGGTTTCTTGGATAAGAATTATTCCCGGCTTAGAGGAATGAAAAAAATCCTTCAGCGTTAGGAATTTGGGGTCAACGCCAAGGCCCCTGATGTTCATGGAGATGATGAAAGTCATTTAGAAGTTTGGCCAGCCGTGCTTGCTCTAAGGGGCTGAGATTCCGGCATTCCATAGATAGGAACATCGACCAGCGAAAGGTTCCTAATCCCATTATCTGTCACAGTAGTCCTTCCTCTGAAGTGTCTGCTCCCACCTTTGCTCTTTTTTCGGACAGTAAATCCCCCATACTTAAATTCCACATGCTGCCTGCTTTTTGAGACTGTTTTGATCATCTGCCCACAGATGCTTTCTCAAACATCCAGGAAGTGGCTTCTTATGCCACCTTTATGTATCTTATGATGGCTTTTATATTGTCTTAATATAATGCGTTTCTGCTTTTTTTTCTGAAAAAATATATATTTTATATATTTATATTATTTTAATATTTTAATTTATTTCATATATATACTTTATATATTTATATTTATTATAAATAAATATGATTTTTTAGAATATGTGCACAATTTAATGTATATTTCAGTTATTCTTCAAATGAGTTCATGAGTGCTACCAGGAATCGTGGCATTTTCCCGAGCCTGCTCAGCCTCCAAGGTGGCCCGAATCAATGCCTCCATGGCATAGGCATCGAGCCCGTCTTCCATTAGCCTTCAATTAATCTTTCCTTGGGATCAGGGAGATTTTGTCAGAGGAACCGATCCGAAAAAGGACAGGGAGTAAAAGCCCACTGTCTTCCGTCAGGTGGATGAGCCTAGATAGAATGAATGCCTGGATATGAAAAAAGCGGGGATGGGATTGTTCTGACGGCGAAAAGGCGAGTAGAATAATCGAGAAATCAGAGATGACAGGATAAGGACAACTCCTGAATTTAATTGCCTCAGGGGATGCCGTTAGAAAAGGAGAAAAGCAAAATGTTTGATGACTGTAGCAGGCCGTCAATTAGAGCCTAAAAGGGATGTTCCTAGGAATTGAAGATACTTTGGCACATGCTAGATGAGAGTAGGACGTCAGATTCTAATCCCAATGACAATTTGAAATTCTGTGGAGACCGGAAGGAAAAGACGGTCACCGAAAAAGTTTTCCGGTGAGAGGAGGAGAGACCGTTCAACATAGGGGGGCTCGTGAGGATTCGAAGCTGTGATCTCAGAGGCATGCAAAACAACAGCAGTAAACCTCAAAAACACACCACCATTGTCCAATTCTAAATCTAATATCTGAGCATGGCTTGTAAAAAACGATGAGATTCCTGAGTTTTTGAAGAAAATCCTTAAACATCGTGAGGAGAGGGACAGGGAAAATTTGCAATCTAGGGGACTACCTGAGTATGGAAAGCCTGTAACGAATCTAGCTTGAAAGATAGGCTTTCATAGGACTATCCATAGTTCTAGGATAAGACATACATGGAGAATTTAACTAAAAATCACTAATGCAATGATTCATAATAAGATGCTCCATACAAGTTCAGTAAACGGAAAAAGCATATGCACGAAGAGGCGGGGAACTGACCTTTTACAGAAGCGAAACCCACGGACGAGAGCACCTATGACTGCGTACGAGCAGCGTCTCCTTTTCGTCAACGTAACAAGCAAGTCTGCATGGGAAAATAGCGAAAACCAGCACTCAGCAGAAAAATGTGAGAGAGCATGCTAGAGACTTCTCTGATAAGACTCAGGGAAGGAAAAACGCCGAAGGGAAAAAGCCGTGCGCAGAAGGGACCATAGAGGTTTTATAAGAGTTTTGGGCTCGCAACGTCAAGGCATTTGGGCGACAGACCAGGCGCATGCATGCATGAGATGCCTAGGAGTGACAAGTGGTCTATCGAAGGAGCTGGGAAGTGGTTCTCCTTGGGAGGACGAAAAACTGATGGAAAGGTTGATGGATAGGCTGTTGAGAGGTGAGACCTGGGACGGGCAAGGGGTCAGGGTGTAGAAAGTAGAAAGAAAACTGGTTCCAGAGAGACTTTCATTCATTGGGTGGCTGAGGCCAGTGAGCGCTGGTTCGCCAATATTCAAACAGTCATGCATTCCCCCGTTGAATAGGCATTCATGCTGGTGGACTCTAATTCGCTCTCGACGCAGGTGCACTCTCCGCATGCTTCCACTCCTCTCTCCAAAATACAAACATCAAATATATAAAATATATATATGAAATAAATTGAAATATTAAAATCCATAATTTTAATAAAAACACTATTATATCAAAATAAAGATATGATATCAGCTAAGAGGATATAAATTAATTTTAAATGGTTATGAATTAAATGAGTATTTTTTTTTATTTTTTTTTAGGCAAGAGACGGTCCTTCTATTGACTTAGGCAAGAAAATAAATTACAAAGGTTACAACAAGCGTGCCGAGGCGCAAACCCCCACAAAGGAAGAGGGAAGAAAACACAACGTGCCCGAAAAACTAAAACCAAGGCCGAGACAGCCCCAAAACCTTAAGCATGAACGTGGACCCCAAGTTAGCCACCGTTGATCTATCTCCTTTCTATCCGACGATCTAAAACCAAATTGCGCAAAGCAGTAGCCCGCAGAATAACCCCTAAACTGCTTGACCCTCGCTAGCCGTCGATCTTCTCCTTTTGATCCGACGCCTAGTATCCATATCGCGCGGCTTAAAAGCACGATAAATACCGCGCAATGAGGGTGGTTTTCCTTTCCCGTCCCCCGCCACGTGTTGCTCTCTGAGTGGCATCGCTGGCTTTTCATGAAAACCATCTTTTGGTTTGAGGGTGCCCGATGAAGGTGGTAAACCATAAGCAGTTTTGACCTTCCAGACCCACGAACTTGCACGACAAATTGTGGCCCTAGTCAATATCATGCCACCCATAAGCCCGAGGAATACCGCACAGTGAGGGTGGTATTTTCTCTTCTTCCCCCGCCACGCGTCGCTTGCTAAGTGGCCTCGTTTACCATCCGGGAAAACCGCTTCTGGGTCAAAGGGCGCCTGATGCAGGTGGTTTCTCTCGAGCAGTTTTTGATTCCGGTTTCCTAATCCTCTGTCCTCCAAAGTATTACGAGGACGACATGCCCGGAAGGGTCACCTTGTGCATGGAATGTCCTAGGATTTGTGATGGCATCCGTTGTCCTTCTTCACGGTAGCCCATTTCCTCATAGCTTTTTCCTTTTTGGCAGATATCCCCTGGCCCGATGACTATCTCTGTCCAGGCTTCCTGTGAGAACTTACAGTGCTCATCCTCTGAGAAATACTTATGCTTCATTGACATGAAGTGAAATACTGTCTCGTTGTCTATTCTGATATTGCTGTCTGTCGCTGAGGGCCCACGCTGAGCATTCATCTCTCATTCTATCATCCGTTACCTCTTCCCACCAGCAGCACATGTCTGTAAGCTTGCTTCTAACCCCCTCATTGGCAAGCCAATCTTCCACTTTGTTGGCTTCCCTACGAACATGCACAAACCTAAGAGTTCTTAGGATTCTTAGGTGTGACTGAATTCTTTGGTAGACTTGTAGAAGCCGCCAATGACCTAAGATTTTCTCTGGTGCTGCTCTTGCGCTTATCCGCTTGACCGAATTAATTACTAATTCCGAGTCAGCCTCAATGATGACATTATGTATGTTGTGCTTGAGCAATATTTCCAAGCATAGCTCCATCGCCATGAGCTTAGCCATATTGTTGGTTGCCTTCCCTAGATAACTATAGAAAATGACCTGTATGTTTCCCTCCTCATCTCTCATGACCCCTCCATAACCTACTTCTCCAAGATTTCCTTTCGAGGCTCCATCTATGTTAAATTTCAAAAAACCTAGAGAAGGGGGTTGCCAGAAAGCCTTTCCTTCTGAGGTATTCTTGTTGATCTACAGAGGACACTGAGGGAGATGAACCTGAAGCTCCAACTTTTCCAGGATTCTGGCCTCTCTGTGTCCTATGGGTTTTTCTGTAGAAACACCCCCCAGGATGTGGACAGTCTCCTTGAGTTGCTTAAGGATTAGCTTTAGGATGCTGCTCACTAGGCCCATTTTGTCTTTGAAAATCCTATTGTTGCGCTCCTTCCATACATTCCATATTAAGAACCCTGGAGTCAATGCCCAGGCTAAGTTTATTATATCATTATCCGAGAAAATTTTCTGCCAATTTTTTAGCGTGGAAATGATGTCATCTTCGTGCCTGTCAGTCTGCTCGAAGACATTTCCAACCCAGTTCCATAGTGTGGCAGTGAAGGAGCATCTATTAAGGAGATGATTTGTGGTTTCTTCCTGCTGTCCACACAGGTGACATCTTGAGGGGCCAACAAAGCCTCTTTTTCTTAGATTATCCCATGTCAGAATCTTGCCCTGATGGACCAGCCACTTGAACAGTTTGACCTTCATCCAATGAGGTTTATCCCAGATTTCTTTCCAAGTCTTGTCAGTGCTTGGAAGGTTAAGCCCTATGGCTATTCTTTTGGCCTCTTTAAGGGTAAATAGACCTGCCTTATTCTTTCCCCATCTTAATTGATCATCCAAGGTTGAGGTTAAGATTTGCCTTTTTTCCAAAAGACCTTTAAGGGCTATAGCTTGAGTATTCAACATGCTCATCTCATTGTAAACTGGAAGTTTCCATATTCTCCATTTTCCATTGTTCCTTGATTGATCCCAAAAGTCACTTACCCTCCTTAATCCTTTGCTGATGGTATCTGTTTGGATACTCACTAAATCCTCACTGCTGAGATTGCCCTCCTGCTGCCAATTATCCTCCCAGAACTAGGCCAAATTTCCACTTTTGATCTCCCAGAAACTATGTTTTTGTACTAGGGCCCTGTTCTCCCAGGCCTTGTTCCAAACTTGAGAACCTTTTACTTGTCTTGTCATTCTTATGAGGTTCATATCCTGCCAATTCATTGCATACTTTTGCTTCCATAGTTTTGCCCAGGGGGATTGTATTTCCTTTAGCCATCTCCACCAAACTTTAGCTCCCAGAACTCTGTTTAGAATTTCTGGGTCATGTAGACCCAGGCCACCATGGGATTTAGGTTTGCATACCCTTTCCCACGCCACTAGGGCCCATTTCTTCTTTTCTTCACCTTTCCCCCAGAGAAAGTCTCTTTGAATGTTTCGTATTTGAATACTGACCCCAGTTGGTGTTGGAATGGCTGATTACATATAGATAGGGATGGTTTGGAGGATAGCCTTAGTGAGAATCAACCTCCCTGCTAGGTTTAGGGCTCTGTTTGTCCACTTGTTGATTTTTTCTTTCAATTTATTTAAAACAGGCTCCTAGATGTCCTTGTGCAACGGTTTATCAGTGAGGGGAACTCCCAGATACTTCGAGGGCAATGAATCTCTCTGAAAGCCCAAAATTCTAGAAATATTTCTTTGAATCGATATATCAGTATTGAAAAAGAAAATATTTGATTTAGTAAGACTTACCTCAGTACCTGCTGCCATAGCAAACTCATGCAGAATTAGCTTGAATGCTTTGGCTTCCTTGACTGTAGGTGTGCCTTGAAGCATGGTATCATCCACAAATTGCTGATGTGTCACCGTGTCCCCGCCTCGAGTGAGTCTCAGACCTTGAATTCTTCCTTCCGCCTTAGCAGAACTGATTGCTCTACCTAACCCTTCCATCATTAAAATGAAAAGGAAAGGGGAAAGAGGATCACCTTGCCTGAGACCTCTTGTAGGCTTGAAGGTTTTGGAGGGGGAGCCATTGAGAAGAATTGAATAGCTAGCAGTGGTAACTAGAGCCATGACCCACTTAATCCAATTATAGTCGAAGCCATATGCTTTTAGAACTACTCTTATGTACGTCCAGCTAAGCTTATCATAGGCTTTCGCTATGTCCAGCTGAATTATCATCCCTACCTGCTTATTGGTGATGAGTGAATGAACCACTTCATGTGCTTGAATTATGTTATCAAGAATTTGTCTTCCTTCCACATAGCCCGTTTGCTCCTCTGACACCAGGGTTGGGAGGAGTGGTTTGAGTCTGTTGGCAATTATTTTGGATATTATTTTGTACACCACATTGCATAATGCTATAGGTCTAAATCTGTCTAAAGAGGTGGCCTTTTCCTGTTTGGGGATTAAGGCTATGAAAGATTCATTGAGCGCCCTCAAGACTTTTTTAGATCTACGTGAGTCTTCCACTACCTCCAGAATATCATGCTTTACAATCCTCCAACATGTCTTGAAAAAGTCCACATTGAAGCCATCCAAGCCTGGAGCTTTCCCATTGTGCATCTATGTGATGACTTCCTCAAGCTCTTCCTCTGTCACTGGTCTATTGAGATTGTAATTATCTTCTCTGGAGACCAGTTTAGGAATGTACTGTGTAAATTTTTCCGTAAACTGTAATTTATTTGTTGTAGTTTCCTCTGCAATGCTTTGAAAATGCTGGATTAGAACCTCTTCCATCTCTTCATGAGTGTTTCTTTCTACACCATGATGATATGTAGGTTTCACAATTCTATTGTTGTTTCTGTGAGCTATTGTGGATTTGTGAAAGAATTTGGTGTTTCGCTCCCCTTCCTTAATCCATTGGACTCTAGGTTTCTGTCTCCAGAATATTTCCTCTTGTAGACATTTGTTTTCCCATTCATACTGAAGTGACTCTGCTATCTCTTTCCTTTCCTCACTGTAGCCTTTTGTGACAAGAATTTGGTTTATTTCCTTCAGTTTCCTTTCCACTTCTCCTTTAGCTTTGAAGATATTCCCAAATTCATTTTTATTCCACTCTTTGAGTCTGCCTTTAATGTGTTTGAGCCTGCGATGTAGAAGGAACATCTTTGTACCTTGCAAGTGTAGCTCTTCTTTCCACCATTTTTCAACGTTTGTGAGGAAATTTGAGTGTGTGAGCCAAACGTTCTCAAACCTGAAGGGGCTATTCCTTGGTTTACTAATTAGAGAAGCTTCCAATTGGATGGGCCAGTGGTCTGAACCACCAAAAGGAAGGATGAATGTTGTCAGGCCACTCCCCATGAGTAGAAGTTCCTCTGAGATAATAAATCTGTCTAATTTTGAGGCTACTTGGGTAGAGCCCCCTCTTTTGTTATTCCAAGTGAAAATACCATTGCTAGTGTCCATATCTACCAGTTTCATATTGGTGAGAAAGTTCTAGAAGGCAACTGAATCCCTACCAAGTGTTCTAGTTCCCCCTTTCTTCTCCGTGAGTGATTTTATCATGTTAAAATCTCCCCCTAGAATCCAGGGTAAAGCTTGATATCTCTTTTTCATATCCTCCAGTGTAGTGAGGAGCCAAAGTTTGTCCTCCACTGGTTGAGGACCATAGACATTGGTGATCATGTAACACTGCTTGTCACCTACAGGTTGGATTATTAAAGAAAGGTGGTGTCTGGACACCTCCGCGTCAAGCATACCAAATTTCTAAGGATCCCATAGAGTGAGAATGCCACCAGCAAATTTATTTGCCTTTACTTCAAGATATTCATATCTATTTAGCCAGTTGCTATGTTTTTCTCTGACCTTCTCCACTTAGCATTTTGTTTCCTGTATAAACACTATGTTAGGTTTTTCCTCTTTGATCCTATTGCTTAGATTCCTCTATTTTCTTCTACTCCCAAGTCCTCTAATGTTCCAAGTTGTGATCTTCATTGAGGTGGGGTTTTGAAGGAGTAACTGGAAAGGTCTTTCATCCTTCCTGAGTCAATCATGAGTTTGCCACACTCTAGCAGCAATTCTTTCTGTCTCTTTCTTCCTCTCTTCCTGCCTAGGTTTTTTGTCAATTTTCCTGTTATTAATCCTATTGAGGAAGCCCCTTTGTTTTCCTGGTTGTCCTATCCCCTTTTGACTCCTACAACTTTTTGGTGTGACTTATTAAGGAATATCTGTTGTACCTTGTTAACTTCCTCTTATGGTATGGAGTTTATTCCCAGGTTTTCTCATCGTTCTAGAAACTTTTCTAACTCTAGGTTCTCCCTTTCCAGGATCTCCTGTACGTCTTGGTCCTCTATACCACTTTCACTTTGAGTCATTTCATGGTCTTTTTCTGTTTCCATGGTACTCAATGGGTCTGTTGTGTGTTCATTTTGTTCCTGAGTGAACTCCATGCTGGTCTCTTTTCCTTTCCCCCTTCCTGCTTGATTCTTCGTTTTCCTTTGATTGCCCTCATCTTCTTCTCTTTCTTCTAAGATCTCAAATCTATTGTGACTTCTTGTTTTGTTATCATTGGGATTCTTTTGTATCTTCCTTCCCCCTCCTTTCCCTTTTCCTCCCACTTTAGTAAAACCTGTATGGTCTTTTTCTTTACTAGTGTTTAGGTATTCCTCTCTTTTATTAAGAGGACAATCTCTGAATAGGTGTCCATGCTCATGACATTTGCGACATCTGAACGGGATATGCTCATAGTCAACTGTCTGAACCCATTCCTCATCATAGACTTCTAGAATGACCTCATTTGGAAGAGCTCCTGATAGGTCCATCTCCACACATATACGAGCATAGGAGGTATACTTACCTCGTAGTGTTGCCTCTGAAATCTTAAAAAAAAAGACCTAATTTATTACCTATAGCTTTTAAAGACTCTGGCATCCAATAATCTAAAGGTAAGGAGTAGAGTTTGATCCATACCGATACTGATGTGAATGTTTCTTGCTCCGGCACAAAGTTCATCGTCCATGGCCGCATATATAGACCAGCTATTGCATAAAAGTATGGTCCTCCTTCAAAAATCAAATCTCTGTCCTCCATATTCGTAAACACCATTGTAAAAAAACCTTTGGATCCAAGATGTATATTTAACTCCCCTTTTGGTTTCTAGTTGTATTTTATCCAAGTGTATAACGCTTTCTCTGTCGGCTAGATTCCCATAAACTTGCATATTATAGCATAGTTTGCCATATGATCCCTGTGCTCTTGCAGAGCTGGATCATTCAATATTACCCGCGGTTTAGTATTGGTCTTGGGTTTACAAGGCCCCATCTTGGTTCTATTCTCTGTTCCCTGACCTTTGTCTTCTGCTATCTTCTCGTGTCGGTCTTTCTCGTGGGTCCCTTGCTCTGCATGGGTATTGCTGCCTTCCGCCGTCTGGGTTTCAGTATTTTTTGTCTTGTCCTCCGAGGAGTGTGGAGGCTTGTTCTTTCTCCCTGCACTTCCTCTATTTGAAACTACATTACTGTAGGAGGGAGTGGAGCTCCCTCATCCCTGCGCTTCCATGGTTTTCTGTTTACCTCTGCCACTTCCTTTGTTGAACCCTTGGTTTTCTGTTTACCTCTGCCACTTCCTTTGTTGAACCCTAGAATCAGGTCTCCTCTGGTTGATCTTCCAAAAAAATGAATATTTATTATTAATAATTATTATTTTAATAAATTAAATTAAAATTATATTTATTAATAAAAAATATTTTGTAATTTTATAAAATAATGTGTAAGTGATGAATATAAAATGGAATATAAATTAATTAGTTAATATGAAATTTAGTATTATTAAATGATAATTTTTTTTCAAATAATATTTGAGAGTAAAAGTTATTTGTAAAATATAAAATGTTTTATAATATTTTCAGATTCAACCCAACAAATATACTCATCCTAACTTAACCAATTGAGAGAGAAAAAAGAAACCACGATTGTTTCAATAAATGACCTCTACCTCTACCTCTATTCATTGTTGTTGTTATAATATTAATTCATTGTTGTTGTTATAATATTAATTTTTGTTATTATAATAAAAAAGCAATGAAAATATTTCAATAAATTACTCTATTCATTTTTGTTGTTATAATGAAGGTTGTGAGCACCACTGGTTTTCAAGTTTTGAGTTAATGTTTACACGGATATTTAAATGGATGTGGAAGAGGGTTATGTGTTTGAGATGAAAGAAACATTAATGGAATTGTGAAATTGAATTTCAATAAATCTTCCCATCTTAATGATTGAAATTGTGTGAACCATTCTTCTCGTATATATTTAATGATATTATAAACAATATTTTAAGTATTAGATATGATAGATAAGTACTTATCCATAAAGGAAAAGTCTAAGCTTACATTTCTATGATTAAGAAATATTAAATAAAGTGAAGAAGTAACATTCATAATCATATCTTCACCTCAACAAGTTTAATTTTATAATATATTTTGAAGTTTAACGATGGCACATCAGCACGTGAATTAGGTGCATGTGATATTTCTCCTAATTGCATGTATTAATTATATAGAAAAGAGTTGTATGTTGACAAGAGAGGGCACATGGGGCTTCTTAAGGAACCTGAAACTCTTGCATGCAACTTTGATATGGACTTGGAATATTCACAATACTTTGGATTGCTACTTTGCTTCAATTTTTATATCAATTTCATGGAAACTTGATTTCCTAAATCTATGGGTGTGCTTTGGGAAAAGGTGGGTCAAGGTTTCTCCTTGTCTTTCTAACTAATTTTTGGGGATGCTCTATTATTCATGGGCATAAATGCAAATACTGCCACAAATTGCAAGAGTGTACATTGGGATGGGTGTGATCATCATGGTGTGGTTTAGAGAGTGGAGTGTGCAGTATTTAGTTAGAGTGGGCATTGGGAATGATAACCCCTTCCTTTCTCTCATTTACAGGGAGAAGGGGGGCATAACATAATATTATACTTTAGTCCATCCCATCCACCTGTCTATTTATGAATTCCAATGGCATTTACGAAGATATCAGCTTTGGTTTCCATTTGACACGTAGGAAAAAAGGAGAGGCATTGCCACCCATTTGCCCAATATCCAACACAACACATCTTTGTCCGCAGTACCTTTCCTTTCCTTTCCTTTCCTTTCCTTCCCTCCTTCCAATATGAAAATGAAGGCCGTTTCGGATATCCGCCAGCAGTGCCGACTGTCGGGATTTCCCCGAGTAAACCTCTGATTTCCGGTGTACATTTCGGCGATAAAAAAAAATCATCGCTTCCCCGTGGGTTTTCGGGAGAGGTCCGGTGGCAGGAAGGGAAATAGGCATAGCTTCTAAAGTAAAGGGAGGTGCAGTGCGAATGCGATACAGTGCAGGGGTAGGGACCACATGATAGGAAAATGTGGGGCTTGGCTCGTTCTCCCAGGTGCGGGACAGGAGACACAGCATTTACTATTTACTGTAGAGTGGAGAAATAAAGCGAGGTAAAGTAGGTAGAGGGAAATGGGTAAAGCGGGTCGTAGAAAACGACCAGCACGCATGAGGTATTGTACTAATATATATATATATCATCTTCTTCTTCTTGGTGGTGGTCCTACTACTACTACTCTACTCCTGCCTCTGCAACTTTGCTTTTCACAATGTGAACCAACGGTGAACCCACTCTTTGCCTTCCTCGCTGCCCCCGCCACCTCCTGCAGCCAACGGAAGGAGAACGGGCACGGCCCCTTCCACCGCCGGTGAACTGCGTAGTACGTATCGACGCTGAGGAGTTTTTATCCATTCATTCAACTCTTACCGCGGTTAAGGGAGAGTATTGAGTTTAAGATGTGGCTAGATTTGGCGTGTACGGGTGTAGTACACGTGGCGTGCTCGGAATCAACTCTTGTGTCCGGCGCCGCGCTCTGCCGCCACCATCATCATTATCATCTCCAAGCTGCTGGTCACTCCTCCTTAGATAGGCATCGGCCTATTGCAGTGCCATGAACAAATAAATAAATAAATGATTACTCCTCATAACTATGATTAATCTTTAGGTTTAGGTTTAGGTTATTTAAATTGATGTATAGTGGTGGTAGTGGCAAGTATGACTTTTGGTAAAAGGATAATAGGTTGGAAAAGGAGGGAGTGGCAGGGTGAAGTGAGGGTATCTTGCTACTTTGGCAAAGAAGTGAGGTGAGGTGATATGATATGATGTGTGATGGGTGGAGTACTAGTTGTGGAAGAAATGGAAGCAGCATTGTTACTGTAAAGTGACAGTTGTATTATTAATTTCTTTTTTATTAAATTGTGTTCCGTTCTGGAAAATATGTCTGGTTAGGGTTTGACATTGATGTTGATGGAAAGGTGGAGGAAGGGATAGTGGTGCCAAATCAAATTCTGATCTTCTTCCCACTTATGTATTGCCGATCGGGGCACAAGTGCCACTCGCACGCATCAGAAGAAGAACAATCGCACAAATCCGAGCAGTAGGCAGTTGATGCTGGAGGTCCGGGCAGCTTTATTTCGGCGCTTCCATTATCCCGTACAGCGGCGATTGGGTTTGTTCTGCGAGACGCAGAAAGTTGCAGGAATACATATCTAATGCGAGAGTGCTGAAGGGAATCCTGTCATCCTGTCGGAGGAGTGATGTGGTGTGTTTTTCATTAGGTTATATGGATAATTATTCTGGTACACAAAACTTGGGCGAGGTAGAGAGGGGGCGAAGCAGCAGTAGCAGCAGCAGCAACAATCTGTTGTGTGGATTGGCGACGGAACAACACCGACTGAGGGTGCCAGGTTTGGGGGGCATGATGTTAGTGTCGTCGATCAGTCCTGGAATGCAGCGGTGCGGGGCAGGTTCCGAAATGGAGGTGGGAGTGGAGTTGGACGATTACAGGAGTGGCAGAATAGGAGGTCCCACGAAGATAGGTCGAACGGATGGGTATGCCCCATTTGTCTGCCGGGCGCAGAAAATGCAAATCCAGATGGACAGTGCCAGTGCGATTGGCAGTGGTGCCAGTGCCAGCGATCATCATCTTCCAGTACTACGTAACAGAAGCGGCAGCGACAACAGCAGCGCCTGTCTCTTGTCAGAAGGCCGTCCCCGTTTGGCTCCCTCATACGCTTCCTCCGAGAGAAGCATGTTGAACAATGACGGCAGCAGCACTATTTCTTCCGACTCCAGACTCCTCCTCCGAAGCAACGACCCGGTCTTATCGGCAACAACAACAACAACAACAGATGCAAGGCCCAGCCTCCTGCGCGCCTTCTATACACCTCCTCCTGCAGGTAATCAATCTGTCTGTCGTTTGAAATTCCATAATAATGCTCTTACCCCACGGCCGTACGGTATTGCTGGCAAGGGCACTCCGTTTGACGTTCAGATGGTGGCGTGCGATTGTAGCCAAATCTTTGGGGTAGATACATTTAATTTTACACATGCTCCCTTGTCGTTCATAACACCGGCACCGCCCGCAAATTGGTTTTGTTCACATGCGTAGGAAACAATAAAATTGGTTTTGTTCACATGCATAGGAAACAATAAAATTTAGTCCGCGCATGGCAAATTAATGACCCCCGTCACGATAATTGACCGTCATTTCACGAGCTTTGCAGTCGAAGCTTTTAAGGCGCGGTATGAGATTCACTTTTTGATTCTGCGTGTGTGTGTGTCTGTTTGTAATATTATTGCAGGGATGCCTGTGTCGTCAATGGCAATGGGAAGAAGGGACACCGGCGGAATGGAAACGGGACTGGGAGGAATGCATGTTGTAAGAACAGGAGTACGTCCTCCCTTCAGTCCAGCGCAGTGGCAGGAACTGGAACACCAGGCGTTGATTTTCAAGTACATGATGGCCTGTGTCCCCGTGCCGCCTGAGCTTATCATTCCTATTCGGAAAAGTTTGCTTTCTCTTCCCCAAAGATCTCCTCCGCTTCCTCCTCCTCATCATCATCATCTTCCCCCCACTCGTAAGTGCAATAGTCAAGTTTATTACAGGTCGGTTCTGTAAATAATAAAAGCTTTATTTGAAGCTGACAGGCATTTTATGTTATGGCAGTCGCGCCGTGGAGTTCGTTCCACATGGGATTCGCTGGCAACATGGATCCAGAACCGGGAAGATGTCGGAGAACAGACGGTAAGAAATGGCGTTGCTCCAGAGACGTCGTTCCGGACCAAAAGTACTGCGAACGCCACATGCATAGGGGCCGTCATCGTTCAAGAAAGCCTGTGGAAGGCCACACTGCCGCCGTCACTTCTCAAACCAATTCCTCTTCTGCGACTGCCCCCTCTTCCTTAAGTGTGGCCGCCACCAGCAACGTCCTCGCACGCCCTTCAATCTCAGTTAACTCGCTGCAGAAACACCAACCTGGTCATCCTCTTTTGGGGACGAAAAATTTGTCTTTCACTGGCAGCGGGAGCCAGATTCAACAGTACCCATTGCAGTCACCTGCCGGAGCAGTAACAGCATCATCATCATCACCGTCTGCTATGGGAAACAAAGATTACAGGTAAACACGTGATTACGGATAGCGTTATTTTCTTCTCTAAGGCTTCCTGCAAAAACCCTCGTACATTTGGTGCACACCCACGGTAATTACATTATTAGAATAGAGAGTTCATTTAATTTAATCCTGAAGTAAATGCTCACAAACCATTCAACCTACTATCCTAGTCCAGTGCTGACAAGCAAAAATGGAGGAGCGTAATTCATGAGTACAAGTATAAATAATATTCCAATCCCCAAAAACGATCAAGAAAATTAATAGGAATGGAAGTGCAATTATACAATCCTAAAAAAGAAACATTCCTACCTCCTTGATACGCACTAGAAAGGAGAACTATACTGGAAATGCCTTTATGTCGTTTGCAATGGAAATCTCGTAATATTTATTTGTCTTGTAGCATTGCGTTTATTGAACCTAGTGTAGCAGCAGAAGTAGGTAAAAAACCTAAGCTCTAGCGTCTTCTATTCTTTCCGTCATGTCTACGACCTAAAGTAATTTTAATTACAGTTCTGGGCCTTTTTTAGGTATGAAAATGGGATGAAAGTTGGAGAAATGGATGAGAACCTTTTGTTTTCTGAGCCTTCCGCCAGCAGCAACACCATCAACAATCAATGGCGATTCATGGTGGCGTCCAAGGCAGCAGTGCCTCATATCCCACAGTCAAAAGGCAACAGCCATGACTCCCTGATGCAGTACAGTTCCAGCCCGCAGCTAAGGACTCTTCTTGGCCAAAGCCTCGGCACTGTGAGCGAGGGAAACCAAGTTGCCACTATTCACATAAATCCCCATGAGCAGCAGCATCAACGACAGCAACATTCATTTCTGAGCACAGATTACGGGAGAGTGCAGGAAGCGATGCGAGAGCCGGAAGAGCAGCCTCTGCGTCATTTCTTCGATGAGTGGCCCAGATCAAGAAATCCATGGGCGACCGACGTAGAAGAGGAAGCGTCGAACCGTAGTTCTTCAACAACCCAGCTCTCCATATCGATTCCTGTGCCGTCCTCTAATTTCTCAGCAGCGAACACCAGTTCATCTCCTCGTCGCAAATTATCGCTCACCTCTCTGAAATTATCTATGTCTGGGGATGGCAGCGATCCAGTGGGCGTGGATCCTATCGAAATGGGTCTTGCAGTAGGCATGAATATGAATGTAGAAGAACGTCATCGACAAACCCATGGCCAACACCACCACCACCATCATCATCAGGCCAACTGGGTTCCCACAGCTTGGGGAAACCCCATGGGTATAGGGGGTCCTTTAGCAGAGGTTCTTCAGTCGTCCACTACCCCAAGTGGATGCAACAACAACAACAAGAAGCAGCCTGGGCTAAATTTAATGAATGATATTGGATGGAAGGACAACAGCAGCAGCAGCAACAAGAACAGTACGGCCAGTAGCCACTCAAGAGACAGCCCACCAAGCTGCATGCAAACATCATCCCCAACAGGTGTTTTACCAAAAAACATTTGGTTTTGTTTAAAGCATTAATAGTACTACCACATCCAAAAGCCCTTAATCTTCTACCACAAAAGTGATGGGGTGATTTATAAGATCCAAAAAGAACTACTCTTTTGCTTGTCGAATATTTGGTTGAGAGCTGGTCTGTTGCTACATATACAGACTAAATACATAATTTTAATACATTTGTGTATGGACTTATCTTCTGTGGCATATTGAATGCAAATTTCCTGATCGTAGTTTCGTAGCAATGTTCAAATTTGCAACTGTTGCTCATGTTTGTTGGTGTTGTTGAAATATGGATGAGTGACTGTATTCGTTGTGTTGCAGAAAGGGGTGTTTCTGGAAGAATGGGTTCAGCCATTGATCATCCTGTTCCACCACACAAGGGCATCGGTCATTAACGTTCCCTTGGACAAACCAAGTTTGCCTGATCGGTCTCTGGAGTCCATGTGAAAGCTATCAGCGCAGGCTTGGAGGTTTCACTTTGTTTTTGGAGTATATATATATATATATATATATACTTTGGTTATATTGTGATGATCGTGAATGATTCTAGGAGTGAGCCGTACGATTTGTGTATCAAACTAGAAATCAAGAAGCTTAATTCCACCGACTGCTGCCTTTTTGTACTACCCATTCTGCTCCTTTCATATATTATTTGTATATCTACCCATGGCCTCCAGTCATTTTGATTTGACATCAAAGCTTAAGCTCCGTATACCTATTTCTTTGCCTTGCATATTCATAATAAGCACATTGCCTTGCAGCAGAAGACATAGTAGCTGCTGATGGATGTAGCTTCAAGATTGAGGTATTTCTTTTTGAGCTACATTCAGTAGTGCTCGTCATTTGGGTTTTAGGTTATTTTATTTGTTATATTCTTGGTCACAAAAATTTTGTAACTGTTTTTCGGGCAACGTTCATTATGGTTTTAGCTTATGTGATTCGTTATATTCTTGAGCAGAAAAAATTATCAGTTGCTAAAATTAATGATAAAAATGGTTGTATTTCCAAAACTTACCTCCAGAAAACTATTGTTGTCATTTTAAACCAAGACTAGGTAAGGTATTTGTTTGGAAGCATCCAAAATTTATTCTTCGAAATCTGGACATTATTATTTGGTTTGGTTGAAGCATTTCAGTATCTCTCAACATATCAGTAGAAGAAGGGTGTTTAAAGGCCTAGTTGTCCTTAATTGTATGAACGAGTAGGACTTGAAGAGTGCTCAAAGGCCGCCTCCTTAAAAGCATAAATTATGACTTACCTTCTGCTTCAACAAAGAAGGTTGTAGACTGAAATGAATTGATTGCCATTAGCATTACCAAATCTTCATGTTTTCCCATGGTTTTTTAATGTATTGAGAAAATGAGTTTTTCATGTAATATTGAATTCAATATCATTTGCATTGGATAATGTTGTTTAAAACATAAAGCCAGCCCAGCCCAACCCAGCCAAGGTGTGGTTGTGATCAATAGATTATCGTTTGCCCCATTGTTAAATGGCCGTGTGTTTCTTTTCCAATATCAAAATAAATAAATAAAACGTAAACCCAGCCCAGCCCAGCCCAGCCATGATTGTGATTATGTATGATCTGTCCTCAACTTGATTCGAGAGGGTGATTTTACATGTAACTCATCTCGACGTATCAGTTAGTGAACTTAATTGGATTAGGTGATTCCATAAGACATCCATCTTAATTCCACCCCTTCAATGTACAGGGGCTTGGGCTTGGAATTACGTTAAAACATAGCCCTTGAACAGGGCCTGGCCTAGGGGTTAAAATTTAAGGTTTAGGCTCAGCTAACTCTTAAATTCTTGAAAGCTGAACGGTGTTTGTCAAAAGTTTAAGACTAAATGAATATAAAAATATGATGTAAAAGTTATTAATTTGATATTGGTTAAGAGGAATATACAAACATAAAACTAAACTATATAAAAAGGTGCATGATGTTAGTCAAAAGTTTAAGAATAAATGAGTATAAAAATATGATGCAAAAGTTATTAATTTGACATTCGTTTAGAGGAATATAAAAATGTATATTATAACGAGTACAATAGGGTTATAAAATGTGTTTTATATATATTCTCATAATCAAAATGTTTGTGTTTTTTCATTATAATTTTATGAGAAAGAACAATTTTATAATAAGTCTTAAATAATAGGTACAGTTAGTTAATTTTTTTTTTTTTAATGTATAAGTTTTAAATAATAAATATATTTAATTTTAAAACTTAAAAAAATGCATAATATTAATTAAAAGTGTGAGAGGGTAAATAAATGCGAAAGTTATTAATTTAATCTGTCAAAAGGAAATGAATAAAAACTGTAAATTCTCATGGATACACTTGGGACTTTCCCAAGTTGAATGAGAGAGAAGTGTATTAACCATTTCATAATTTTATAAATATTAAAAAATGAATACATGTATTTTTAATTTTTTTTGAAAGAAAGATAAGGATAACTAAAAGTATAAGACTAAATAAATGATATGAAGGACAGTAGTTTGAATTTTGTTAAAAGGCGAGGAATAAAAGTGCAAAATATGATGGCTAAAATATGTGAAAGGTAGATGGAATGTTTATCAGTCATGATTCTAGGTATAAGAGCCAAATATATTAATCATTTTAAGGTTTTATAAATTAGGAAAAATTTATATAATTTTAAAATTTTGAATATTATATTTTAAATGATATTATTTTGAAAAAAAATGAGTATTAATAAATTATAAATAAAAATAAAAATAAAAATGATGTATAGTTTACTCGTTTGATTTATAATGGCTGTTTGTTTAAATATAATAATAATAATATTATATAATTCGTAACATTTTGAATTTTATATTTTTATTTAATATAATTTTAAAAATTTAAATATTATATTTAAATGATGTTATTTTGGAAAAAAATGAGTATTATATTTAAATGATATTGTTTTGAATATAATATATATTGCTTTTTTTATTAGGAAATCTTATTATTAATAAATGTGAATGTTTGAAATTGTAAAAAGAAATAATTTTAAATTTTGAATGTTGTTATTATTACTAGTTAAAAGAAGTAATAGATTTATTTTTATATTTGATGATTAGTATGATATCGATTATTGAGATTAAGCTTGGTTTAAGGAATTTAAGAAGTTAGAATTTTGTTTTTGTGTTGGAAAAGCATTAAGAGAAATGTTCTAATATTACCATAATTTTGATTAATTAGAAGGATAGGAAGGTTGTTAGAGTGTCAAATCCTTTGAAATTGAAATCTAATATGGATATAAGTTGCACATTTTAAGGGAAATTGATGATTATTATTATTTTTTTTCTTTTTAATCTTAACCTCTCTTAGTGTCACAAAGATGATAGATTCTTTCATTCTAGGGTGTTTTGGGAATTGTCGATGCCAAGTTTCACTATGGAGCTAGTGAGGATTTGTTCTTATTTTAACAATGTTGATTTTCTTATTTACGCTTATTTAAACAAAGAGATAATTTTGATCTTTTATATTAGAGTTGATCACCTCCTCAAAGTATCTTAATCTCTTTTACCCTTTGATTCTTTATGGCACAACTTCTCCTTAAATTTAGATGCAATAATACTTTTAATGTTATCCTTATTATATAATATGGTTTCTTCTTTCATTCCTTGACAAGACTATGCATCTTTATGCCATTTCACTTGAGTCTAAGTTGGTTTTGGTTCGAGTTTGAAGCAATTTTAGGGAGCCTCCTATCTTCCATATTGTTTCAATTGTTCTTATACATAGATATCTAGTTATAGTCTTGCTCTCAATGGGGGAAAGGATCCCTTCCACGAGGAGGACAAGACTCAGTGTATTGTCTTTAATTTTGAGATTATGAGTTATAAAATTATTTTGGATATGTTCTATCTTTCTTCTTAATTCTTTTGAGGTATCACATCCCCAAACTTTGAATCCATACAAAATAACAAAAGTAACAAGAGTATCAATGAGGAGTTTTTTTTATTCCATATATTAAGGTTTATAGTTGCTTCCAAACTTATAATAAAATTTCCACCCTCAATTATAAATTTTTAGTTTATAGTCACTTGTATAATTAAAATATTTAGTAAAAGAGAGTTTTAAATATAAATGATTGATAGAGAAATTGAATATCCATTAAAATATCTACCTAAAAACTATTATTTAAAAGTTATTCAAAATTGTTAGAGAAATAACTCCAATGTTGGGTTATTCATATTAATGAGCAATAGGTTATACAAAACAATTGATGTAACCTTTAGCTTCATATTCCAAGGTGGATTGACTCTTCATAGCCACATATAACTCTTCATTTTTTATTATTTACAATATTTACAATTAGCACAAAATCTCAAAAAATTATGTCTCCAACATTCCCCAACATCATTAATTTTTTTTTAAACTTCTCTCTTCTCATTACTTTGGTGAAGATGTCCTTGATTCGCTCATTTTTTAAACAATGTCTCAAATGAAGGGTCTTGGCCTCCACATGATATCGAATCAAATTATATTTTATATTGATGTGTTTGGTTCGATAATGGAATTTGGGATTCTTAGCCAACTTCATTACAGAAATGTTGTCAACCAAATGAGGAGTATAATTCACTTTTTACCCCTCCACATATTCTAGTATTTTCTTCAGCCACACAATCTCGTTTGTTGCTTGTACAACTATCGCATGTTTTCATTTATTGTGGAATTTGTTGGAATTGACTATTTGTGTGACCTCTAGGGGAAAATTGTCAATCCAAGACTCATAAGATAGCCTAAATTCGACACTCCAATCCATTTGTCCCCATCACAGTATGAATCAAAGTATCCAATCAAGTTGAATTCATTCACATGTGAATATTTGAGTCCAAATTCTTGAGTTCTCTTTAAGTATTTTAGAAGTCATTTTGTGGCATGCCAATGTCCTTCACAAGATTTAAGTAATCCCAACAACAAATGAAATATCTAGCCTAATGGTAGTAAGATAGATAAGACTTCCCATAAGCTCTATGTACTTGGTTGCATCCTCAAATTCATTCCTTTCTTTTAATGCAAGCTTCAATTTTATTTATTTATTTTTTATTTACGATGGAGTAGAAAAAAGGTTGCATTCATCCATGCAAAAATTGTTCAAAAATTTTGCAATCTACTTCTTTTGGCCGATGAATATGTACCTTAGATGTCGATTCACTTCAATGCTCAAGTAGTAGTGAAGTGTCCAAAATCTATCATCCAAAATCCCTTCTTCAATTCTTTCTTTATGGATGCAATATAGCCTTCATTTGTCCTTGTTATGAACAAATCATCTACATACACAAAATATACAACAATTTTCCAACTTTCTTAACAAACAAAACTACATCATTAAGATTAAAGCGTTATGTAGAAATTTCACCTGTAGAACAAACCGATATATGCAATGTCCTAAAGCATAATACTTGTTCTACTTATACAAAACAATAAGTGGAAGCATAATCGAATTCATGAGCAACATCAAGTAGAAACATGCATAACTGATCAAGAGAAATAATCACACATAACACAAGATATATCGAGGGGAAAGCACCAGCATAAAACCCTAACCATGTTTTATCAATCAAGTGGAAATCCTCTTCACAATACAAAAAGAATTAGCTCTCAAGCTATTCAGTTCTCAATGAACTATGAAGATATGTCTCATGAACCAACCAAGCCTTGTATATAAAGGCTTTACCCATGGTCCAATCCCTATTTCCTTGCGCAGTTTGCTTAAGAAATAGTAGCAAAAACATATGCAATTAATTCCAAACATACCAAGTTAACCAATGGTCCAACTACGCAATCCTTGAGGACACTAGTTCCTCAACCATGCAAAAACTACTTACTAGAAATAGTTAAGCATCTGATAGTACATTGTTCCACATCTAATCTCAATTGGGTCTCTGACAGAACTGACATGCAACAGTTATCCATGAGTGAATTCTTAGTTATCTAAAATAATAGTTGTCACATGCATGCAAGCATTAACAAACTATATTTTATTATTTTAACAACTTGTTAAAATAATCTAACTGGACTTGACTAGTTAGAACTAAGTCAACTGATTCTCTCATTATAGAACTCATACTTATTCCCTCAATTAGTGGAGGAAATTAAGGATAAATTCCTCAATCAGTGGGACAACTCATGCGCATGCTCACAAAGACTTCAAATTCGAATTTCCTTAACTAATTAACTCAACTGAATTAATTAATTAATATTTCCAACTGCTGCTAAGACCAAAATTAATTTTACTTCCTATAGATAGACTAGGGACTACTATAAATAGGAAGGGACCAAGAAATGCTATTTTTAGAGCTTTCTATTTTTAGCAGTTTGACCTCTCACCCAATGTGGCCAATGACCTCACTGGCCAAATTGCTCTTTTTAGACATGCTATTTTTAGCAAGTCTATTTTTAGCACATTCTAAATTTAATATTTCTTGTTGCACATTTTTCAACACTCACTCTCAACAAGAAAGGCTTCCTCTCGAACCTGATCTGTAACTCTGGAATGTTCTGCATGCAACACATCTACGCGGTCCACTTGCTCCAACAACACTTGGAACAAAAACACTCCCAACTGACCACTCTGTTGGCCTAGGAACATACTTGATGCTGAAGCTCTACCTGTTGCTGACAAGTGCTTCTCTGACCTCTGCGCTGCTGCAACATCTCCATGCATCTTGCACCATTGCACACCTTTTTGTGCCACCTAGCACTGTGCAAAACACTTGTGCCTCTCGCATTGCTGCAGCCTGCTAGCTATGCACTATCCTAGATTCCCTACATTGTCGCTCTCTTTGCCACTCCATCCGCATCTGTCTCTATCCAATCAGTCAGTTCCTGCTACTCCACGTCGGGGCTCCTGTAGCAAGGTCTCATCCAAGAGGTTGGGTACCTCAAGAATCCTGCCCCTCCTCCTTGGGACGATAACTCTATATCGCCCCACCTCCTACCTGGAGTTATGGCTGCATGCGATCCCTCTACCAACTTGGCTCGAAATTTCCCCCTACTGGAGGTCTCTGCATGAGTAGATGTCTCTACTCGATCTCCTCTCAGCTTCCCTTGTTGTGGCTTCTCCACAACCTCCTGAAGCTGCTGCACCAATCATGGCTCCTCCACAATCATCTGAGACTTCTTCTGGCTCTGCATGTTGAGAGGTAATATACCCTCCTTCTCAATGACCAAGTCTCCATCATTTGCCTCGTTGCTCAAGGCTTTGCATGCATCTTGAACCTTAAGAGCATACAAGTTCTTGACCCGTGAACCAATCTGCTTCACCTGTCTAGTGATGATGTGTCTAAGGAAAACCTTTCCCTTATTGAAAACTACATCATAGCCTCTGTCTTCTAGCATCGCGATCGACACCAAATTTCTCTTCAGTCTTGGTACTTACTTGACATCCGGTCAAGGTAAGGCGAGATCCATGCTCCCTCTGAAGAATAACCGTGCCTACACCTGAGACACTATACTTCTCATCATTTTCCATCGCTATGAGTATTTGGAGATCTTTCTCCTCCAAAGTATTGAACAAACTCTTGTTACCGATCATGTGGAAAGAAGCTCCACTGTCGAGAAGCCAACCACTTCCCACCATGGATGAAACCATGCATGCGAAGAGTGTGAAATCCAACTCAAATTGTGAAGCAAGTGCCTCACCTTCAGATCCTTCCCCAGATCCCTTCTTGGATTTCCTCTGTGGACAATTTGCAGCATAATGGCCCACCTCATGACAACAAAAGCATCACACTTTCGATTTGTCAACCTTATTCCCATCATTGGAAGAACTAGATTTGGAAAGAGAAACATTCTCCTTCCCCTTCTTCACCTTACTCACTAAGGCACAGTTCTCCTCATCATGCATGGATGAAGAACTGTCTTTGATGCTCCGTCTGATATCCTCCTGCATCAAATCTGACCATAGCGTTCCCAATATGACAGTTTCTCCCTTCCATTCACCGAGTCCTAGTAGCTATGCCAGCTCTTAGGAAGGCCAAGGAGTGCTAGACTCACCATATCCTCATTCGATGTCACGACCCCTACACTTGCAAGCTCATCCATGCAGGTGATGAGCTTGGTCAGATACATAGAGATCGTCTCATCCCTTTCACACTTGATCTTTCAGAGTTTGTCCTTCAGTGCCAACTTCCTTTGATCATTGCTATTCTGATATAAATCCTTCAATGTTTTCCAAATTGCATGCAGAGTCTCCTTCCCATGGAGGTTCGACACAATGTGATCTCGCACTCCCTCTAAGAGAATTCTCCTAGATCTAGCCACACACTTCCTCCATTCCACCTGCTTAGTCTTGTTAGTAGGCTTAGGGATTTCTTGATCAATGAAATCCTTAAGGCCATTATCTTCCAAAAATGCCTCCATGCAATCCTTCCAAGCTATATAGTTTGAGCTGCCATCAAGGGCATACTCAAGCCTCAAACCATAGAATGCCATCGATGAAATAGATGTGATAAGAACTTGAGATCTATATCCCGAATAATAAACTTTGAATTTCTCCTGCTAGTATACTATTCTTGCTTGATCACCTGTGCTCTAATACCATGTAGAAATTTCACCTGTAGAACAAACCGATATATGCAATGTCCTAAAGCGTAATACTTGTTCTACTTCTACAAAACATTAAGCGGAAGAATAATCGAATTCATGAGCAACATCAAGTAGAAACATGCATAACTGATCAAGAGAAATAATTACACATAACACAAGATATATCTAGGGGAAAGCACCAGCATAAAACCCCAACCATGTATTATCAATCAAGTGGAAATCCTCTTCACAATACAAAAAGAATTAGCTCTCAAGCTATTCAGTTCTTAATGAACTATGAAGATATGAAGATATGTCTCATGAACCAACCAAGCACTGTATATAAAGGCTTTACCCATGGTCCAATCCCTATTTCCTTGCGCAGTTTGCTTAGGAAATAATAGCAAAAGCATATGCAATTAATTCCAAACATACCAAGTTAACCAATGGTCCAACTACGCAATCCTTGAGGACACTAGTTCCTCAACCATGCAAAAACTACTTACAAGAAATAATTAAGCATCTGATAGTACACTATCCCACATCTGATCTCAACTGGGTCTCTGACAGAACTGACATGCAACAGTTATCCATGAGTGAATTCTTAGTTATCTAAAATAATAGTTGTCACATGCATGCAAGCATTAACAAACTATATTTTATTACTTTAACAACTTGTTAAAATAATCTAATTGGACTTGACTAGTTAGAACTAAGTCCACTGATTCTCTCATTATAAAACTCATACTTATTCCCTCAATCAGTGGAGGAAATTAAGGATAAATTCCTCAATCAATGGGACAACTCATGTGCATGCTCAAAAAGACTTCAAATTCGAATTTACTTAACTAATTAACTCAACTGAATTAATTAATTAATATTTCCAACTGTTGTTAAGACCAAAATTAATTTTACTTCCTACAGATAGACTAGGGACTGCTATAAATAGGAAGGGACCCAGAAATGCTATTTTTAGCAGTTTCACCTCTCACCCAATGTGGCCAATAACCTCACTGGCCAGACTGCTATTCTTAGACATGCTATTTTTAGAAGACCTATTTTTAGCACATTCTAAATTTAACATTTCTTGTTGCACATTTTTCAACATGTTAGAAATTCAATTTAAGAAGATGCTTAGTTAACTTTTCATGCCAAGCTAGTAGTTCATATCTTAGACCATATAAGGATTTGATGTTTTCATATACTTTTTGTTCTTGTCCCTTCATAACAAAACATTCTATTGCAACATGAAAGTCTCCATTCAAGAAAGGAGTCTTCACATCCATTCTAAGTTGTCAAGGAAAAAGGAGTCTCGATGGTGGCCCATTTTTCTACGGAGGAAAAAGTATCCCCACAATTAACACTTTCTTTCTATGCAAAACCTTTTTCCATGAGCCTTGATTTGTGTTTTTCAAGTGATAAATCTTATTTGTACTTGTTCTTGTAGACCCACTTGCAACCAATTGGTTTTGTTATGTATGGAGGGTCCACCAAATTCCATGTTTCGTTCTTTATGAGAACATCATTCTCTTGCATAGATGCTTTCCACTCATCATGATAAGCAACTTCATTAAATAAATTTGGTTCATAGTTGGAAGATCAATTTAATTCACAAGCATATGAAACACCCACACCATCAACTAAATTAGAACTATTTACATCACCGTTATGTTTTATAGCAGAATCTCTCTTTCCTTTCTTTCTGACCTCATCAAGGTGAACACTTTCAAGTATTTTGATGAGCCATTTTGAGGGCCCTTATGATCTACCAGTTCAGATAGGGTTGTGTCAAGAATTAGACTTCTCTCAATCACATCATTCGGATCTTCTTGATCTAATAAAATGGTCAAGTTTTCATGAGGAGGAGATAGTGATTCAAGAGGATAACTTTAGAGATTGATTTAAATAGGGATTACCCCTTCAAGATGTGGAATCTCATTATAAAATTCATGATATGGCTTTACATGAGCGAATTCTATCTAGACGATCAAGTTACCACTAAACAATATTGTCAATCTTGGAAGATTCAAGAAAAATTAAAACGATAGAAAAAATAAATTTCTTGTTCACCTCATTGTAAAGATGATATGCCTTGGTGGTATTTGAATACCCCAAGAATATGTACTTGCAACTCCTTGTTTCTTTGCTCCTTAAGAATCTAGGCATAGTATGTTGAACAAAATACCTTTAGATGCCTTAATAGAATTCTATAATACCACATTTTATAAGGAGTCTTATTCTTAATAGCATGACATGGGCACCTTTCTTTTCACATATAATGCACATAGAAGCACTTCATCCCACAGACATCAACTTTACTTTTTTTTAAAGCATCATGGAATGAATCATATTGAAGATATTCATGTTCACTCTTTTAGCTAGACCCTTTTGTTGAGGATTGTATGGAACAATGGTTTCATGTTGAATCCTATGTTGGCAAAGATAGTTTTCAAATTCTCTTCCATTTTTAGTACAAAGAGAGCCAATATGTAATTGTGTTTCATTTTGAATCAATACATGAAAATTTCTAAAGTTTCAAACAGTTGAGTTTATTTTTCAACAAGGACACCCAACGCATTATGGTGCAATCATCAATAAAAAACATCATATATTTATTTCCATTAGTAGAAGGAATAGGCATAGGCCACACAAACTATAATGTATCAGTCCAAGTTTTCCACATGCTCTATAAGTGGAATTATCAAAGGGCCGTTTGTTATTCCTTCCAAGGATAAACATCACATCTATTTAGTTTCCTAGGAATAATAGGCAAACTAGAAACACCATTATTTTTCAATAAGAGATGGTTATAATTAGTATGTCCAAATATAGCATGACATAGAAGACTAGATCAATGTACCTTGATTGTGCTGTGAGAAGTATCACTACAAAATTATGTGCATGAGTAGATGCCCCTTTCATCTTTAGTAGTGTTTCATTCTCCACTCTAGTGATGACAACCATGTTGCCAAATCCCTTCCTTATTTAAAAAATTCCTTCAAAGATATTGATGGAGGGGCTTTATTGTGGAATGTGCATAAGGGACAACAATTTCCTTCATAACTTTGGAATATGGAGTATATGATGTAGAAAAAAATCTAGGAGTCTAGGCAGTTTATGCTTGATGGTGCCAAGTCTTGAAGGTTCGAAACTTGATTTATCTGGAAATACATTATGCCACCCACATTGTCATTGAGGTCTTCAAATAATTCTACCTGGAAAGTCAAGTGGCATGTTGCACCAATGTCAAGAAGAAGCCATGTGTCTCTCCAAGTAGAAAATGAACTATGAAACAAATCTTTAGTTACTCCAATATTGCAATGAGAAACAATATAATGAGAAGATTTGCGTGCTTTATATTTTGTTAGATTTGATGTTTTACCTCTATCTTCTTTATGATCTTGTTTTATTTCTTCTCCCAAGGGATTCTACATGTTGATGCATCATTCACATTTCTACCACCATGAATGCAATGAAGATAGGGTCTCTCTCCTTGATGGTGTTTCCCCCCTTGGCTCTAGAATTCTTTTTTTCACATCCTCTTTTATTGCCAATTACTCTAGAAGAATCATGTGATTGATTCTTCCCTTTCTAAGGAATGAACATTGTTTCTTTAGTGGGTTGAGTTGTTGTCTTCCTCTTCCCAAAATATTTCACTTGTTCTACAAATGCTCCACCAAAGAGTCAAATGTAATGGGCTTCAATCGGTCACTAATTTGTAGGGATTCAAGATAGTGAGAGCATATAGGGTAAAGGGCCTTGATGACGGTTGTGAGAGAAAATTCTACTTCACTCAAGTGACATCTATGTCATGTATTATGGCTCTAATCCCAAGAGTTGGCGTCAAGGGATCAACATCTTTCAGCTCTAGGTTGAAGAGTTTGACCATTAATTGTACATGTTATAGTTCACAATGTGAGTCATACAAGTCATTAATTTCTTTAATACACCTATGAGAATGTAATGGAAAGATTATGATGACCCACCTCATCAATTACTAATGTAGCAATTGAGGAATAGGGTTTACTAGCCTTGTTCTTCCTTGTACCTTGTTGTTTATGTAGGCTTAGTAGGTGAGTTGTCTTCCATTAGAAAAATTTTGAGTTCAAAAATGGGTCTCAAAACAAAAATGTACAACCAAAATCAACTTTATAGAAACTAATAGGATTCAAGACGATGATGTCAACCATGGGGGATGATTCACCATTTTTTGAGTAAAAATGTAAAAAGATAAAAAGAAAATAAATAGAAAGCTACTTTTTCAACTTATCTCCTCACAAGTTTACTCAAATTTCGAGTGGGAGCACTTGTTGGATGCAAAATTTAGCTCTTCATCTAAGGAGTACCCACGTTGCATACTTTTGATGGACCCTACTACATGAAAAATGATAAATACATGGAAAGATGTGATTGCAATCACGTCCTTTCATGTAGTTCCATTTTTGAATATATGGGATTACAAATAAGTCCCACCTTGATGTGCATGTAGTTGTGGAAGCAATGATGGTGTTCTGAAACTAGTGGTTCTTTTGGTTCAATTTATGTGGTTTTTAATCAACCTTTGTAGATTTAGTTTAGATACTTATATTATTCTCTCTTTAGAGAGTTAGTGCATCTTAATATAGAATTCAAAGGGGGTAGGGTTCTCAATATCCATGTTTAATTGTTGGGGGAGAGGAGAGGCTCTTACATACTAAAATGTAGGAGCCCTTACAATAAGCAACATTCATGATTGAAAAGATAGGTATGAGTATTTATTGGTATAGCATGTACTAAATCATATGAACTATAGTCACATGGAAAATCATGGATGGGAGGAATACAATAGAGTGCATAATTTTTATTTTTACATATATGAATTTTGAAACAAAGTAATAAGCATCTTCTTGATGTGACTCATGGAATCCAAAATTCATAATAGTAGAGGTAGAAATCACCAAAGTGTGAGAGGAGAAAATCTTACCTAGAATATCTTCAAATTGACACCCCAAACATTGTCTCCTCAATGTTGTTTGCATTATGTAATCTCTTCTCAATTTTTATTGTGTTCCAAGTATTTGGGTGAAAGATGAGCTAGAGTGCAATGCTAATGTAAATGTAGGATACCACCATTTATGTCTCTTATGCTTTATGTTAGTATTATATTTGAAACCTTGACTTGTGATTTTTGAATTGTTAACTTAATGGATCTTAATTGTTATATATGAAGGCCATACTGGTTAGTTTTCCATATGATAGTTAGTAGGTGATTTATCCGTAAGTAATTAATACAATGGTTATACTAGTACTAATTACTATATGAATCATGGGTCTAGTATAATGTTAAAAGCCTGCATGGCTAGTTTATACTGCTAGTGGATAACTATGGGCATGGATGCATGGGAAATGTAATACATTATAAAATCATGTAATAAAATTTTTGGTTGGAGTGGAGATTTCTACATGATGAGGGTTTCTCTACTATAAACTTGGTGGCCATCTTTCATCAATGATCTTAGTTTGTTTTCTATTTTCTAAGATGGTTTCAAAGCCTTATTTTTATATGATTTAGTGGGAATACGATTACATATGCATGTCAATTTTGTGTAATCAATGTAAGCGAACAACAAAGTATTTATTGTAAGCTTGAAATTCACTTTAGAAACACTTTATGACTATTTCAATCAAATCTAAAGAAGATTGAGGTTAGCAAGAACATGATACATGATTTTTACTGAGGTCTCACATTTTGAGGTCATGTAACTTAGTTTTTTCATTTTATTACATCTAGTATAATATTTTTGTACATATTATATTTATGCGCCTAATTTCATTATTTGGAATTTTTTAAGCAAAGGTCTTGTGTCCAAAGACTTAAGTTGGGTGATTTTGCCAATCTTTTTGGGGTGAAGAAGTTATGTATTCCATTAGCTTCCTTGAAGATTCAAAAGCCTTTATTTGAATATTATATACTTTGAATGTAAGTTAAAGTAGTTAAGTTTAGTGGTGTTTTCTTTACATTGGGTTATCATTTTAACTTAATTGTAATTTCTAATAAGATAAATTGAAATGATTATTTTGTAATCATAATATGAAACAAAGCATTTGCAATGAAAGATATATGTTTAAACACGCACACAAGAGACAACGAACAAAAAAATTGGGCATTTAGAACGATTAAACAAAGGTTCCCTCTAAAAGTGTAAAGACCTTATTACTCTTGCAATTGCACCACTAAATGAACAAAAAAGTCAAATAGAGGGGAATTTGTGTTTATTTATTTGTTAGTTAGTTGGGTTATTATTGGTTTTTTTTTTCTTAAATAGACTTTATGGAACTAAGGGTGATTGTAAGTGCAATTTCTTTACTATAACAAAGACAACAAAATAAGTGAAAAGTTTTCCAATGTAAAAGCTATTGGTTATAATTTATATAGCCCATTAAAAAAATATCACACAACTATGTTATTTCATAGATTGAATCTTGGTAGGCCGAATCTCAATGGCTTGGAGTAGATCCAATCGCATTTCATGGTAGGAAGCGTGACATGAGGATGATTTGAGGTTGATTCAGAGAGGTCTTGACATGGGTCCCCGAGGAGATTAAAAAATAAAATGTTTTAAGACATTGTTATTAAATGCATTTTCTTGGGTTTATGTTTTAAGGCTACCATAAATGCATATGGTGCGTATGGTATTGGTTGTTTGTAAATTTTTAAGTGATTAGTCAAAATATATGCAGTGTAGTTTGCTTTTGTTATTGTTCGGAGGTGTGGTAGAATTGTATGTCTATATATGTGATATCAATTTCTTTATATAATTAATTATTGTAAGTATGGTAAAACAAGTTTGAGATTTAAATGTGTCAGATCAAGTATAAAGGATTTTTGAATGATAATATAGATATAAGTGATTTTAATTTATAATTTGTATTATTAAATGGTTATGTGATTAAAATTATGATTTTGAATCAAATAAATATAATTTAAGTATGGGTATAATGTTTATATTGATTTGAAGAAAATGTAATGAGTAAAGATGGTTTTTTCTTTAATCATAAGGCATATGTGGTGAATTTATGGTATTGCGATATGATGGTTAAGAGTTAATTGATTTATGAAATTTCTTTTCTTTGATTATTTGTTACTCTTTTCCTCAATGAGAATTGATATCTCATATAAAAATTGATGTTTCTTCATGAATTCTATAGTAATATAGTTTTGGATTGAGAGTGATGCATGTTATTCCTTCTTCATGGGGTTCATGGGATGATAGTTGGGTTGTTTAATGGTTGTTGCATCTTTTGCAAGAATAGATGTGTTTAAGTCTCTTATGATAATAATTTTTGTTGTTGTTGATAATTTGGATATTGGATAGGAATGTGGATAGAATCCTTTATTGATGATATTGTGGACTCTTTATGAATATTATTGTGGAAAAGTTTCTATGTTTTATTGGCTTTATTTACAAACATTATATCTATGAAGACATACTTTTTTTTTTTGTAAGCTGCGGTAGTTCTATTATTTACAACCAATATAAAAGTACATAGCTTAGGGCCTCAGTCTGCCCCGAAGGGAAAACAGAGCTGAGGGACCTATACTTCCAAGAGACAAAAGGTGATCCAGCTGGACTACAGGGATCAAGAAAGAGACGACTGCCCACCACACAGGGTGGCAAGAACCAAAAGACTGACAGGGCAGCCGGAAAGGATAAAATCCACCTCGGCTCCCAAGAGAAGAAGAAACAAAAACAGAGCTGAACAAACAGAACCCGAAGAAGAAGGGAGTCCGGTCGAGGCCAAAGAACCTATCCACCGAGGGTGGAATCACTTGGTCGACTTTTTTTCCCTTTCTTTTTGCCGACTTTGACCCAACCATTTGGGTCTTGATGTTTCAAAACAATTTGTAAACTGTGATGGACTGGAGACGATAGCTCCTTGTCTGACTCCGAGGGAGAAGACTCATGAGTTCGTTTCTGAGAGCTGGGAGGAACTGGTGCTTCCTCGAGACGCACTGTGGGAGAAACCTGATCTGACATTTCTTCTACGACTTCCACATCTTCCTCCACGTCCTCATCATCTGAGCTGGAACCAACCTCATCATCTGAACCGGGAACAACGTGCACTGGAGGACGATCATGAGGTTTCCAGCTTTTAGATTTTGGCTTGGTCTTGGCTTTCTTTTTTTGGAAGGGCAATGTAGGACACGAACTTTGAAGGTGCCCTGTGAGATGACAAATTCGGCATCGAAATGCTGTATTCTCGAAATCCAGGGGTTGAGACCAATGGAAATCACCTATTTTGAGAATGATCTGATCAGGAAGTCCTTTGCTTATGTCTATTTCTGCACAGATTCTGGCGTAGGTATACAATCCTTTACTCCCTCTTGAGATATCTGTTTCAAGGAAACGACCTAAGGAGTTGCCGATGGCTTCAAATACAACATAACTCCATAAATGCGCCGGGAGGTTAGGGATTCTAACCCAGATCGGGAGTTTGGTGATGACTGCTGTGGAAGGATCAAACTCTTGGAACCACGGAGTGAGGAACAGACCCGCAGAATTCCAAAACCAAGGGCCTTTAGTTAAGACTTTTTGGTAATCCTTACTTTCCATAAACACTGTTATGAAGAAGCCTTTAGAGCAGAAAAAAACCTTGCAGTTGTTGGTCCAATTTGCATGAATCCAATGGTACAGATCTGCTGTATTGGGCCAAAGGCCGTTGAACCTGCAAATGATGCCACGCTCTGCATACACCTGGTGCTGCTCATCCAACACGGGATGTTCTAATTCAATGGAAGGAATATCATCCGACTTATCCACTATGAAGGGTTTGGGAGCTTGCGTGGAGGGGGCTCTTTCCTTGGGCTTTTGAGAATGGACTGCATCTTTGTAGGAAAAGGCTGCAGCAGAAGAGGACTGTCCACCAGTACCCCCACGCAGGCGCATGGACAGGGTAATGGAGTCATTTCTTTGAATATTATAGCAGGACAGGGGGCAGGTATCTTCCAATTGTTTACCTGCACACAGGAGACGCAGATAAAATGCTGGAATCCCCGTCTTTTTTTCCAGGAGAAGCTTAATGTCCTGCACCAGGTCTGTGGAGCGCACCCAATGCAGCATTGACTTTCCAGAGATGAGTACAATCAGAATCTGGAATGGATCTGAAGAATTTGTTCTCTGCTGGTTGCCGAAACCCTTTGCAGCGCTTGTCGTTTGAGCTGAAACAGAGACCCAGTCCTTGTTTGGGGTAGAATCTCGTAAGGACGTTTTGTCAAACATATTGCGTGTATCCTCTTTGTATCCTTCAGCACAGGGAAGCCGACGCTGGTGCACGGCAGCCAAGCTCCTGCTAGGGTCAGAGCCCACATTGAGGGCCACTCTCATCTCGTTTCCACTGGTTCTGAGCATGGAGCCAAACCGGTCCCATAAGTCCATGAAATCACGACCAGAAGCAAACTTGGAATACCCTTTTTCTCTGCCATTTAAACTGATGAGATGCCCGAACCCAATCGAGTGGAGCATGCCGTGCAGCAAATGAGTCCGCATATCCAGAACGCTCAGTTTAAATTCTCCCTGAGCAGCAGCAGCAGGAGGTATGACGCCGTGGTAGCGAGACTTGGAAACCAAATGATGGCTCCAACCTATCCCTCGGCACTGTTCGCAGTGAGGATTGACATGGGACGCATTCTGCACTTTCTCAACGGCATAATCGCAGAAAGAATTTCTACTGAACTCAAGCCCCCATCGAATCTGAACAAGCTCGCCCTTCCTAGCGTCATTATCAAGGCAAGGACTCAGGGTTTCCAAGACGGGGAACGCCGTGGCTTCAGAGCTCGTCGAAAATTTCTACCCTCCTACAGTCTCAAAAAAAATCATCTATGAAGACATACTTAGTGACATTGATATTTTTTTATTGAAGAATGGTGTGTTATTGCTTAAAGTTTTTAATCTTTGAACCTTTTTTTTTTAATCATAATTTGACAAAGATTTGATTTGCATTGCAGCCCATTGCAAAAGAAATGTTGTATTAATGATTTTGGCATGACTTTAATGTGAGATCAACTCTCCATTACACTTTGCATTTTTATATAACTAATAAGTGAATATATGTTATAATGTTTTGTTCATAAGTATATTTAAGTAATGTTTACAGTGATATTAAGATAATTTACATATTTTTTATTTATCTACAACTCAATATGGGGAGATGTTTTCACATTATTGTTAGAAAATGTTATATTAAAAGATAATAAACAAAAATACTTACATTATAAAATAAAAAATGCAAGTCAAATTTTAAATTAAATGTGTATGTCTAAATAATAATAATAATAATTCATTTTTTACTATAAGTTGGTGATGAAAAAAAATAATTAATGAAAACTTATTTATGCTCACGAACTATTAATAAAATTATAAAAATGATTTTTATATAATTTGGTAATAAATAAGATTTTTATATATTTTGGTATGGGGGAAACATTGTCACATAACATTACAATATGTGATGATAAGAAAATAAATAAAGAAAAAGTAAATAATTATGTATGTATATATGTCCATGATAACAAATAGATAAATAAACAAGCATATATAAATCTATGTAAATGAGAACATCTAAGTTCATGAGAAGAATGTATATGCCATTTAAAAAATAAGCTAACATAAATCCATCTTAAACCCGAGTCTATCAAACACTAAGAGAGATCAAATGTATTAGGACACAAGGAAATAATACATGACATGCAATTAAATGGTAAAAACATTTACACCTTACTAAATTTGATCCTCTACTCTAATAGTTTCTGAGTTGTAAAATTTGTTGAGATGAAATGTTGTTGATGTAAGGTCCTACTTTCCTTGAGAGGAGCATTCTACAACCTAGTACGAGGGAGATGTGTAAAGTTAAAGTAAAATAAATTTTAAATAAAAAACATTGTCAACTATTATAAAATAGAAATGAATGTACATATTTGGTTAGTTTTAATTAAAATCATTATAGGACATCCACACTCTCACTATGCTCTTGCTCGTTCTATTCATTGTCAATATTATTAACTAAACCATCAGGATATTGTACATTATTAGTTTAGATATATTTGTTTTATAGTTAGAAAAACCACTAGACAGTTGTGATATGGTAGCTATCCTCTGTTTGTATAAATGCTAATTGATTTTACTTAAAGAAATAACAATTTTATTGTGGAGTTTAATGGGCCTATGTAGATATATTAGAGCGACGAGGTTTAGAAGTGTTGTAGTAATGATCCATTGAGCATATTTTGAACTCCATTGACGTGTAACCGTGTGACATGGATGGTGTAGTTAAATTAGTGTGTGGGTTGACCGTGCATTGGGTGGTTTATGACATCACTGTTGGTGGATTTTGAAACCCAGGAGAGTGCCCCTGGAATAGCCTAGAGCCATTGATTAACTGATCAATATTTTTCTTAAAACCATCTCACGGGACCACTCATATCACTAGCGTACGACAAATTTTGTGCTGTCGTACACCATTGGATCAGTGGAACTTGATCCAGACCGCTGATTGAATTGGCATCAACATTCATTTCATTTGATTGTCCCCACCAATATCTGGTTACAAAATTTGTTATTTATTGTAAAATTTTAACGTATGTATCGTTGTCTATTTATATCCATAAATTTTTTAACTAGCAATGATTTTAGTTGATATTTGTTAAAATGTTGTTGCGAATACTTTGTTCACGGGACTATCGATCAAAATACCAGGGTACTTTCAGTTTTTTTTACGGATGGTGACATATTTTCATACAAATTTTTGCAATTCATCAGAATTATTATTATTATTATTATTTTTTCATTTAGAGATGACATCCATAATTTCGTTAGTTGGAGTTGTCCTTTCTGGGAAGAAAATTACCCAGAATGGATAAGAAAACTCAAGAGTGCATTGATTTTTAATGATTTGTGGCAAGATGTTTTCTAAGGAAAAAATGTAACGGTAAAGAAATTGCACCAGAACCTCCAAATTATGACAAACAACGTTCCATCTGGGAATTCAAGAATAATAAAGCCTATGCTATGATTACAACATCAGTCTCAGAAGAGGTAGGCATATGCATTCATTTATGTAAGATAACATATGAAGTATTAGACATTTTAAAGGAACTCTATGATTCACATTCAAAATTAGAGATTATTCAATTGTTATTAAAGTTATTTAATTTGGAGTTGAAAGATAATGATCCAATGAAATTGGCTTCTAAAATCAAGGCTATTTTTCATGATATAGAATCGAGAGGTGTTAAAGTAGACTTACAATTAATTGCCTTCATCAAGGCCCTACATCGTACATATTCTCACTACTTAGAATCTCTCTAAGCTAGTGGACAATTAAAGGAGATTACTTTTGATAAACTAGTGAATAAAATGACAAAAAGAGAAAATGCTTTTGGGAAGAAAGAGTATGTTTCTAATTCAAATATAGAAACCTTGTGCCATGTGTAAAAGGAACATAAATCACAAGGTGAATCTTTCAGAGGTGGCAAGAATACTAGAGGCCGAGGTAGAAGAAACTTTAGAGGAAGGGGGGCAACAATAACAACAATCAGGGTGAGAGAAAACAAAAAGACGAGACATAGAATAATTTTCAATCTAATAAACCAAATATCAATTGTTATAGAAGTGGAAAGATTGGTCATAGTTCTGTTAATTGCAGTGTTCCTTGGGAGAAGACTAAAAATGAAAATAAAGAGCTAATTAATGACAAGGAAGAGAAATCACCTTCTGACGAAAGTCAAGCAAATGAATTTGCTCATTATAGTTGCTCACTGCAATTTCAACATTGACAATGTTTTAATACTATATTTTCTTCATGGGAGGACAATTGGATTTTAGATTCAGGTGCTACCTGTCATATGACATTGTAGAAATATCTTTTCGAAAGTTTCAGTGATAATGTTGATGGTGTTGTATATTTTTCTAATAAATATGAAGTTAAACCATCATGAATTAGATCATTTAGATTAAAGATTCTACATTTAGCAGATTATGTTTTAATATATACCACAATTTTAGAGGAACTTAATGTCCCTCATTCATATCAGACAACAAGGACATTCCATCCATATTTTTTATGGCATTATTGAAATCTGTAGAGAAAGTGATAATTCCGTAATTATGGTTGGCATTGAAGAAGATACAATGTTGAAATTAAATAGTACACCATCTACTACAAAATTTGTTACAAATTTTGCTATATTAGTGCAACAAAATAATCTTTTGCCTTCTAGTTTATTATGGCATGCACGATTTGGTCACATCAACTATAACAACATTAGAATTATGAAAGAGCAAGGCATTAAAGGTCTCCCCACTATTCCAAGAAAACTAACACCATGTGACGCTTGGATTTTGGGGAAACATTGTAAACAACCATTTCATAGTACTGTTTCTAGATCTTCCATAAATTTAGGTCTTATACATTTAGATTTATGTAGACTTATGCTTGTACCAACTGTCATTGAAAACAAATATATACTCACCTTTATTGATGACTATTTGAGGATGTGTTGGGTTTATCTTTTGAAGGAAAAGTCACAAGTTTTTTATATGTTTAAAACATTTCATGCTATGGTTAAAAATGAGATTCAACAGAATATTGGTACATTACAGACAGATAATGGAGGTGAATATACTTCTAAAGTTTTTGAACAATATTCAAGAGATAATGGCATCAAACACCAAAACACTATTCCATATAATCCACAACAAAATGGTATTGCATAAAAGATGAATAAGACTTTGCCTAACATGGTTAGATCAATGATGTTTTAAAAAAATGTCAAGTTAATGTTTTGGGGAGAAGAAGTACTCTGTGCAACATACATTAAAAATAGATGCCCTTCTTCTTTCATCAACAAAAAATCACCATATGAACTTTGGTACAAAAGGTTACTAGCAGTTCAACATTTTAAAGTTTTTGGATCTACTTGTTATGCTCTTATTCCTAAGCATCAAAGAAACAAATTAAAGGCCATAAGTCAAAAGTGTATTTTTCTGGGTTATTCCACTGCTTCAAAAGCATACATATTATATGATGAAGAAAACATAAAATTTATTATTTCCAGAGAAGTCATTTTTTTAGAATCTGCAAAATATCTCTCCACTCTTGATAGACAACTTGCTCATTTAGAGAAATTTACATCCAAATTTTTATTTTGAATTTGAAAATACAGTTCCACATACTGAAGGGGGGAGGGGAGGGGTTCCATTCTGGATTAGTTTGTGGGTTTTCCATCTTTAATTCATGAATATGTTTCTACTGAGGAAAATTTGGAAGACAATGTTTTTTCCGTAGAGTCAGAAAGTGTTCATCAAGAACTTCTACTTTAGGATGAGCAACCCTCACAAACACTTTAGTAACCTTTGAGAAGATCCACTCATATTCACAAATTTCCAACAAAATATGATGATTATGAGTCAGAAAATTCTTCTACAAGTATTGTTTCTCATGATTGTGAATATAATTATTCCACAATTACTAAACCTAGTTGTTTTGAATAAGCTACTAATTGTGATGAATGGAAGGATTCTATGAAGAAAGAGTATGACGATCTTATAAAAAATGGTTCATGAAGGTTGGTGGATCCTCCTATTGGCATCGAACCCATTGGTTGTAAATGGGCCTATAAAGTCAAGTATAAAGAAGATGGTTCGCTTGAAAAATACAAGGCCAAACTTGTAGCTAAAGGCTATGCTCAGAAGGAAGATGTTGATTATATAAAGAATCTTGCTCTTACAACAAAATGGGGCATAATTAGAACTCTATTTTCTCTTGTAACGCAAAAAGGATGGAAGATACATCATATGGATGTGAAAACAACATTTTTTAATGGAGACTTGAAAGAGGATGTCTACATGTTTCAGCATGAGGGTTTTGTTGTCAAAGGAAAAGAAAATAAGGTATGCAAACTGGTAAAGGCATTATATGGATTGGAACAAGCATCACGTTCTTGGTATTAAAAATTAACTAACACCTCCTTAAGTTAAATTACAATGTTTTGACCTAGATGATGCAACTTTATTTGTCAAGAAGATTCGAAAATATGTTGTATATCTAGATGTCTATGTTGATGATTTGATGATTACAGGGAACAATGATAATTATATAGTGTTTGTTAAAAAGGAGCCATAATTTTTTTCTAACATGAGAGATTTGGGTTTGTTGCATTATTATTTAGGAATTGAAGTTTATCAACAACCCAAGCATATTTTTATTTCCTAGAAGAAGTATGTTGGACAACTATTAAATGGATTTGGAGTGCATGATTGTAACCTTATTTCTACTCCTATGGAGCAAAATTTGAAACTTACTTCCAGTAATGGAAGTGCATTTGATGATCCAAAAAATTATAGGCAACTTGTTGGAAGCTTAAATACTTCCAGTAATGGAAGTGCATTTGATGATCCAAAAAATTATAGGCAACTTGTTGGAAGCTTAAATTTTTTAACCACTACAAGATCTGACATTAATTTTGTTGTAGGAATACTTTCAGGGTCCATGCATTGACCCTATGAAGGTCATTGGAATGCAACAAAGAGAGTGCTGAAATACTTGAAGTGCACTCAAACTTTTGGCATAAAATACTCCAAAGTCACATATTTCCATCTCATTGGATATTCAGACTCCGACTTTGGTAGTGATAAATAGAATGGGGTCTCTACTTCTGGTTATTTGATGAGTCTTGGATCAACAACCATTAGTTGGAGGTCACACAACCAACCTATGCCTGTTGATTCTACCACTGAATCCAACTATGTTGCAACAAATCAACCTACAAAAGAAATCATTTGTCTTTGCAAGATACTTGAAGATTTGCAGGAGAAGCAAAAAGATTCAACTCCTTATTTGTCGATAATTCTTTTGCAATTCAGTTGGCCAAGAAGTACAAGTTTCATGATCAGAGCAAACACATTAACACAAGGTATCTCTTGATTCGACATTATGTATAGGCCAAAGTTATTCATCTAACACACTGTCCTACTTCAGAACAGATAGCAGATATATTCACCAAAGCACTAGGACGAGAAAAGTTTAAAAAGTTCAAAATGTTACTCGGTAAGCAGATGTCCCTTCAGATTAAGGGGGAATGTTAACTAATCTTCTGGGATATTGTACATTATTAGTTTAGAGTTGATTAGTTTAGATATATTTGTTTTACAGTTAACAAAACCACCAAACGATTGTGATCTCGTAACTATCCTCTATTTGTATAAATGCTAGAAATGATTTCATTTAATGGCATAATGATTTTATTGTGGAGTTTAATGGGCCTATACAAATATTATGAGCCGGTATGAGAGAGAAGTAGTAAAAAAATTCCAGTTTCACTCTTGGAGCCATAAATAAAATATTTCGATGTCAATATTAAAGTCACATAATAGCCCCGAGGGCCACTTCAATTGGTGATCCTTGTGATAATGAAGTGTTATGTACCATGAGATTCAATTCCCGTGATAATGAAGTGTTATATACCATGAGATTCAAAGTTTTATGTACCATGAGTTTCGAGGTTCAACTCTAACCAGTTTAGCCATGGATTAGCCATGGATGACATAGTGGGGTAAGAATTTTATATCAACTTTAGAAAGATGAAAAAGAAACAAACAAACTTATATTTATCTTATAAATATTTCAATATAATTTAATTTAAATAAACTATTTGAATGTCACTAACTAATATATTTCAATAATAATAATAATAATAATATAATTCATTTACTTCCTAGTAAGAGGCAAATGTGTAATTCATTTAATTCTTATTACTTCAATGTGAGTTATAGTTAACTATTCATGGTTAATTTTAAAAATATAGTAATAACATTTTTTTAATATGAACAATGTAGTCCATAAATAAAATGTTTTAATGGCCATATTATGTAAAATATTTCGATGTTAACTATGCATATATATATATATATATATATATATATATATATATATATATATATATATATATATATATATATATATATATATATATATATATATTATAAAATTCAATTTAAAAAAATCTTATGGTCAAAAGATTTTAAAACATTTCACGTAGTCTTACTATTTTACATTTTGACCCTTTTTCATGTATATTTTTTGGTCAAATTTGTCTTAAATCTACCAAGACTTGTTGGAATTGCAAATTTAAGTTGTTTAGTCTACACAATCCAAGTGCCCAATGTGACTTTCAATACATTGTATCCATTTATCCATTAAAAAACAATGTAAACAATGAAATATATATATATATAAAGAGAGTTTTTCAAGTTTTGCATTCTAAAAAATGGTTGTATATCAAGAGATTTGATCCCTCTCAAGCTTCGTAGATTCATGGTGAAGATGGATCTATATTGATGGTTAGTATTTAATATGTTGGTTAAGTTAAAACATTAATAATTATTGCACCAAGAGACACTCTACAACCTTTATGACAATGATGTTGTAATGTAAAGTAATATGATGTAATGTGACATATTGACTCAATCAAATTATTTAAAATAAAATATAATAATGAATACTTAGGTATATTTAGGTTCAAGTAATTGAAGTTGTTGGTATGGCAACGATCTTGTAATGTAATGCAATATTATTTATGAGAATTCATTATTTTGCTATCAGAATAAAAAAGGCCAAAAAAGTCCACATTAATTAGTTCTGGTGAACAATGGGATCCCACCAAGGCTTTTTTAGACACCACCACTTCTTTGATTGTGATCTTAATAACATTGTAAGATATTTTCTTAAATTTTTTCCATAAAATTTTGTGTCTATTTAGTTTTCCATTCTCAATCAATTTAAAATTCAATGAATTCTAATTCACAAACCAACAAATCTAATGTGTAATATTTGTCTAAATTATTTAATATATTTAACTAACCCAAACAATTTAGTGTATAATATTTATCTAAATTACTTAGTGTATTTAACTAACACAACAATGTGGTTCAGATTTCCATGTAAGTATCATTCATGGCTATATCAAATGCATCAATATATTGTTTGATGAAAGTTTTTGATTGAGGAGAAAGGCTTATTCTACAACCCAGTATGATGTGTAACGTTCGTCCATCATTAAAGTTGAAATTTTGCTCATGTCGGCCAAAATAAAAATTTAAAAAAATCTAAAAATAAAAATAAAAATAAATAATTATACAAAACATTTAAATAATGTTTGCTCATAAAAAATTGCACGTGAAAAATTGGATCCCTCTCCACTCATATTAAATCCCTAACTAAAATGAATTAGTTATATTTATAGTTAGGTTAAACATTAAAATGGACTTTTGTTCCTTGAAAGGATATAACTCCACAATATGCCGTACACATAAGTTACCTACAGTTAAGGTGTTGTAGTTCTTGAGATTGTAAACGGAAAGAAAAGTATTGAATTTAAGCAACTACGACATATACAATATTTTATAGAATGGGCATATGCCAATTCAAATGTAGATAAAATGAACAACACATTGCTGGTAATATATCACATAATTTTTGAAAGAAAATAAAACAATTCAATTAACTTTGTAGCTAAAACTTTGTTTATATTATAATAAAATGTTATTCTGTATGTAATTTTTTTATAATTTTATTTAAAATTTAATTAAAAATTAAAAAAATTATAATTTTAAATGGTCATATTTATATAATATATGTTGAATAAGAAATTTCTATAACATTAAATTTATTTTTATATTTGAAAACACAATTTAAATAATATAAAATTATAATTTTATTGAAATAATAAAATAAATAAATTGATTCATCTTAATTTAGGATTTGTTAAGTGTCAAGAGAGATCAAATCTCTCAATACAAAGCTTTCCTCAAACTTGCACTCAAAAAAAAATTTTGCACCTAAAGAGATTTGATCCTTCTCAACACTTGATAGATGTGGAGTTATATCTAGACCATTGGTTAATAGATATGAATTAGTAATATATAATTAATAACATTTATTTATTCATAAAAGTAAGAAATTTAAATTAAAAGAATCAATTATATATACTTATATGGGCTTGGAGTATGTCAGACTTAGGAAATAGGTTAAAGGCCCAAGACCTACAACCATCTCCTAGGAGTAAAAGCATGCCCCCTTAAAGACCACAAGCGGTGGTTCAAGATAACCTGATTTTCCTTTACATATTCGCAGAATCTCCACTCCTAATTTAACAACTAAATTTTGATAGGTGGTTGTCTCCATTCCTAGTTTAACAATTAATAGGTTAAAGGCCCAAGACCTACAACCATCTCCTAGGAGTAAAAGCATGCCCCCTTAAAGATCACAAGCGGTGGTTCGAGATAAATAACCTGATTTTCCTTTACATATTCGCAGAATCTCCACTCCTAATTTAACAACTAAATTTTGATAGGTAGTTGTCTCTACTCTTAGTTTAACAATTAAATTATGATAGATTTTCCCAACACACATATGATCCCTTATCTTATAAACAATAATATCAAAATCATTAATTTAATAATTAATTGTAAAATTACCTTAAAATTAAAATATTTTAATATAAAAAAGATAAAAAAGTCTAGACTATTAATACACATCTTTCAACCATATTTTCAATAATATATTTAATATTTTATAGGTTAGAATATATGTTATAGGATTTTAAATAATTTTAAATAAAAATTACATATATTAATATGTAAAATATTATATTAGGTAAAATATAATTATAAATTATTTTAAGGATTTATAAAACTTTTGGGGAAAATAAATAAATATTAAATCCATATTTATATGTTACATTGCCTCCATACTACAATGTCAAAGCATAATTATACATTGTTATTATATTATTATTATTATTATTCAATTTTAAGCTATACACTAAATTGGTGTATGAGACCTCTTTGTTTGTGGTTCAAGCGAATCACTCACCTCAAAGATACATACTCTACTCTCTCCAGTTTTGAACCCATGACCTCTTGGTAAGTGAACTTTTAGGAGGAAAGACATGCTCTTAATGTAGAAATTATGACTGTAGATTAACCTGATAATGCAATATAACTAAAGCAAAATACTTTAATCTACTTCTACAATCAATTTTGCAGAAGCTTAAAAGATTTGAGCAAGATCAAGTTGAACACATATAACCAGAAGAAGAATCAATGCACATGAAACACAGAAAAATACTCAGGGGAAAGCCTCAGCTGAAAACCCCACTATCTGTATTATCATACAAGTGGAAATATATCAGGATTACACAAAGCTTTAGCTCTCATAGCTAGCCAACTCTAAGTACAATCCTCCCAAATGCTCACAGAGAAAATAGACTTCTCATAAGTCTTCCACACTGCCCTCCAAGCTCTTATTTCCCAGCACAATTTTTCCTTGGTGATCCTACTATTACCAAGTGTAACACTGATCACTCAGACTGATCTCAAGCCTTGTAAAATTATGCAATACTCAAGGAATCTTGTTCCTTCTACATGGATGAGTTTCCTTTATAGGAAAACTCATGCAACTCATAGTAACTTGTCCTTGACATTTAGTTTGGAACTAATTTAAGTGGATTTAACTCAGTGAACTGAGCTAACTAATTACAACTCAAATATAACTCAACCTTATCTCCTTAATTAAGGGATAATCTCCTTAATTTAAGGGATAAATGTTGCATGACTTCAGAAAGACTTCTAGCTTGAATTTCTCCAACTAATTAACTCAAAATGAATTAATTATTTATTTTTCAACCAGCTCGTGAGAATAGATTCGAATTTTAATTCACGGACAAATTAAAATTGGAATATACTAGATTCTATTTTTATCATTTTTTGTTGCTATTTTAACACTTAACCATTAGGGCCACTCAAGCATACTCTACCCCCCTCTAGTTTTGAACAAGTGACATTTTAGGAGGAAAAACATGCTCTTAACCATTAAGCCCAATCAAGGTGTTTGCTAAATCTAGGAAGGCATGCATACTCTACACCCGTGACTTCTTAGTAGGAGACACATGCTCTTAACCATAAGCTCACTCAAACTGTATGCTAAGTCTACAAAAGCATACATACGAGTGACCCCTTAAGAGGAAAAACATGCTCTTAACCATTAAACGCACTAAAACTATATAAAATTTTTGTAAAATTTTAAATAAATTTTCATAAGATCAAAACCCTAAAAAAATTGTTAAAAAATTATTAGAAACATAAAAATTCCATTTTGAATATTTTTAACCTACGCTGGTACACATAAACGCTAAAGTCATGTACTAAGCGTTCTTTTCCAACCCGTTCAGGTTTTCTCCACCATGATTTGATGTCAGTAATTTTCTGCTTTTAGTTTCTGTGCCTTTGTAATTTGATACCAAAGCCTTCTTCCAACACTTCCTGTGAACCGTTTGGAAACCTCTGTTTGAAACGTTGAATGTCATCCTCTAGGTTTAAAATATGAAATGAAATGCCTTTCAAGTATCAAAATGCACAAAGTTTCAGTTGTGCATATTTTGAGAGATTACTCGATGGTAAATAACCTGCCTAACTACTATTATTATTAATAATATTTTAGTAGTTAAACGTTTGTAGCGCATCTCTGCAGCAAATGGCGTCCATGTATCTAGTTTGTCACAGTTGTATATTGTTTGGAATTAGGTGGGCCCCGTCTCAACAACCCGCTCCCTCTTTTCTTACCTGCAAAGAACCTGGACACGTTTCACCTTCAGTTATTTTGGGTCATCCCATCCCTCCCATACTTTCCCTTCTCCACACAGCATGCATATAATGTTCCAGACAAACCGTCCCTGTCAACATTTTGTGCCATATGCTGTTTTCGATTTGTGATTGGGCGACTTGAAACTTCCGCTACATTTAGTAAGTTATGATTGGCCATTTTTGTTGTGGTAACAGTTAGATCGACCGGATCGCTCAGGAGTATACTCTCTCTAATTATAATTATAATTATAATTATAATAAATGGCAGTGCTCTGAACCGAAAAGCCAAATAAACCACCTAACCCTTCATTTTATTACATCCACCTAACCATTCTCATTCTCAGGTCTGGTCTGACCTGACCTGACTGTTGTATTTTATTTGTACTGCATAATTGTGTTGGGGGGCGCTTTTCACAAAGTTCTGTTTAGAAATTTAGTTTATCGGATTTCTAATGCCTAAGAAATTTAATGATTTATAATAATGGTTTTGAATTTTATATTTATATTTATATATATATTAAATTTAATATCTGCTCATTTTTAATTTTTAGAGAATGGAATTTATTTATATATATATAAAATATAATTTAATTTTTAGAGAATGGAATTTATTTATATATATAAAATATAATTTAATAACGAAAGAATATTAAAAATTACATAATCAAATTAGAAGTATGATTACGTAAAGAAAAACAACATTAGGAAATTTAATAAAAACAGGTTTATTTATAGAATCATTCTTATGTCATTTTTCTATGTCTTATAAAATTTGGAATTATAAAGTCAAAAAACTCAATAAAAAAAACTATTTTACGTTGCATCTACAACCCTTATGCGCTATGTGGGCTTCCTCCATTACTTTTTCTTTAAGCTTCAAGGTTATGTCTTCAAGATCTTTATCTCGAGTTCCTTGAACGATTGATGACTGTTAAAATATTGTAATTACTCCTACTAAACAATGTAAAAGGTTGGGCTTCTCCATTACTGCCTTTTTGAGCTTCAAGGTTCTGGCTTCAAGTTTCTTATCCCTTTGAGTTCCTTGAACCATCGTTGCCGGTTAGAATATTGTAATTGCTCTTACTAATTAATGTAAAAATTTCTAGATGCATTACGGTGAAAATGCGAAATTAAGAAACGTTTTTGGTATGTGGGGAGAATTTTCGATATGGTTGGAAAACTCTCGGTCAAGAAAAAAAGTCAAAATATTTTCTAAGTTAAGACTTTGAAACACTTTTGGCTGAGATTTTAGCAAAGTTAATCCATAGTTCACAAAATCTCGGTCGAGAGTTCAAAAAAATTCAGCCTAGAGTTTTGAGAAAATAATTCTCAGACACAAACTCTCAGCCGAAAGTTTAGATTCTAACTAGATCTCTTGTTCGAGATTCATAGATTCTAATTTATTCTCTTAGACGAAAGTTTGGTTGAAAACAATTTCTCAGGTACAAACTCATTATAAAACTCTCAAACGAGAGTTAAGATTCCATTTAAATCTCTCATCCCAAAGTTTAGATTATATTTAAAACTCTCAACTCAAAGGTTGGAATGTATAAATTGAGATTCCATTTAAATCTCTCATCCCAAAGTTTAGATTATATTTAAAACTCTCAACTCAAAGGTTGGAATGTATAAATTGGAAAATGCAGTGTTGGAAACCATTTCTTCCCTCGCCTACAAAAACCTTACAAGAGGAGGCAATCACACATTTGAAGGGGGCAAGTGCGAGGTGGTTGGAGTAAACGTGACGCTGGAGATTAGTGCAAACTTGAGATTGTGCGACGTTGGCAACCATTTCTGCCCTTACCCACAAAAACCTTACAAGGGGAAGCACACACACATCTATAGGGGGAGTGCAAGGTGGTTAGAGTAAACTTTAGGTTGGAGATTAGTGTGAACTTGAGGCAAACTTAGGTATTCCATTAAAATTTGCTCTGTACAATTTATTACATCTGTGCATTGAAGAGGTTATGAGAAAGATTGTTGTCATATCCTTTATTTTGGTCAATTCGATGGTTTTTCAAATGAATTTATAGGAAATTAAACTAATCTAATTTTGTCCATGAAAATGCCAACATATAAGCAAAGTGATATTTCTATGGATAATGTATAGTTCGCCTTTGTGTTGCTTTGCTACAACCCTTCAATGCCTTATGCTAAACCTGAGGCCATGATAGTTTTGTAGCTTAGTTGGTCTCCATTCTCATTTGGGTTTAGTTGTTGTACGAGTAGAATAGCAATGAAACATTTTTTCCCAAAATAATCTCCTCGTATGCACTTGGCCTTATTTCTAGAATATAGACCTACCTTACTTTATAAGCAACCCCTTTGCTTCATGAGGAAAGCAACTACATTGCTGAATCATCGCTAGCTTATGTTCGTGAACTGACGGTAGCCATAAACCTTACCTTGTCTATTTTGTGGGCTAATAAGTTGTTAAAAGGCCATATAAATTGGTTAACTACCACTCTATTCGTAGTTGATTTCTTCCTACCTCCCTACCTCTTTCTTTGGTTCAAGCCTTTATTCCATTCTCTAATTGATTTGCTGAGAGGGTGTCCCTTTAGAACAATTCTTTGATTGGAGACCTAAGTATACTACATAGGATCAACATAGTATCAAAAAGAGAATGAACAAAGGATCCTTTAATGCAATGGGGTTTTAAATGTGATACTTCAAGGCAATGGAGCACTATTATATAGGTTAAAAGAATTGTATTCGACTGCTTAATCAGTGGCATATAGTTTATTGGGTTCCTTGGGATAGCCAAGGAAGGCGGGGCTATCAGTGGAAGACCCTCCATGGTGGCTTCTTCTTTAAACCTTGGCTGCCTCTTCTCATGTCTTCCAAGAAAAGGGTTTGTAAACTCATGCAACATAGGAGACTTTTCGATTTTCATGGGAATCCTTGTTCCTTGATTTGATTACAACACCAAATAAGAATATCCACATACATTAATGAGCCAAAACATTTATCATTGGCATATCATCAGTGCATATGCTCATACCACAAAAGTGTTACCAATTTTTACCTTACCACAAAAACACCATCCAGTTTGCCAACGATCTTTGCGACCTCTGTGTACATGGTCATCTCACCACGTTCTTCCCCATTCATGGCGACACTGAAAATTATAATTTGGATACCATAATGAACAGGTAAACTTTACCTAAACTTGTTATTCTTCCTTCTGCATTGTGATACCATATTAAACATATAAGAAATTACAAACCAAAACTTCCTAACAACAATATTCTTCATCTACATTAAAATATTGTGCGTAAATGTAACAATCTAATAAATAAATATGCTCATTGATATTTTTTTCTATTTCCATTAGAATATTGAAATAAGATACTACCATTCTAAATATAAATTAGTTGGTAATATATTACTTATCAAATTACTCTTAATGTAAGAGTAATTAGTTCAAACTCCAACTTATTCATATCATTGAAGAGCATATGTAAATACCTAGTCAAAAAAAATATTATAGTTAAATTTGAATTTAAATTATTAGAATGAATATGCATAATCCTAATCACTAATTTGTGTCATGCAATTACTAAAAATGACTAATAATAATATTATTCTTTTTATTTGAAAGAAAATATTGTAATTAAATTTAAGGACCTCTATATTTTAGGTTTTTTTTATTAGATTTAAATTTAAATTATTAGGATAACAATGTCTCATCTTAATTTCTAATCACTATAATATAATTTTTTGTTTTAGCTTTACCCATTTGAATTTAGATTGTGTTGTTAGGATTACAAAAATGGAAAAAACAAAAGGCATAAATAATTTTTTATAGTTTTTCCTAAAAAATTTAAGAAACTCTAAAAAATTAAATAAAAATATCAAAAAATAGTTTTAGAAGTCGAAGGTCAAAATCATAAAAATAATTTTTAAATAAAAAGCTCCCGACCACTCGACCTTTCGACCTCCGGACCAGCAGGTCTGGAAAATTCACAATCTTTTTGAACATTCTCATCCGATCACTTGTCAACCTATCGACTACCCGACCTATGATCAACACCTAACTCTTATTTAGTCGGGGTCAGGAAGAATTAAAACTTCAACAAATGAAAGAACTTTCGACCACCTAACCTCCCAATTTTTCGACTCCCCGAATAAGATATTTATTTTCTTCGATTTGCATGCATTTCATTTTTTGAAATGAATTGATTTGGAATTTAGCCATTTGACGCTTAATGTATTCATTTTGATATCGATAATAAATTTCTTTGATGCTATCCCGATTCAAGAAAAGAGACAATTGGATTACTCTACGGGAAGTTGGTGAATGAATTAATTCACATTATCCTCGAGTTTTTAATAAAAATTCATAACTCCCTAGAGTTTTTCTCTTGCATGTTGTTTTCATTCTCTTAAACCTAGTTCAGAGAAGCTTGAATTGAAGAAATACGATATCAATTGCAAAATTTTTGTGTAAGCAGGTTGAAATTATAAAAGATTCTTAGTTCAATTTCAAATTTTGATTAGAAGTAGTTTATATATTTTCTGTTTTTGTTCACAGACCACATAATGGGGAAGAAAGGAAAATCTCAAACAACAAAACGACAAGTGGAGAAGATAAAGGAGAAGCTCAAAGAAATAGAGAATCCACAGCTATAAGAGCTCAATCTCAAACCATTCCTCATCTCTGAATATACTTACAAGGCCAAAAAAGAAAGTACGATGAGATGGGAGGATATTTTTTATTTCTTTAAAGATATAGGATGGATAAAAATTGCAAGGTTTTCTCAAACAAAGAATAATCAATTGGAAGGTATTAGAAGAAAAAAGTTACAAAAAGTAGCTGCTAGTGTCAGGATTTCCCCTTATTATGAAATGATTTCATGGGTTTTTACTCATGTTGATATCTCAACCCGTACAACATCATAATATAACAAAATTGTAATAGCCTCATGAACAGAAGTCCTATCATCCATTTATATGCCCAGTCCCCCAGAAATCCAACTCAATGTTGATTTACTTATGAATTTTCGAAAACACTACCTTTAATAAATGTGGGGAGAATTATGACAGAGTAATTGAAAACTAGTTAATGGAAGAAAATGAACAGTTTAAGCTTAAGGCTAATAAGGAATATCCCATATCTATTTTCAAGAAACCTATAAGATTTATCATGAAGATGTTGACTAGGATGTTATATGGAGAGCAAGACCATGAACATTGCAAAATCAAATGGATTCTGATAATCCATAACATCCTAAAAGTTGGGAATGATATCAATTGGGTTGACATTTTGTCACAAAACATCACATATGCTTTAAAATTGTCATTAGCATCTCCCCTTGGCTACAAACACATTTTTTATATGTCTAATTATCTAATAGTTATTGTCTTTGCCTCAGTTCCATTTCCCTTTATGAGATGGAATTACCCCCCTGACTAACAACTCCTATCCAAAATTATGCCCCAATCCTGTGGGAGAGCAACTTCAAATTTCATTTTTATGATATTTTCCGTTGTGTCATGATTCATTTTTAAGAAATCCATTTTGGTAGAACCCCTCCCAGAATTAGTCAAAATCTGAAAGAAGGCTTAGAGTCCATTGTTCATTAGTTTTTTGAAGAGTCGTTTTCTTATATAAGAGTTCATGGGAGTGAGGTTGGCCGTCATCTCTTACCCCGTTATATCCATGAAAGAATCACCCTCAGAGAAGTGGGAAATCGAGTCGTTTTGAATCACCATGCGAGGAAGTTAAGTAAGTTACAAAAGAAAATTTGGCCTGGGTTTCCAATTAAGTTTGGTGACATAAATATCAGATATAAAGTACATGGATTCAAGGAAGTAGAAGAGCTTCAAGAAGTTTGGCCATATTATCTACCTTAGTATGATTATGATCCTCATGGGATTATTAGCAATCATTATATAATAATTAGCAAGGATAATTTTAGGGGCGAATGTTCGCCCTTTGGCAAAATTAAGGGGTTTTAAATTTTTAGTGGGCGAATATTTTGTATCATAGTACATTTTTACAAATCACCTCAAATAGCCCACCTTATTTTAAGGGAGAGGGTAAAAAAGGTAAATTTAGCCCTTGAAATTAGGACTTACAACCTTCCATTCGCCCATTTTCAAGAATAGGTTTTATTTAAGTGAATCCATTCGCCCATTTTCAAGAATAGGTTTTATTTAAGTGAATCCTATGGGCCAAATACCATATTTATAAAAGAGGTATGGTAAATTAATAAAAATATAAATAAATGAGAGGTATGGTAAATAAATAAAACATTTTTTATATTTACTCCACAAATCACCTTATATACATGTAAGGGTGTAAACAAATAAAAATATAAGTAAAGTGGAGGTATGGTAAATAAATAAAACGTCTTTTTATACTTACTCAAAAGGTACGGTAAATAAATAAAAATATAAATAAACTAGACGTATCGTAAATAAATAAAACCTCTTTTTATATTTAGTCCATAACCCTCGTTCTATTTATGAAGGCTCAAGAAAGAGGTTTTATTTAAGTGAATCCTATGGGCCAAATACCATATTTGTAAAAGAGGTATGGTAAATTAATAAAAATATAAATAAATGAAAGATATGGTAAACAAATAAAACATTTTTTTATATTTACTCCATAAGTCACCTTATATTTACGAACACTCAAAAAATGGGTTATATTTAGGTGAAACCTATGGCCAAAATACTATGGGACAAATACCATGGACTAGATTGTTATTAATACCATGCAAAAAACCATTATTAACCCTAATATTAGAATTAATAAAAATAAAAATGGCACATGGTATTGACCCATGGTATTCACCTGGAATGTAGCCTATTTAAATGGGGGAATTAAACCAGCAGGTAGCCTATGCTAAGATTCACTAGGACTTTACAAAGTTTTATTATTTAGTGAAAGACTCGCCAAGATCTTACAAGATTTTATAATTGAGTAAAATATTCGCCATGCCTGGTGAGAGATTCGCCAAAAAATTATATATACATATTATATTATTGATAAAATCGCCTTCCATTTTTCCTATATACCATGGAGATTCGCCCATTTATTATATTTATAAATTTAGGGGGGGTTCTTAAAATTTTCCCTGACAATTAGATTTATTAAAATCTTTGCTCATCAGAAGCTTCCCTTTGATGAAATTTTCATAGATATTGATGATTTCCAATAGGCCATTTACAGAGCAAGGCTTTTAGATATTAGAACAAGAGATCAATTACAAAATTTTAGAGAAAATTTGTTTGAAATTTCCTTAAGAGAAAAAATTCTCAATCTCAATATTTCTTTTGAGGAATTAAAGACTTTTGAATTTTTTCAATTTAATTTCAACCAAATAACTTCAGATCCTTTTGTTGTCTCTCAAAAGGAACACGAAGTTCAAATTGAAAATACAAAAGATGTTGTTGTTACTAGTAAAGAAGAAGAAAGCAGTGAAGGAATGAAAAGATCAACATATTACAACAGAGGGTGCAACTATGAAAGTTCCTAAATAAAAGAACGAAAATCCAGTAACAATCAAATAAGCATAAAAGAAGACAATAACTGAATAAAAGGTTATTTTGATCAATTCCCCTAAGGATAAAGAGCAGAAGCAACCACAAAACACATCAAGTTAAGAAATAGAAATTGACAAATAGAAGGAAAATCAAATATCTGATAATACTATCAATGAGAAAAGTAAAGAGGCAATGGAATCACAAAAAAAGATGGATATTGTTTCCACTACATCTCTGAAGACCTAAATGACACCTATTTATACCAAGATCCCTTGGGAATCATTTTTGTTCAAACCAGTTTCTGAATTAGAAATAGTTCAAGATACAGTTCCTTCTCTAACAAATTACTATTTCAATTCTTAGACCAAGTCATTAGTGAGAAAAACAAAGAAAATGAAGCATGATTATTTAGGGATCATGTCTTAATTCAGCTAGCAAGATCAAGGAGATGTAAAAGAGAAGGCCCAAGAATCCTCCCAAGCCTTAGGAGATTTGGTAAATTATAACCAATATTATCTAAATGAGCTTGCAACCTCATATGACAACAATATACAAAAAAAATACAGTGTTAGAGAAACAACTGGAGAAGAATGAATTGTTTAATGAAGAAAATTGACAAAAGTACTTTGCAACTCTAATTCAAGGTTTTGCAGTAGAGAGAGAAATTATACATAAACTTTTTTAGGTGTAATTGAAGGAGTTAAATTCAAGACATAAGCAACATATTCATGGAAAATGCATGAAAATAAAACTTGCATTTTGAAGGAAGAAGTTGAAAGGAATTCTTAAATCATGATTACGACTTTAAAAGAGCAAACTGGTTCTCTTCAAAGCCAACTCAATCATAATCAAGAAGACACACAAAGTCTACATATTTTTAAAGACAAAGCATTACTGATTTATTTGATTTTAAGAAAAGATCAATTAAAGTTCCACAAACAGATGGACAAAATCTCAAGATTTTAGCGAGAGATTACAAATTTAAAAGAAAAGATTGATTCTTTAATAGAAGAAGATAAATACATGAAAAAGAAAAATTATGTATATTCTTGATTGGGAGAAGGAGTTTTAATCTGATGAAATTCCAAAAGTTTCAAGAACAGATAAACGATTAATTCTTGCATCTTTTAACCATAAGGAAGATGAAGCTAAAGAAATCAGAGAATGGGCCAAAAATTGCACAAGGGAAATTCTCGATAATTTGGGAGAAAGGAACTAAGCTTACAGAAGAATTTGACCTTCCAAGGTCCAAGGTGCTAATTTTTTTTTTCTATGGGAGTTAAAGAAACCAACATAGGACCTTGTCGCCAAAGATTAGATAGAAATTAAGAGCATCATGGTTTGGACACAACAAATTTTCTAGATTTTTTTACAACTTCCTTTTGAGAAAATTAAGCTTATTGCTAAATTTGAAATCATATATCAGAAAACAAGGAAGAAGGTCCAACGTTTGATTACCAACTATCAAATCAACATAAATAAGTTTCCTTCTATTCATTTCTCGACTTTTTCCTAGGTGTTTTCACAATGGGTGAAACATATCGAGGTTCCACCAGTAGAAAATGAGAAATTAGTGACTAGGTGACTACAAAAGTTAATCACCACAACTTTTCTAGGTGAAATACTACAAAAAATGAGCAATCTTAAGTTTCCCAACTAAAAACAACTAACGTAAACAACCAATTTAGTCCCGGGTTAAAATATATGACTAGATAATAAGTAACACAAGTAAAAATGACTAACATGAATGACTAATTTAGTCTAAGAACAAAGATACGGCTACCTAAGAAGTACTACAATAATATGAATCAATGATTTATGTTAATCATTTTAATTTTGTCACTTCAGCAATATAAACTTACAAGGGATACAAGATTCAAAGGTTGTTATGGATTGGGTGGAACGTTATACTTCCTTAAACACTTCTTCATCCTCACATGTTGTACAAGTGAGCCAACTTTGCATTAGTTATTTTTTGTTTTTTTTTTGACAAGATCGGTTGCTATATATTGATTGAAAAAAGTAATAAGGCATGAAGCCATACATAGGTTGCTTCGAGAGCACTACAAATCCAAGGAGAGAGCATGAGGTTCCTATCCTTGAATTGGTTTCTGTAACTTCTGACTATAAAACATCTATTGCTACTATAAATCCGGATATACTGATGGCACCAAAACTTGCATTTACAGCACATAGTTAATCAATGTCAATACGACTGATATTTCTCGCTGTGGAGTCCTCTGGGCGCTGATCTGCTTCCATTGGCTTTGCGCTTGAAGATGTTGATTTTTCTTTCTGCTTTGCTTCCATGATTTCCCTTAGGATTGTCAGTGATTCCTCAGCGTGAATGCATCTATTGTTGAGTCCGTTGAACTGCTCATGAAGTGAATGAACCCGGTGGAGAAACAGGTTCATTTCTGTGCGGTATTTGGCGTGAAGACTTCTGAACTGCTCATCAAATTTGGCTTCCAGGCTCCGAATCTGTTCAGCGTGCCTGGCTTCCATATTTCGCACTTGATCTTCCAGTATTCTTTGTTGAGCTCTGACCTCTTCGAATTCGGCCTGAAGGTCGCGGCAGTGAAAGCATTGCTCAGAACAAGCCATCACTATTTGGGCTTGGGTTCTATGAGGGTCAAATCCACTGAGATGGTCAGCTGACTCCTCCTTGCTGCGGGAGAAGAAAAAGAGGGGCCGGATGATGAAGCGAGGGGTTGAAAGAAGAGAGCTGGAGGTTAGTGAAAATAAACAGAAGGGTTTCGAGCTTACAGTTCTCGCTTTCTGGATGAGAGCAGGGATATAAAAGGAGGTCTGGTTGATAGCGCTCAAGATTGAAGGGGAAAAACTTGAAGTTAGAGAGGATGAGCCAGAGAGGGGTGAACTTAAGGGGCAAGAAGGAAGGATGGGGGACGGCCAGCAAAGGTTCAGAGTATAGAGCAGAGACTGTTGAAAGAAAGGCGCTATAGCTCTCAGCTTCCCACTGAAGCTAGCCCTGAAAAAAACCACGATATAGATTAGAGGATAGATAAACAAAGCAAGAAGAATCGATACCAGCGATGGAGTTCGTCTTCGAGTCTGGACAAGAGCGCCTTCTTCGTTCCAGCGAGGCTGCTCTTGTTCATAGCAGTGTATGACAAATATTTTCCTTCCTGTGCCCGTATTTATGGATCGGGACCAACAGTAGCCTGAATACATAACAGAGATCGGATCCTCTGCATTATTGTGATATTTTCCTATATCTCTTTGACGATTCGATGGAGCAGTGAAACCGTTCTTCCGTCCATCACTGAGATGATTATTTTCCCTCAGGATGTCAGCTATTCTTTGGATCAAGACCTGAATGAGACTGTTTGTGCACTTCATACTCTCAATCGACTGTCCTGAGTCTGTTGTAACCATGCCCGTCACACGCTTGCTGGATTTACGCGCCTGGGCAATGTCAGGATCGACCTGCTTCATGGCAGAGGCTGGAAAAATTCTCTGTGACTGTGCCTCAATGCACCTTCCGGTTGTCCAACTGCATTATTTGCATGTTTATCCGCTTCCCCATTGTGTGTGCGGAGGATGTGACAGAATCGGATTTTTTCAAAGTATTCGGTGAGGAGATTGATGCGTTGGATATGTTGCTGAAGATTACTGTTTGGGGATCTCCTGTAATGGTTCATGAAGCCAATGATTATTGAGGAGTCTCCTAGGACAAGAGCTTTTCTAATTCCCATGCTTTTTAATTGCAACAATCCTTGATACAGAGCAAGAGCCTCTGCATTATTATTTGTTTTTTCTCCTAAACTCCATTCATAGTTGCAGATTTCTTCTCCTAATTCATCAATGATAACACCTCCTGCGCCTGCTGGTCCTGGGTTGGACTTTGAGGCGCCATCAAAGAATAAGGTTGAGCAGTTGTTACTCAGAATCCACCTTTTGAACTCCTGGGTTGGTAGTCTAATTTCCCAATCCTTGGTCTTATGTTGATGCTGCCTATAATTTCTCCGAATACTCTGTTGTTGACCTGAGCGACCTAGAATATGCTTGATCAAGAGCCTCTCCTCAACTGAATAGTCTGTTGCTTTAATTGTTCCTGAGTATTTGACTGCCATCGTCTCCTGCGCCAAGAGGTGAGCACTGCTACATGTCTTCCAAACATTGCCCTCTTTGTTTTGAAATATTTTCTTGTTTCTTGTGAGCCAGATTTTCCAAAGAAGGTTGTGGGGAATGATATCCCATGTTCTTTTGACTATCTTGCTCCGTTTATCTTTCCAAGGGCAATTCCTTGTCCAATCTTGGATTGTCTCTGCAATGTTTTGCTGAGGTTGCCATGTTATATTGCCCAAGTTGGCCATAATGGTCCAGCATTTCTTCGCGAAGATGCAGTCAAGAAATAAATGGTGGATGGTTTCCTCCTCGGAGCAGCAGTTAGGACAGATTGAGGGTCCATGTACCCCTCTCTTTCTAAGGTTTTCCGAAGTGAGGATTCTGCCCTTTAACAGCAGCCAAATGAAAAATTTGACCTTGGGGATGGCCTCAGACTTCCATATTATTCTCCATTGATTCCAGACTGAGGTCTGATAAGTATTGTTGCATATGAATTGATAGCCAGATTTAATGGTGTAACATGAGCCCGTGGGGTCCCATCTAAACCCATCAACTGCTCCTTTTTTTATGGGGGCTTTGTTTTGAAGATTTTTATGGAGGGCTTGGTAGCTTGAATCCAAGTGTGGGGGAATAACTGGAAAATCCCAGCTAGTCCAAGCACCATTCTCAGCATCCCATTTTGAAATTTGGTCCATCCTCTGAATGCCTTTGCTGTTAAGATAGAGGATGAAGGGAATGGCTTCTTCAACAGTGTTTAGGGGTTGGTAACCCATGATTTTATCAGTGGCATAATTTATACTGCTCCCTTCCCCCGGAATCTTTGAGGTATTTTGAATGAGAATGGGGATTGCTTTCTTACAGAGATGCCAGATTTTGGTGGAGTCTCTGTTGGGAATATCAGATTCAAGAAGTCTTTGTCTATTGTCCGAGAGGTATTTGCATTCAATGACCTGTTTCCACCAGGCTTTTGGTTCATTAATTAGTCTCCAAGCCATTTTAATCCCAAAAGCGAGATTTAGAATTTTAGGAGCTCTGATTCCCAACCCACCTCTGTCTGGAGATTGTATTACACTTTTCCAATTGACCAAATTGTATCTATTTTTTTCTTTTTTCCCTCCTTGCCATAAAAAATTGCGGAGAGCGACTTCCAGCTTATAGTGGAAAGAAGCAGGAGCTTGGTAAAGAGTGAATCGGTATAAAGGTAAGGAGGAAATACCTGATTTGAGCAAAATTAATCTGCCAGCTGGGTTAAGCCATTGAGTTCCCCATTGCTGAACCTTCCTTTTGACTTTGTCGATTATTTCATTCCAAGTGGTGGCTTTAAGAGAGCCCAAGGTGACCGGCATCCCAAGGTAGGTAAAGTGGTCCCAGGTTGCTTTGAAGGCTACTCCAAAAATGTTAGCAATACTGTGGGCTGTTTGATTGGAAATGTTCCATCCATAGATGCAACTTTTTTGAAAGTTGACTTCTCCTCCTGAGCACGCCATAAATTGATCGAGGAGGCTTTTGAAGCGCCTTGCTATAGTAGTGGATGCCCCACCAATAAGCAGAGTGTCATCAGCAAATTGTGAATGATTGATATTTTTCACTCCGTTCCCAAACTTGATACCAGAGATGAGACCAACTCTTCTGTTGTGATCGAGGATGCTGCTGAAGGATTCAGCCATCAAGATGAATAGATAGGGGGAAAGAGGACATCCTTGCCTTAGCCCTCTTGAGGATTGGAAAGCTTCACAAGGGCGGCCGTTTATGAGAGGCGAGATCCAGGGTCCAGAGATGCAAGCAGCAATGGTGCTAATGAAGTCAAAATTAAAGCCCATTTTCCTCAAGACAGCGAACAAGAAGGAGTGTCTTACTCGATCGAAAGCGTTGGCTAAGTCAATCTTAAGAACGAAGCCTTTCTCTTGCCTAGAAGTGCTGGAATGGATAGCTTCTTGAACCAAGGTGATGGAATCATGAATTTGCCTATTGGACATGAAGCCTCCCTGATTTTCAGATATAAGGGAAGGGAGCAGAGGCTGGAGCCTGGCTGCTATAATTTTTGCAAAGATCTTATAAGAAGTGTTACACAAAGAAATAGGTCTAAATCTGGAGAAGGAAGTGGGCCGGGTTTCCTTAGGAATGAGGGCGAGAAAAGTTGAATTTGTGAAGCCCCCCATTTTCTTTTTCCTTTGGATTCCTTTCATCATTTTAACAAGATCTTTTTTTATCAAGTGCCAATGATCTCTGTAAAAATTTATAGAGAAACCGTCTGGACCTGGGGACTTGTCAGGCTGTAAAGTCCAGATGGCTTTTCTTATCTCTTCCTCTGTTATTTCACTGTTTAACCTCTCATTCTCCTCAGCAGAGATTTTCCCCGGAAGGTACTTAAGGAAAGCCGAGTAGTCCGTGGCTCCTTGATTTTCAGTGAGAAGGCAATTATAATGGTGCAAGGCAGCTCTTTTAATAGATTCATGGTCATTATGCTGGCTGCCTTGACTATCAGTAATAGTGGTAGCATTGTTTCTCGTTTTTTTTGCTGTGGCCTGCTTATGGAAATATGCCGTATTTTTATCACCTTCCTTTAACCATAATTCTCTTGACTTGAGCCTCCATTTGATCTCTTCCGCTCTCTTTATTTGAGTTAGCTGTCCCTGAACCTCCCATTCCTTACTCTTCAGCTGATTAGTGAATCCATGATCTTCTATTTGTTTGTGGATCTCTTCCAATTTCTGCTGCATTTTTTCCTTTATTTTTTCTGGCTCTTGGTAGCTGGCTTTTGCCCAATCCTTGAGTGCCTTCCTTGTGTTTCGAAGTTTTGTTTCCCAAATATGATTTGGGGAACCTTCGACGTGTTTCTTCCATGTTTCTTCTATGATAGCCTCTGCCTCAGCGCTATCTCTCCACAAGGGATTGTACCTGAACGGAATTGGTCCCAAATGAGCGTGGGAGTCCAACGTCAATAGAATGGGGAAGTGATCTGAGGCTGTGGCGCTGAGAATTTTGGTGTGGCCTGCAGCAAAGGACGAAAGAAGGGAAACATTGATCAGTATTCTGTCCAACCTTTCCATAATGTTGCCTGGCCCCACTCTTCTATTGTTCCAAGTATATTTCCTATTTTTTGGTATGATATCCATCAGTTCATGCTCAACCATTATCATTTCCAGCTGCCTTCTGTAGGGATCGGGGTTGAAGGTGCCCCCCCTTTTCTCATTCGCATGAAGAATTAAATTGAGGTCTCCAGCAAGAATAACATTTGAATTCTGCTCCTTGTCTATTTCTTCCTTCAATTCCTTCCAGCATTGTTCCTTTTCCCGGAAATGGTTGGGAATATAGACATTGTAAATGATTAAGTCACAGCTCTCTTCCTTGTTGACAAGGTTGGTCCTGATCCAGTTTTGGTTGAGGACAGAGGATTTGCAATCCCACTGCTGCTTATTCCACATAGTTGTGATTCCTCCAGAGGCTCCTCTGGAATTGCTACTGGCCCCTGAGAAAGTTTTTTGGGCTTCTATGATTATTTGCATTTCGCTCTGACTTTGCTTGGTTTCTTGAATCAGAACAATTTCGGGTCTTTCTGTTTGAAGAAGATCTCGTAGGGCAGCTGATTTAGAGGGGTGCCCCATACCCCTGCTGTTCCAGGATAAAAGCTTCATCATGAGGCATTCGAGCGAGGAGGTGCTCGCCTCTCAAGTTCTTTACCTGCTGTGTCTTTCTCTTGTGAACCTGTAATAAAAGAATCCATAGGAGTTTGGATCCCTAGAGCTATGTCCTTTTGCGTGCTTTCTTCCCGATGCTGCTTGGCTGACTTTCTGTCTGGTCCAGGTTTCTTGTGGATATCACCGGATGCTCCAAAGTCCTTGGAGGAACTTCTAGTAGTTCTGATGGGGGGAGGTCCAATGACGGGCTGAGATGGGGTCGAAGAAATCAAGGGGGGCTCAATCCGATTCAAGGATGGTTGATCAGGCTGAGGATCATCATAGGATTCCTTCGATTTGTTTCTTGTTAAGATCCTTTCCACTGAGTGAGGAGGGGAAGCTTGGAGGGGGGAAGAGGGGGAGATGCTGGGCCTTTGGGGGAAGGAGGGGGAGATGGGAGATCCTCTGAAGCAAGGGATCCAAAGGGGTTGGAGGATGAGGGGATGACAGAGGGGAAGGGAGGGGTTCCGGAGTGAGGCACCTCAGGCTCAGGGGGAGGGTTTGACTTCTTCTTTTTCCTTACTATTTCCCATGCTTCCTCAGGGGTTTCAGAAATATTATTGACTTCTGGTTTAGATTTAGAGCACCTATTGGCAAAATGACCGTACTCATGACATACCTTACACTTGAAGGGGAGTTGCTCGTAGTCCACCTGTTGAATATGCGTCCACTGGTCCACTCTGAGCTTGACTGCCTCTGGTAGACCTTTGCCCAAGTCTACCTCCACACAGATCCTCGCACATGCATGCATATTTTCTTTTGGCTCTGATCTATCCACATATTTACCTATTGCATTTCCAATTGCTCGAACAGATTCATCGGCCCAGCAGTGAAGCGGAAGATGCGGAAGGCGAACCCAAACAGGAACTGCGTTGGGTACATCCATTTCAGGGTCGAAGTCCGGGGTCCAACGATTGAGATAAAGGCCTCTAGTGTCCATGAAGTATGGCCCATTCCTGAAAATTAGATTGCGATCCTCCACTGTTTCGAAGAGGAAGGTGAAGAAGCCTCTTCCACAAAACCTTATCGCAATTTTCCCCTGGACCATGGCGTTCCAGTTTCTTTCCACCCAACGTTGAACAGTTCGAGGGGAGGGCCATAGCCCCGTGAACTGTCCAACCAGGCCGCGTTCAGCCAAGGCTACAGCAGATCTCCTTGGAAGAGATGGGGGAAGAGGGATTTCCGGAATTTCATCAAGCTTTTTGATAAATTTTGAGGCAGTAGGTCGGATCCTTTCAGAGATATTCTCTGGGATGAGAGAAGCAAAGGCTTTCTCAAGATCGATCTGATCAGGAGCGGGAGGATCCATCGAGCCTGGGACGCTCAACGGGCGGCAAGGAAAGGGAAGGAGGGGCAGGAGGCCCGGGAGAACAAGAAATGCAGCAGAGGGCTACCCTCAGGGGCAGCACGAACAGCCAGAGACGGGGCAGGAGGCCCAGGAAGCAGGAAGGAAAAGCACAGCTGGGGAGGCCCGCAGCGGGGGCTGCAAGCCCGGCAGCAGGGCTGCCAAGCTTGGGCGAAGGCGATCAGGGCGTCCAGGGGCGGGAGAGCTCCATTCTCTAGCGCGCGCCTAACTCCGTGCTCCCAATCATATGTATCTTGTGATTAGTTATTTTTTTTTTAATAAAAGATATTTATTTTTATATTTTTTTAAGATCTATTCATTAAATCCAATTCTATTTGGTTACAATTTTTGAAACCTGATCTAAAGACCAATTCTGGTTTTTAAAACCATAATATCAAGTAACAACTCTTTTAATTTCATTCTAAAAATAAAATATTTAAGCCCAATGCAATTTATATCTTTTATTTTTTCTACTCGAAATATTTCTTTACATTTTAACTTTACCACTAAGTTCAAATAAAATGCTCACACCATTACATCAAAGCACAAATCAAATGCTCACAAAATCAAATGAAATTCTCACACCATTACATCAGAGCACAAATCAAATGCTCACACCATTACATCAAAGCACAAATCAAATGCTCACAAAATCAAATGAAATGCTCACACCATTACATTACAACACTGCATTCTGATATGTTTTGCCAATATCTACATGGAAATGCCAAGAGGTATTCAATCAATGCAATCTCTGGATTTCATGGGATTCAAACCACAGATGGAGTCTGCATGGAAAACACCTAAGGAGATCCACAACAATCAGGTGGAGGAAGGACGATCTCATGGGTGTGGATCTTATGGCTATGTTTACATGGGTATGAATTTGGACTCTAGAGAGAGGTATTCCTTTTTACTAAAAATGATTTATGTTCTTTTGGGTAAACAACTTCGAGGATTTATATGATTAAAGAAGAAATTTCATCTAGATTTGATTCGAATCAGATCCACAAAACACTGTCAAGAACCCTGACTTTATCGAGTTGAACAAATCCTTGAAAATTCCAAAACAACGATCGAAAACACCCTGAACCAGTGGCCATGGCAGCCGGCATGGAACGCTAAGGACCTCGGTCAAAGTGTGCTAACTGAGGCCCATAGAGACTGTGCGGGATGCCAAAATAGCCCCTGGGATCCCCAGATCGGGAAAAGGAGCTAATTTTTGATGCACGATTAGTGCGCATCGCTGGGCGAACAGGGAAAAAATGGGAAAACCTGAGCACCTGGTCACATGGGGGGGACCAGAGGACCGCAGGCGGAGAAACGAAAAGCACTAACGTACGAAGGTGGGACCCATGACCTGGAAACCAACGGTTTTGATCAGGGCGCCCTTGAACGGTAAGAGGTTTTGGAAGAGAACGGAGCGATCCCACTCAGCGATCGACACGTGGTAGCGGAGGTGAGAGAAAACCACCGTGATCGCGCGCTATTGGTCGAGCAAGTAAACTACGCTTGACGTGCGTATGACGTCGGATCTTGAGGAGCCTAGATCAGACGGCTGAGATTACGCTCGATAGAAAGAAGCAGTATCGACAGGGAATTAAGCCGCGATTTAGGGGGATTTGGAATCTGTTTGATCGCCACGGTGGAGAAAGAACGCATACCCGACATAACCAAAGAAACGAATCGACGAGCAGGCTGGCGCTATTCTGATGGGGACGCGTGGCTACTTCCCGAGCGTTCATGCTGACGCCGAACAAGGAACTCCAAGCATGCAGGTGGTAGGCGAATCGATGTAGGCGGGAGAGGAACCGAATAGGCATAAGGATCGAATGACTAAAGCCATGAACAAAGACAGTCAAATGCAGATTCAGAGAGAGGAGGAATAGAGAGGAGTCCAAGCGACCAAGAGAGATAGTGAACAATGAACCCTGAGAGGAGGACTGAATACAGAGAACAGTAAAGCCAAGCAGTGGAGACAGAGGGCCGAGCTGACCACATATAGTGTTGAGCACTAGAGAGCTTGAAGATTCAAGCCCTTCCCTAGAGGGATCTGTCCGGACTGAGCATCACATTTGACTCTTTCCACTGTAGACCAAGGGTCACATAGCTGGTAGGAAGAAAAAGAGTCTGTGAACTCTGAGTGGCTTGGGGAATCCAAGAACCACCCTACCAAGAAAAATCTGCTTCAGGAGAACTCACATTGAGTCCCTGTATTGTAATTTCTCTGTTGTAAGACACAATAAAACAAGGCCTGGACCAGAGACGTAGCCTTGGAGAATAGGGTGAACTCCTTATTAAAAACTGTTTGTGTCTTTGTGCTGCTTACTGTATTTCTCTGCTGTATTTCCACTTATTTTCTATGTATTGGCAATCTGATTGATCCATTGCTTAAATAACACAAAACACACACCATCACATGAGTCTGTAATACCTTTTGTTTAATAAATCTTTAACTAAGGTCACTCATAGGGTGATTATCAGATCACGATTCGAGGGTTTAATTGTTATGATGATGAAGGTCTTGATTGTGGCCAACAATTCTTCGAAGGATAAGGCCCAAGTAAGCATCTCACATGTCCTTATTGTACATATCTGTTCACTCCTCCCCAACTTTTCTGCGTTCAAAATGCAATAACATATATTTTTTCCTTACAACTGTTTTTAGTGGTTGATTGTTTGTGTAATGAACTATATCATACTCAAATTCAGGAGCTCAAGTGATGCAAAAATGTTTTCTAGTAGGCTACAAATAATACCAGTATGAAGTGAACCCAAGACCTTCCTTAATCTCAGTTATAGGAAATCAAAATTTCTTGTAGCCATGAATAGAAAATCTGACCTCAATGTATACAATTTTAAACTGCAATAGTATATCTTAACTATAATATACCGAGATCCATTAAAGCTAACAACTCTCCAAAGTTGAAGCTTAAATTCTTCAAGTTAAAGGTATGCTTATGGGATTTGACAACCAATAATTAGCTCAACATTTTACCTCCTTTATTCAATTGAACCCAATATTAATTTCTGGAACATTAAAATGATACACAAGCTCTCCAATTTATAGGTTTCTGTTTATATCTACAATTACAAACATAATATAGACAATCTCAATGTCTATATACTCACACATTTCCTGCAAAGATGTTTGTTGACTACTAAAGATGCAATCTGGTGTTAAAGACCCATTAGATATACCTCTGGAATTCAACTTAGGTTTCAATACAAAACTTAAACAATTCCAATACCCACTAGATCCTTGCTCAATTGTAAATACCCATTACCATCAATGATATTCAAAGGCAATTTACTTCTAGGTATTTTAAATTTACAAGCAATGACAATTTACCTTTTGTATCTACTCCAAATCTCATGAATTGACCATGCCTTGGTCAATGGTTCAACGCCCAGGACTTTTATTACATGGTAATGTCTTCATACCTTCAATGCAACTTAGATCTCTACCCACCAACACTTACAATTTCGCCGGCATTAATAACTTGAGTGTCGAATTCCTTTACAAATTGACTCATATATGTGAATCCCCTAACCACACAAGCAACGATTGAGGAATAATAAGAAACAATGATGCTAAGAACCAATGCTCCATTTTTCCAACCTCTAGCTACAATGTAGCATCTCCACATTGTGTCATGACAATTGTGTCCCTCATCTACTACTTAATTGCAATGTTAGCTAGCCAATCCACCATCTAGTTCACTTCTCTTCTAACATGAATAACTTCAATATTCCAAAATTATTTCTTCTAATTCCAGTGCCATTACACATAACCTGTGATTTTCCCAAGACTTTCTTACAACCTATTCATTCGTGAAATTATTTAGGAGCTTTGGATTTCCTTCTGCGATAATTTTGGTGGCTTTCATTTTCTTTAAGACACTTAATTATTTTGATCAACCCTTGGCTCTCAGCCTTATAGTTTGACACTTGCATAAATTTCGCAATAGTTTAATGAGTTATTTATGATAAATCCACCCACGCTAGAGATTCCTAGATTTACTTTAGAAGCCCCATTGAAATGAAATTTTACGAATATCGAGGTTAATTATTTCTAGGGTTTCTCTACTCATTAAAATATTGTTTTTGTTTATTTTCTTCTAAATGGAGATTTATTTCCCAAGGAAAAGTTTCACCTCAGCTAGGATTATGGTCATGGATTGTTTGGCATTACCTTTGGATGTCTCTACTATTCCTTTCTTGACCCGAAACCAATTTTTTCAAGGGCTTAGTCTTTAATCTTCAAAGATCCCACCATTTCTAGCTTTTCAAATAAATCAGATTGTAAATTCTGAGATGAATTCACAAGGCCAAACTATTTTCATAAAATGGAAATTTTGAGAAAGGTTTCCCTCCTTTTTTTTCGTGAGAGATACTCCACTTGGTTATCCCTTGAAATACTTTGTTTTCATTGGTTTTTCAAACTTAATTTGTGATTTCACATTTCAACAATAGATGTTGCCTTCTTTCAACAACTCTAATGCATTTGCTTCACCTTGTTGGCCCAATTTCTCCCCCTAAAATTCAAAGCTTATTTTGTAAGGAATTTTTCTGTTTATAACCAAAGATGTGTTCAGATATCTTAGAAGTTAGTCCAAATGTTGGGAATGAAAATATTTTTCTAAAGTTTGGTTTATTGGAGCCTTGTTAATTTGAGATCTCTTTGTAATCCTCTCTGATGTTGTAACTCTTTGTCCCATCATTTTTTCATCTAAGTGAATCACTATCTTCTATTATCATAATTCTTCTCTAATATAAGCTTTTATACATAATTATTTTTTCCTCCTCATTGGCTACAACATGCCAATCTTTATTCTTCTTCCATTCTTGAAAAGGGACCAATAATCTATGGGATATTTCCAATAACATTCATCCATCCTTGATTGATCATTACTTCCTTGATTATTATTGATCCTTTGGTTTTTAAAAGGGGTTATTTTCATTCCAATCTTTATCCAAAATGACACCTTCTCTCCTTCTCCAATCTCCTAAAACAATTTATCTGTTATGCACCAAAATCCTTTGACAATGTTGTTCTAGATTGAGGATCCCTTTGGAAGTTCTTACATTGTGGAATCTCATAAGTACTTTTGTTTTAAAGATATTTTTCTTGCATTATCATTTTCCATAAAGTACATGGTTTAAACGGGACCCTCCAAAATATTTTCGTTGTTGGAGCCTTCGTTTCTAGAGAATTTATTATACCCCACCCTCTTGCTCAAGTTTTAAGATTTTCTTCATGGGTAGTAGCTACCACAATTTGTTTTGTTACATCCCATAAAAATAAAATAAAATTTAGGAGTTAAATTTTACTATTTATACATTAGTTTGAAATTTGAATGGTGCATTGATAACATTTCTCTAATAAAGAGGAATGACCATTATCACTGATTGAATATAAATTATCTACTTGCGAAAAAAATATTCTTGTTGTACCATCAGTCCTTTTCTTGATTTTTTGTGAACTGGGATGCCAATTTATGTCTTTGTAGGCACCAAATGAAAGTGGTAATCCAAATCTTAAGATATTTTTTTGGGAGGGTTCCTCTCTAGAATCCTAATTTTTCCATTTTTTTTCTTTGAACTCTATTAGCTGGTTTGGGACCCAAAATATCTCACTTTCTTAGAGCAAGAATTATACTATAGTGAGGCCCTAAGAATACCATAATTTTACCTATAAATAATCCATTTAAACGTGTGGTCTTTATCCCTATATTTAAGCCAATAATGACACCTTATCTTTGTTGGGTGAGTACGCCTAGAGTATGGAGTAGGTCCTCACAACATTGGTTCTTTCCATGTCATCTTCAAGATTCTTCTTCAAGGGTTTGTTAGAAAACTAGAAAGGTAAAAATATTTTCTTATCTTTGATAATTACTTGCAATGTATTTCTTTTATTATTATCTTCTTAATTTATCTTCTTTAACTTCTTTTCATCAAGTAATTTCCAAAACATAAATGCATGAAGATCAAAACAACAAAGGACACAATGTGTAGGCTCTCAACCAAGGCAAAATCCCTAAACTAGGGGAAAATCCCAACCAAAATGATCTTCGTATTCAAGAATCAATTAAAAAATGAGACAACCAAGGCCATTAGACCAACAACAATACCTCCTCCATCCACCAAGTCAGCCTTCCAACCATTCTTCCTTCATTAAGGTAAATATGCATAAGTCAATAAGATTTATACTATCCAAAGTCAACTTTAGTCAAAGAAGATTTGCTCCAAATTAGAACTCGACCTTCCTTCTTATTTCAGAAACTTCAGCTTGTACCTTCGGCCATGCAACTCACAATTATACCTCATACCTTTCGCACGTGTGGGCATAAATGATAAAAATTTAAGATCCTTTTTTTGTTAACATATTTCTTCCTTCATGTTCAATTTTTTCGTTATATTCCTTGTCTCCTTCATACTTTATTCTTCACCTAAATTTGTAGAACAAATATTTCTTGGGATCATCTCACAATAGGTCGAAACTTTTGCCAATATGTAGTCTTCAAGAGAGGACAAATTCCTTCATTGAGGTCGACTTGATAGGAAGCTAGTTTGACTTGGTGGAGGGACAAAACCCATATTTGGTACAAAAATATTTTTCTTTCTTTACATAAAGAGCCCACAAAGGGTGTAATACATGGTGATTAGGACAATGACGCATGACACAAGATTATAAGCACTCAATGGGTGCTTTGACAAGTACATAAGAATTACATAATAATTACGTTATGTCATCAACTAATAAACAATTATGAAGACCAATACTAGTTACACTTTCAACACTCCCTCTTAACTAGGGAGGTATCCATAATTGTTCAACTAGTACAAGGTTGATCTCAAATCGAAATGTTTTAAGAAGAGTACAACAACATATACAATGCTAGGTACCATCTAGGTCAAAATTTCCAAGGTATCAACTCATCAAGGTACCATATAGGCTACCTTCCAAGGTTCCAACTCAACTCATAAAATATCCAAGTGTCATCTAGGCTACCTGCAAAGAAACTAAGTGTCCTACGAAGACACTAATTCAAGGATCCAAGTGTCATCTAGGCTACCTTCCGAGACACTAATTCAAGGATCTAAGTGCCCTACCAAGACAATAATTCAAGGATCCAAGTGTCATCTAGGCTACACGCCAATAAAATAATTCAAGGACCCAAATGTCAAGACACTAACTCATCATCAGGGATCCAAGTGTCAATTACCAAGACACTAACTCATCAAGGGCCCCAACTTCATTCAATACACCTACTTATCATGGATCCTAGTGTCATCTAGGCCAATATATTAATTCCAATAGAGCTCTGAACATTATCTAGGCCAAGACACCAACACAAACAAGGGATCTAGGTACCATCTAGGCTACCTGCCAAGGTACCATCCCAACAGGGACTAAGGTGTCATCTAGGCCAATATATCAAATTTAACTAATATCTCAATACCAACTAGGCCAAGACACCAACCCTCTTAGGGATCTAGACATCATCAGGGTCAAGATATCCACCCTAAACATGGATCTCCATATCATCTAGACCAAGATACCTTCCCTCACAGGGATCTAGGTATCTACACCAAGATTTCCTCCCTTACATGGATCTAGATATCATCTAGGCCAAGGCACCATCCCTAACTAGGTTCTAGGTACCATCTAGGCCAATATATCCTCCCTCACAGGGTTCTATGTATCATCTAGGCTAACTGCCAAGATACCAACCCTGTCACCATTCTCTCTTCATGGCCTTCACTAGATGTATATTGTTAGTCCTGGTCTAGTGCATGACACATGAAGTAGAGAACCATGTCCTCCCTCTCAACTAGAGAGGATATACACTTTCCTTCGCAAAGGAAATATATCCAAGCTCCCTCTTAACTAGGGAGATGTGTCCAAAATCAATTATTTTATTCTCCTAGCCACACAAGATCTTCTTTTTGCATCATCATGTAATCAGGGAAGTTCGACCTTTTGAAACATCATCCCTTTCACAAAATTCGACTTCAACTTTCAATCATCAATGTAAACTTCAATGTAATCAGGGTTTCCACAACTCCCTCTTTCCATCATGCTCATCATGATCAGAAATTCATCATCAAGCACGGGGCATGCTTACAACTTTACAGCTACCTACAATTCTCATCAACAGGTACTCCAAAAAAAATTATACATGTACAAGAGTATGAAGTTAACTTTATCAATCTAGGGTTTCAATAAGGGACCAAACCTAAGATATCCCAAAATATAAACCTTGTTAGGGTTTCAATCATAGCAGAAGGATTTACACCTAGGTTTTTGATTTTAATGCCCTAGGATCTTACATCAATCTTTGTTAGGGTTTTTCATAAACCCTAGATACTATTAACAAACCCTAAAAAGCTAGGGTTTTACCAAGGTGAACAAATATCAAAAGATAGTACTACAAAAGTTGATTTAATCTAAGAATCAAACATCCCAACAATATAAGAATTTTCATGAAAATATAGCAGAACCCTAGATATGAGAGAGTCATTAACATAAAGAAATTTTAAAAACAAAATGATCGTACCTTTAAATCCTGATAGAGAACTGCTACAAATTTTGTAATCTTAATCACACGTTGAGTTACTCCCTCTACAAACCTTAAAGGGATCCCTATACAACAAAGTTTCTTTTAGGAATCGAGTCTTTATTTAGAGTCTCGATCTAAATCTAGCCATAATCATTTATTTTACAAGAATTCTTTATAGTATACATGCAAACCCTCTTCTAAGGAAATCACAAAGAAAGGGTTATAATTAAATTCAAAAAATGAGTTGGATACGTAGAGTAAATCATTAACAATGAAATTAATGAGATAAAGAGTAGAATACTCATGTTTTTGGGAAAAAGCGGAGGCTCCCTCTTGATCTTACATTGATATTTCAGGGTCCTTTCATTTCCATCCTATCATCATGCTTTTTCAAAGCAAAAGGGATGCTTTGTTTCTTATTCCTTAGTCCGTCATGATCAATGGAAGTTTGCTGCAAATCCTTCTTCTTGGTTTCATTGTCCAAGGTATTTTCACTTTCATTATTGATATGAACTTCTTACTAGTCTCAAGAGAAACTTTGTCCCTACTTCCAATTTTATGTCCACACTTGAAGGTGATTATAGTCCATACATAGAACTAGAGCGCATAAGTCCTTTATCACAAATATATCTCAGTCATTATTTCACTAACTAAGGGTATTGTTCCTCACCAATGTGCACAAAAACTAATATGAATTTTATTAGACTTCAGGATGACAATTCTTCATTTATTCTGATGCCTTAGAAATCTCTTGAGAGATCATTTTTAATTTCTTCAAATCAAGATTTTTCAATTTCTTATTTCGCTGATTTGAATAGGCCTAATTTTGGTCACTTGTAGCCTTCAAACTTCATTCCTTAACTTAGGGCTTTTATACTTCCTATTAGCTTTAGAAGTTCCATAAAACATGACCTTATCCTTTCCATGCAAATAATTGTTCTCTTGATGAATTTATTTTCTTTACAAGGTTAATTTCTTATTCTCATGGTTTTCTATCTTCAAAAAGGTGTCAAGAAAATATGCTTGTCAAGATGGTTGAAAACTCCTCTTTTTGAATTCTAGTTAGTGTAGGTTATAGATGCTTCGACAAGTTCTCTAACTGTTATCCTTATTACTTTGGAAAATTCTATGTTGGCTTGATACCCTTGGCCTAAATGAGTTCAAAGGCCTTTCGATTCATTCGAACACTCCATCAAAAGAAACATGAACTTTACTCAAGATGTGACTCAATTTCTAAACTATCACTATGAAATTTTCAAGCCTTTGGACTAGTACTGTTTCTTTGTCTTGAAGACTTCATATCTTTTAATGGTACAAGTATGAGGCTCAAGGTTGCCTCACAATTTCAGACATAACAAACTTCTGTAGAAGTGTACATGACTTCATAATTCTTTAATAATGCCATAGGTATAATTGATGAGGTCTAAATCTCTTTGAGGTATTCTTATTGAATCTTCAAAGGGTTGCTTACTATACCAATATTTTTTTCAAGGGAGGTTCCAACACCTCAAAAATTTCAAGTCTTCTTTCTATCTTCCAAAAAAAAGATCCAAAAATTCTCCTTTCACCTTGAATCCTTACTAGAGAGAAAGTTATCTTCAAGCTGTGTTTTCCCTTTCTTCACCTTTGCTCTAAAACCATGTTAGAAAATCAGAAAGGCAGAAAGATTTTCTTATCTTTGATAATTACTTGCAATGCATTTCTTTTCTTATTATCTTATTTAACTTCTTTTCATAAAGTAACTACCAAAACATAAATGCATGAATATGAAAACAACAAAGGACACAATGTGTAGGTTCTCGGCCAAGGGAAAACCCCTCTCCTAGGGGTAAAACCTCTCTCGTAGGGGTACAACCCAATAAAATTCTCCTCTTCTTCAAGAATCAATTCAAAATGAGACAACCAAGACCATTAGACCAACAAAAAGACTTCCTCCATCCACCAAGTCAACCTTCAAACCATTCTTCCTTCATTAAGAAAAATATGCACAAGTCAACAAGCTTTATATCTTCCAAAGTCAACTTAAGTTAAAGCATATCTACCCCAAATAAGAACTAAACCATCCTTCTTTCCTCTGAAACTTTGGCCTATACCTTCAGACCTGCAACTTGTAAGTATAACTCAGACCTTTCGCATGTGTGGGAAGAAATGATAAAAAATTTAAATCATTTTTCTTGTTAAGAGATTTCTTCCTTCATGTTTGAGATTTTCCTTCTTTTCCTTGTCTCCTTTGCACTTCATTCTTCACCTAAAGTTGCAGATCGAATCTTCCTTGGCATCATCTCACAATAGGTCGAAACTTTTACCAATACATAGTCTTCAAGAGAGGATAGATTCCTTCATTGAGGCTAACTTGAGAGGAAGCTAGGCCAACTTAGTGGAGGAGGGAAAAACCCCATATTTGATACAAAATAAGTTTCTTTCTTTACATGAAGAACCCAAGAGGGGTCTAATACATGATTACTTAGAAGCACTCAATGGGTGCTTTGACCTATAAACAAAATAAATAGAGCATGAAGCCCATGCTTATAGAAAATAAAATTTCTTTTGAATTTTACAATAATTTTTTTTCTTCTTTTGACAAGTACATAAGAATTACATCATGTCATGAGGCAATCAAACATTATGAAGACCGATACTAGTTACACTTTCAACATGGTTTATCCTCTAGAAGTTGAAAAGGAACAAAGACAAAGAAGCCCTATATTAAGGAATGAAGAAACCCCAAATGTGGCAACACATTAAATTTAATTTATACTCAAGTTGTACAAAAGTTGAATTTGAATTGTAATGCTCTATCTAAATCTGTTGGCATTATGATACAGGTATGATACATGTGTTGTCCTTGATGGCAACTCACTCAGATGATAGATCACAGTGCAACAGGTCAATAACAAAGAATTAATGATCAGAGAGAGGTATACGCAGGTTCACCATGACAAAGAAGCATATACATGCAGGTTAGCAGACCAAAAGGAGCGTATAACGTACACACGCACTTTCACAGAAGGAAAGGCGCATACATATTGGAAAACTAAGCTTTGGTCTGTGGTATTTGGTCCATGGCATTTTTGGTATTGGTCCGAGGTATTGACCCCAGGTATTGGGTCCAAGATATTAGTCCTATGTGTTTTTGGATCATGGTATTGAGAGAGGCCTAAACCTATATAAGGAGGAGAAGATCATTAGGCCAAGGTGTTCAAGTGGTGCAAGTATTGAATATCTGATGAAGTGTGAGATCCAGTATGCTGGTTATGGGTTTGTGATGCTTTGCTTGATTTGAACCAAGGATGCACCTACGTGGATGATGATGAATGATGGATTGGGATCATAAGGCTTGGAATATATTATCATTATGTGGTTTGATAATGGATAGACTAGATATATATTATTGACACATGTTTTATTGTATAAATGTTATGATCCGGGTATGATTGATGTCTCAAATAGCTGCAAAGTTATGAGTAAATATTTGTAGATCTGTACGCGGGTTAGCTTTGGTAAAAGCACGTATACACATTGGTTCGGCTCATCAGAGTAGCATACACAGTATGAAGCATGATGTTTGAAGTTGCAGTTGGATCTGGTTGTTATTGCAGAGTTCTGTGTTCTGCTCCATATTCTGGTGACTGTGTTTTGTTGATAGGGTTTCAGTGATTCAGTGTTGGGTGAGTCAGAGATTGATGATGTAGGTGGTGATTGATTTTGTGCTTCAATGTTGTTGATGGGTCTAGTATGAAAATTGGATGAAACATGGCCTTTAGATTATGGTGTTGTGCTTTAGGAGTATCCAGTATGAAAATTTATGAAACGTGGTCCCAGGAGAAAGAGTGAAGGTTGGAGCCTTTAGTAGGTCGACGCCTACGTAGTAGTAAATATGTCGGCCAGTGCAAGAGCCACGGGGTTGGAGCTCCCTTCCAGTAGCAGATGGAAAACGAGAGAGGGTTGTAGCCTTCTATAGGCTGGTGCTACATACTAGTAAATATATTGGCTAGTACAAGAGCCAGGGGGTTGTAGCTCCCTTCCAGTAGTAGCTGGAGAACGAGAGAAGGTTGTAGCCTTCTGCAGGTGGGTGCCTGCATACTGGTATGAGTTTGCGCCAATATATTATTGTAACCAGGTTTTTCTTATATTAAAGGAAGACAACAGCAGGTGGTTTTTGTCCCGCATTGGGTTTCCACCTTATATCATGGTGTTCATGTGTGTTTCTTATGTGTGATGATCTGTTCTATTTTTACTTCACCTGGTTACTATTTGTATGGTTAATGAAGTTCTGATGCTCTGATTAAAGATCAACATATGATGAATTAACTGAATTATAAGTTTACTGGATATACACTAGTTACATTAAACACAGTTGCGTGTACACATGGGTTCCCTTAACTGAGGTAGCATATATGAATCCGATTATGGAAATGAAAAAGTTATTGATTTGCTAATATTGACTCACCCCACCCCCCCCCCCCCCAGTATTATTTCCAACAATTGGAATCAGAGTAGTCCTTTGGTAGAAGCTTGATCGCTTGAAGGAGATCTGTAGAACAATGGGAAAGAAAGCGCGTCAGAATAAGAAGACAACTCAAAGAAAAATTGACAACCTACCATTAGGTGGAAGCAAGTATTCAGATTATGAATCACCTCAAATTGAAGATGAACAAGCAAATGAAGCATCAAATAAAATCATAGATCAACAAGATCTATTTAAAAAAAGGGAGAGTGCCCTCAAAGAAGAAGTTATCATCTTAAAAGCTCAGCTAGAGTGTGCCTTTAGAGTACGTCAAATGCTACAAGAGCAGAATGAAAAACAAGAAAATGAGATTCTCAAACTAAGGAAACAAGTGGAAGAAGGAAGAAAGTCTGAAGAAATCATGAAGAAGAAATATCTAGAAAAGGAAGAACAACATCAGGTTGAGGTAAATATCTTGAAAGGTAAATTAGAAGAAAAAGATAAACTATTACAATTTCAAGACAGTACTAAGATTTTGGATGATATTCTTAGTAGTCAAAGGTCGCCTGCTATCAAAACTGGTCTTGGTTTTTATGAATCTATTGAAGGTGAATCTAGCTCACAAGGTGAGGCAAGGAACTCTAATGCAAAATTTGAAATGATCAACAAGGATATGAGAGGTCAACCCCATCAACAACCAAAGAAAGAAAGTCTTCAAAGAAAATCCTTTACTCCTAACTGTGGAAGTGATAGATGGTTATTTCCTCCGATGAATAATGTTGCATGTTTTATATGTCATAATTTTTGGCATGTTGCAACCAGATGCAAAAGTAGAATGGTTCAAGACCATCAAACAGAAATATCATCATGTTCCAGGTACTTCAAGGGATACTTCTTTTCTTGCAATATGTCTGGTCACAAAGCAATTGAATGCTATAGAAGGAATATGAAACATATGAGATGTTATGCATGTAACAAGCTTGGACATATAGCAAAGGAATGTAGGAGAAGATTTTGGGCACCATACCAAAAGAAGAAAACATCATCAAATTTGAAGATATGGAAGAAGAAGGAAGTACAGTCAGAAAGATGTGGCATAGTAGAGTATACAGACATGACAGACTCAGAGGGAGCTGAAAGTGTGAAACTTTAGTGTTCTAAATCTCATACGCATGTTGCATGAAGAGAGGTTGCGTATATACGCGAGTTAGACGCTGCACAGTCGTGTATATGGTGTTCTGAAGAAAAGGTAGCAGTACAGACTACGAAAAAGGAGTCTGATATGGTTCAGTCACTTATCTGCTCTGATTGATGATGGTATAGCACAAGTTCAAGGGGAGCATATGCTTCGAATAATGCATTGTTGGCATTATTGTTAGAAGTCTTTGGTAATGATGCTTATGTGGCTAAATGATACATCTTGCTACTTATTGTTGGTTGAGAAAATGATATTGTAGGTATAAATGCTGTTGACAGATGCTTATGGTGCAGATCATATATGGTGTATGATAGTTTCTGATGACTATCATGGTCTTGTTTAGGTTGCTGGTCTTTGTTATAAAAGTCATGTATATCATTTGATGTAAAGGTCATGCAAAGACCTAATTTTTAACCCCACTTTGCATGGGAAGGATGATGTAATAATTTCTATTTGAGTCATGTATAAACATTTTGGTATATCCCCACTTGGTTGGGTGGATGAGTAAAAAATGGTGTGTCCCCACTTGGTTGGGAGATTGATGTATAATTCATTGGTGATAGGAAGGCCATACTCACATAGTTGATTCATAGAGTCATGTTGTTCTTTTGAATATATTTTTGTAGACTCTGCATGTACTCAGGGGGAGTATGGACAACATAATGTACATCTAGGGAGAGAATATCTTGGTCCACTCTTTTCCCTTGATGTCAAAGGGGGAGAGTGACTTGGTGTTGTTGTTGCCATCAAGTACAAAGGGGAAGATTGTTGGTATTATGATACAGGTGTTGTCCTTGATGGCAACTCACTTAGATGACAGATCATAGTGCAGCAGGTCAATAGCAAAGAATTAATGATAAGAGAGAGGTATATGCAGGTTCACCATGACAAAGAAGTCTATACATGCAGGTTATCAGACCAAAAGGAGCGTATAACGTACACACACACTTTTATAGAAGGAAAGGCTTGGAAAACTAAGTTTTGGTCCATGGTATTTTTGGTATTGGTCCATGGTATTTGGTCCGAGGTATTGAACCCAGGTATTGGGTCCAAGGTATTCGTCCTACATGGTTTTGGACCATGGTATTGAGAGAGGCCTAAACCTATATAATGAGGAGAAGATCATTAGGCCAAGGTGTGCAAGTGGTGCAAGTATTGAATATCTGATGAAGTGTGAGATCCAGTATGCAGGTTATGGGTTTGTGATGCTTTGCTTGATCTGAACCAAGGATGCACCTACGTGGATGATGATGAATGATGGATCGGGATCATAAGGCTTGGAATGTATTATCATTATGTGGTTTGATCATGGATAGACTAGATCTGAATTATTGTCGCATGTTTTATTGTATAGATGTTATGATTTGGGTATGACTGATGTCTAGAATAGTTGCAAAGTTATGAGTAAATATTTGCAGATTTGTATGCGGGTTAGCTTTGGTAAATGTGCGTATACACGCTAGTTCATCTCATCAGAGTAGTGTACACAGTATGAAGCATGATGTTTGAAGTTGCAATTGGCTCTGGTTGTTGTTGTAGAGTTCTGTATTCTGCTCCGTATTCTGGTGACTGTGTTTTGTTGACAGGGTTTCAGTGATTCAGTGTTGGGTGATTCAAAGATTGATGATGCAGGTGGTGATTGATTTTGTGCTTCAATGTTGTTGATGGGTCCAGTATGAAAATTAGATGAAACATGGCCTTCAAATTATGGTGATGTGCTTCAGGAGTATCCAATATGAAAATTTATGAAACGTGGTCCCTGGAGAAAGAGTGAAGGTTGGAGCCTTCAATAGGCTGGCGCCTACGTACTGGTAAACATATCGACTAGTGCAAGAGCCAAGGGGTTGGAGCTCCCTTCTAGTAGCAGCTAGAAAATGAGAGAGGGTTATAGCCTTCTATAGGCTGGCTCCTATGTACTAGTAAATATATCGACTAGTACAAGAGCCAGGGGGTTGTAGCTCCCTTCTAGTAGTAGCTGGAGAATGAGAGTAGGTTGTAGCCTTCTGCAGGTGGGTGCCTACGTACTGGTATGAGTCTGCGCCAGTACAAGATTATAAACATGTTTTTCTTATATTAAAGGAAGATGGCAGCAAGTGGTTTTTTTCCCGCATTGGGTTTCCACCTTATATCATGGTGTTCATGTGTGTTTCTTATGTGTGATGATCTGTTCTATTTTTACTGCACCTGCTTACTGTTTATATGGTTAATGAAGTTCTGGTGCTCTGATTAAATATCGATGTATGATGAATTAACTAAATCATAAGTTTACTGGATATATAGTAGTTGCATTAAAAACAGTTGCGTGTACACGCGGGTTCCCTTAACTGAATTAGTGTATATGAATCGGATTATGGAAATGAAAAATTTATTGATTTGCTAACACTGATTCACACGATGACACCCCCCCCTCTTAGTATTATTTCCAACAAATCCATGTCTTGGTTGTATAAGGGACAATGAGTTACAATGATTGATTTTCATAATAAGGGGTATAATAATTATTTTAAGAAGTGGTGATGGTAGAGAAGAAGATAGAGAATAACTTGAGCAAAAAGCAGAGAGGGAGGAAGGGGAGGACAGATTGTTCACCAAATGGGAGTTGCAAGCAGTTATTGTTAAAGTGGTTAAGATAATGAAAAATAAACTTACAAAAATGAAGAATGGAGAATAAATGAGAGGAAAGAGAATGAAAGTGATGTGGTTGATTCTTGGGGCAGATATTAACAGAGGTATTATCACCTAAAAATGAACACCTAACCATTTCTAACTAGATGGATTGAAATACCCCATGTAGGATTAATTTTACCATAGTACAATCACTTTCACCATGGGAAATATTTTAGTAACCCATTTTTATTAAATTATCTCTGATTAAAATTAAAAAATCCCATGAGAATAAATGAATAAATCATTATTTATTTAATTTTCTCTCGAAATAATTATTAAATCATTATTTGATAATTATTCCTTGTCACATTTGACTAAACCACCTAGGAATAATTAAATAAATCGGTATATTTTTATTATTCCTTAATTCTATATTTGGAATAATTGTTAAATCATTATTTAATAATTATTTCAATTTCACATCTTTCTTAATCCTCACAAAATAACTAATAAATCATTTTATTTGGCAATTATTTCTAAATAAAGATATTTGACCATTTTGAATATCGTTTCCCTCTCCAAAAATATAATAAAGTATTCCTAACGGTTAGATCTTGATTTGGTCAATAATACTTTATTATTTCCCACTTTCGAGATCAACCCAATACTTTGTTATCAATAAGAGAGTTTTCCCTTCATTTTTCACCATGATCATTATCATTGTCACCACCATTGTCTTCTCACATTCGAGCTCCCACTTGAGTTCCAATCTTTGTTTTAGTTTTTTCACACATGAAGAGAGAGAAATGATCACTCAAGCACAAGGACATCAAAAGGACCCATCCCACAGAGGGGTATTTCTAGACCCTTCATGTAGATCTCCTTCACCAAGTGTTATTAATAAAGAATTATTCATTTTGAAAGTTTTTCCATATTGGGTTATTACATTGGATATCTCTTGTTGTTTTCTTTTTTGGATCACATACATCTTTTTGTTGTAGGATTTTCACAGGATTTTCTCATTTTATTATTGCATATATGGAGCATAAATGACCACATATTATTGTTAGGGTCACCTGTCACCAGTGACTTAAGTGAAGCATTTTTGGTACATCTTCATGAAATCTTTACACTAACAAATGGCGACTCCACTGGGTCTTTAGCTACACAGTTGTCAAAAAATGTTGACTCCGCCGGGAAGCTATTCAACTCCTGGACGACTATCGTTTTAGTGGTTTTTAGTATTTTATTAAGCTAATTATAGCTTCTCAATTTCCATTTTTATCTCTCCTTTATTTTTTTGTCAAAGTTTTGTATTCTAGTGGTTTTTTGGTTTTTTCCACAAGTCACGGGTACGAGCCGAGAAGGAGGCGTCACAATCTGGGTGAGATCTGCTAATCAAGAGTCTCAGGATCAAAACACACTTTTCAGCCCCAAATCTGCATTCTGGAACACACGTTTTGTCCAACTTACTGCATTTTTCCACTATTTCCAGGTCAATTCCCGTGTTTTGTAGTTTTTCATTTTTTTTTTTTTTCACAGTTTCCAAATGTGTTAGTGTGTAAACTAGGAAGGGTTTATTTTCTCTTTTGAGTCTCCCCTAGGCCTATATTATCTTAATTTTTTCTCTTTGAGGAAGAAAAAACCCCTCTAGGGTTTAGAGTGCACCTCCACCTTTTTAGGAAGGGATTCTCTAAGTTGAGGAGTCTAGGGTTCAACATTTTCAACCACTAATTTTTAGGCTCTGATCCACTTATTTACAACCTTCTAGAATATGTTCCTTCAACATTTACCTCCCTTTTGAGTTTAGAGTTGCCTTCCCCCTTGGGATCCCCTTCTGTGTCCTAAGGTTTAGAACTTCTTTCCTATCCTTTGCAACATTTTTCACCTATGATTTCAGTTGTTTGTTTGCACCATTTACAATAGATTAGTGCCTCTAGATCCGAGTCCCTTTGACATTAGTTGTTTTAGGCCATTTGTGTGTTTTTGAGTAGCTTGTTTTCCTCCTCTTTTTCAGTTGTTTGATAGTATTTTTGGGTGGAGTTTCTGTGCTTAGATTGGTTGTTTATTTTAATGTCCATTTACAACATTATTTATAGTGCTTCAACACTTTATTTTAGCAACACATGGCAACATAAAACATGTTAAATTAACTTATACACTGAACACACTTTTCACACACATTTGCACACCCAAAGTGAATGTGAGCTTGGTTAACATCGCCAAGCCAAGACTTAAAACATGTCACATAATAATAATCTAAGACACATAGATTAATCCCACTTGGGAATTAGGGCCAAACAATCTGTGTAGTTAGGTGTATGCTTGGTGGGATAGGCTTCCACTAACACCCATTGATCACTTACATTGAGACATAGAAGGTGAATTTGTAGGGAGCTTAAAATCCTTCACCATCCCATGGTCCAAATTTGAAGTGTGTCAAAAATGGGACTCAAAGGGGGTTAGGCTAGGTCATCGTGTGAGCTGTTTTCCTGAGGGCTACCCAACTCATGGTAGGGAATTTCATGTGGTGGCTAATCACCAAGAAGCTCAAGACTCAACCACCCCCCCGGGATGAAGGTAACCATACTGACCAATCATAGGAGAACACCCTATAGGACTACTTGTGGGCATTAATTGGTTCTCTACCCCACCTTTCTCTAAACAACTCTACTTGCGGGGATCATATTCCGTTAAGAAAGAAGTTCTTTGAAAGGTAATATGAAACAAAAAATTTATGATTCTTTTGAGGATTTAGACTACATATAGAATAGAGGTCATTTTCTTTGATAGGACATGTTTGCTTGAATTAAAGTAATATCTTAATATAGTTAGTTTACACTTGGCACCACTACACTAGGTATTTGCTTGATTTTTGTTACACTTTTTATCCTATTATCCTTTAGTCCTATGACTCATCATTGTTGTGACATAATTTCACCCCCTAGTTACTTTTTGCAAAGAATTCAAGGCCTTTGTCCTCAGTTTCAGTTAGGACGTATTACTTCTCCTCGCCGAGTTAGAGTTCATCCTCCTATTCCTCCATTGAGTCCTCATTTTGACTTTGGTTCTACTGATTATTCCAGTTGTTCCTATGATTCCACATCTTATCAACCCTGTATTGTCACCATGTTAGGCACCAACGTGGGTGTGGGAAATGAAGGTGGTAACCCAGGTACTAACCAGGGTAACCCCACAAGTGGAACCTCTACTGATATGGTCACTCCTACTCCATTGCTTCCCTTTATGGCTGGTTCGAGTCTCCCTGATTTTAGCTAGCTTATCAATGACCCTCTTCTCCATGACCCCAATTGGCTAGCTATGCCTACCAAGCTTCCTTCCGACATACCCAAGTTTTAAGGAAATCCTATAGAAGATCCAAAAAATCATGTTTTCTCATTCCATATGTGGTGTTCATATAATTCTGTCACTAAATACTCCATTCATCTTTGCCTTTTCTAGTGCACTCTTATTGGAGCTAGTGCTAAGTGGTATGTTAATCAACCCAGTGCCTCTCATTCCACTTTTGTGACTTTTTCCAAAGCATGTCTATCCTACTTTTAGTTACCTCTCCATTATGACACTAGTATTGAACTCTTGAATTCTTTCCATCAAATTTCTGCCACTCGTCTATCTGACCATGTTGAAGAATAGAGTAGGAGGAGCATGTGTGGAACCCCTCAATTCGAATATCATGTTTACATGGATTGGTTCCTTATATCGATTTTGGCCCCCATAGGTAAATATGCCGCCTCACACTTCCCTAAGTTTGAGGAAGATGTGCTCCAATTAGCTTTGAATTATGACCTAATCTATGCACATTCAGGCTATGTTTATACCATTCTTCCCAATCTGCCTCGGCCTAGCGCTACTATTGCATTGGGGACATCTCATGTCGTGAACGGTATCGTTGGATCCATTTCAAAACCTCAAGCTCCACCATATACTCCACCTACGATGAGTTATGGTCAACCCCAGGGGGGACTAGTTCCTCTTACACCTATCCCCCCCAAATACTTCACATGGAAACCCTTATCTAAGTCTTAGCACATCTTACGCATACCCCATTTGCATCAATAGATTCAAGGGCCAACTGTTGCTCCACCTATTTATCCTAATGTTACCCCTTCCCCTTACTCTCTGTATACGCCGCCTAGTGCTCCAACTGCATTAACACCAGTGCCCCAACACCACATGCCGCCTCCACCTCTGCCATAACAACAACCTCCTCCACAAGGTCAAGTGTATGTTATGCAGAGCGCAACTAATCCCCCAAATCCTAGGAAATGGAACACAGGGAAAGGTAACCAGAACTAGCAATATTAACGTGACTAGGGTAACTAAGGTCGACCACCTAATGCACCTCAGGGAAACCAACCTAATCTTGCAACCCAGTAATAGGGCAAACAACCCAAGCAAAACGAAGGCTCTTTGTATGAGAAAAATTTGTGCCTGTTGCAGAAAATTTGGCCATTATGCTCATGAATGTCCCCTTTTACCTTAGATGCACCAAGTATGGGATGCTAAAGCAGCTTCTTTTAGAGAACCTTAGCCCATGGCTCCCCCTCCCCCTCCTCCTTCTTCATCTCAATTGACTGTGCTTACCAATCCTTTTCCTCAACAGGGATATCTTGCTGCTCAACCTATGCAAGGTCATGCAACTCCCCAACCTTCACAATCCGGTCACAATGATGATCTGATCCTTATGATGAATTCCAACGAAGTAAATATCAAAAAATTCAACATTCAGACTCAATCGCACAAATATGACAATTCACCTGCTAAGTCAACGACTGATTCCCAACCTCAAGTCTCCACTAAGCCTCTGTCATCATCAAATGGTACCTTAAAATCCCTCCCCCTAAGCTAGAGGTTATCCCTAAGATCCCTAGAGGTCCATTATGTTGAAACGCTGCTTCTGCTAATGTCGCCCATACCTATAACATAGTAGATGACTTGGCATAATATCCTATTTCCATGTAAATGTTGGAAGTACTCCAAATGTTCCCATCCCAATAGAAAGCTCTACTCTTTTCTTTGGGTGTTTTGGATTGTTCTGACAACCGTATGATTGTCTTTGACTTTAAAAAAACACATAATTCCCCCCTTCCTTCATATGTTTCCTTTCAAATACCAGTCTCCATAAGAAATTCCATTGTTCAATGATTTATCGTAGACAAAGGCACCTCCACCTGTGTGATGGAAGCTAGTGTTTAGAAGAAACTTGGTTCACCTGACCTGTCTCCTTCCACCATCACTCTCCATGCTTGGGACGATCATCCCTTGTAGCCCATCAACTTATATTGTAGCTATCCAATTACTATTATCGACAAGACAATCTCTATTTATATTATGGTTATTGATGTCCCATTAGATTGTAACATCCACTTGGGTTGTAGTTACACCTATTCCATGTCTTTTGTCGCATCTTTAGTTTTCACAAGATGTGCTTTCCTCATAATGGAAAGATTGTCACTATCAGTTAGTTAACGTACTATGATCCCAAGTCTCATGTTTCCCCTCAGTTCACTATCTCATCGATGAATGGGAATAAGACTATCCCGTCCCTCACCAAATTTTCACCTGGAGTCTACAAAGATTCTAATTTTCTTGGTGCTTATTATGGTCCACTGCCTACCCCAATCTGAGCCTAGTTCTTCCAATGTTTTCATGCTTCAAGCATCATGAGCTACCAACAAGCAGTCTGGTATGCCTTCATAACAACCAACCTCTTCGCAAGCTGCTGCTACCAACTCAACCCAAACCTCAGTTATAATTCCTTAAGATCCATTTCCTTCTACTGATATCTTGCCTAGTCCTTTCCAACCCTGAGCCATTCCCCAGGTCTTAACCATCCAGGAGCAGTCCCCCCACGTCATTACCCTTCTTGTCAGATACCTTTCTTATTCTCGCCACCTGGAATATTTTCTACACCTGTCATGGTTATGTTGAGTTTACCTAACATCACCTTGGGGATCTGAGCCTGGTACGTTGATCCTCCCACAAACACTCCTCCTAATCAACTCAAACCTTACACTATTTTGACCCTCGTTCAACTTATTGTTCATGTTATCACTTGGCTAGGACGGGTTGGGCTGTATCAACCTTCAACCAAATGTAACTATTTCAAACCAAATTTAGACTGGAAGTTAGTCCTTCCAATCTGAGAGGGCTCTCTCAAAATATTTATAAAGTGACTTGTGATAAACTCAAAATCCAGGTGACTAACTATGATCTCTTTTTGTGATTTTGTAGGTGAAGAAAAATGTGATGCCTGCCACCATTGGGTATGGAGTCATATTAAAAAAGATTATAATCAACAACAATGTTTAATGGAAGTTGAGGCATATATGGCTTTAAATATGATTCAAATGAATACCCGCAGTGATACACAGTAAATGAAGGAAATTGGAGTTGTATGACAGATTTCGAAGTAATCAAGATACTATGTAAAAATAATAACAACTGAATAAAAACTCATAAAAGCCATAATAAGAATTCGAGGTACAAAAATAGAGTGCTACATATTTTCTATTATAAGAACAAAATATTACAAAGACTAGTTCTCACATTCCTCATCGACCCTTCTCAGAGTCGGAAAATCTATTTATTTATAGAGAAATATCTCTTTACATATCTTGCCACTTGGGCTAGATTCAATCTATTGTTTTGGAGACCTATTCCTATCTGATTAATAAAACTTTGAGACTTCATAGGGTTTTTTATTACAAATAGAATTCGAATACAAATGGAAGTTGTATTAACATAACCTATCTAACAATTACAATTTTTCAGGAAAATAAAACTGTTGAAGTGTTGGCGATGTATTTGTGGAAATTTAGAGCATCTGGCCTTTCAAATTCTGTTACGCTGTTTGTTGTTAAAATGTTCTGAAATTTCCATTGCTATCCTACTGTGTCTCTATCCTATTTTCATGTCGTTTCTTTGATTACCATGCCGTTGGATATCTACCGAAAAACACCTTAACTGTCCTCTTTGATGACCATGGTACTGAAAAACATCCTCGCCGTCCCACTAAGTGGTGTAGAATGAATATTTTAATGTTCATTGATCTAAGTCGATGTTTCGGTTTGATTTGATCTGGGCCGTTGATCCCAACCTATGGTCATCATAGTCCCAATACTCCATCGGAAAGCAAAAAGGGGATTTAACACTGATTTTATGGTGATTTTCTAATAAGAAGGACCTAAAATTACTCAAAACAATAATACATAACTTTTTGGATCCATTGCAATCACAAGTTAGAAGGGAGATCAGTGGAGGAGGGAATTATGTGTGATCCCTGATTGCGATATCGCAATCGGTGGGGAAAAAACCTTATGTGATTGGTAGGGAGGAGGAAATATTGCGATCAATGGGAAGGTCTTTATCGCAATCAGTGGGTGGCGTGGTAACACGACTTGTATATAACAATCAGTGGGAAACTATGATATGCGATATCGACGGAAGATTTACGATATCGCAATCGGTGGGGGGAGGGTTATGTGATATCACAATCGATGAAGAGAAAGTGCGATATCAGAAGCAGAAGAAATACTTTGTGTTTTGCGATATCATAATTGCAAGCGGATGAGGGGCACGACGAATATGATTTTTCATAAGGGAAAGGGCCAATTGCGATATAACTTGTTGGTCCCAACTTTTTTTTAAAAGGTTTACAACATGTTTTATTAAGCTTTTAAAGAAATTTCAAAGGGGAATGGGGTAAACATGGCTTGGAGTTGGAAAAACAAAGGGTTTATGACTAGAGTTAAAAATGGATCACTGTAGCTAGAGTTTTCAGAAAACAAAAAGAAAAAAGGGGTTGTCATAGATAACAATGGCTCCAATGGGGCTGTTGTGCCCCTGTGGTGCAACAAAGAACCAGTAGGCCAGTTGCCTTATTGAAAACTGAAAATGACGACATAATCTCCAAGTTTTTATGGCCTTCACTTCAGGCTCAAACTTGTCAAATATATCATCCACACCTGCAAATGAGAAAAAAAGAAAAATGGAATATATACAATGGTATTTATTTCAACTGGATCAAGAGATATAACGTTTGAGGAACCTACATTAATAGGTCCTCCTGCATATATTTGACCATCTATATCTTGCAATATAAATGTATTGATCCCATGATAAGCTGAAATCTTATATGATCCGTTGCAGAGATTCTCAAACTTTCTATGTTTTGCTTTATTTTTGATCTTAGCTTCCCACTTCAAAACTACATCATGAGGACTGAAATTTGATGCTTTGATCTTTTTGTCAAAATTATTTTTGATTCTGTTATGATATTGTTGATGATTGCTGTAAACTTATTCTCTTTTTTCCTGCAGAGCAATTAGTTGGCTGATCCTCCTTTGGATAGCATTTGGTTCTTCTTCTAGTGCTTGCAATAGTTTCATGACTAGAACTCCAAGTGAACTAGGAAAAAAAAATTCAGTTCCATAGACTAACTCATAAGGAGAAACTCCTATAGACATTTTAGTACAAATTCTATCAACCCATAGAGAAAATTTAACCTTTAAATGCCATGACCTTTTATTTTCCTCCAAAATCTTTTTGATGATTTTAAATAGGATTTTGTTAGAAGATTCAGCTAAGATATTACCTTGGGGATAATAAGCTATAGAATGACCAAGAGTGATATTATACTCGTTACAGAAAATTACCAGCCTTTTTGATTTGAAAGCCTGAGCATTGTCAGTGATGATATTCTAGAGCTTTCTTCTCCATGATGTTATATTTCAATTTAGAATTTCCAAGTGTTTTACTAAAAAATGAAATAGGTTGTTCATAACCTTGTTTTCCTTTCTGCAACAATACTCCAACAATTGTGTGTTATGAAGCAAAAGTAAAAACTAGAAATTTCTTTGAAAAATCAAGATTTAGAAGCACTAGAGCCTAAGTAAGAGCCTCTTTGATTTATTAAAACAAATGTTTAACATCTGTTGTCCATTTAATATTACAATCTTTCCTAAGCATTTTTGTGATGTGTTTCACAATTTCTGCAAAGTTAGGAATAAATCTTTTCACAAAATTCACTTTGCCTAAAAAAGATTAGATTTCTTTTCTTTTTCTAGGCAATCCAATTTTTTGGATAGTAAAAGCCCTATTTGGATCAATCTTAATTCCTCCGTTTGATATAATATGACCCAACAACTTTCCCTTTGTCAAAGAAAAAATATTCTTAGTAGGATTTAGAGAAATATTGAATTTTCTGCATTTTTGAAAGACTCTCTCCAAGTGCTTGATATGTTCTTCTTATTTTTTAGAAAATACAGTGATATCATCTAAATATACCACTACAAACATGTTTATCTCATCTGCAAATGCAATTTCCATACCTCTTTGAAAAGTTTCCCATGCATTCATAAGTCCAAAAGGCATCTTTTCATACATAAATGTTCCCTAGGGTGTGGTAAAAGTTGTCTTCTCTTGATCATCATGATGTACCAATATCTGATTATAGCCTGAGAAACCATCTAGCATTGACATCCTTTGTGATCCTACAATGCTTTGCAAAATATGATCCATTTTGGGAAGTGGATAATTATCTTTTAATGAAGCTTTATTCAAGTTTCTGAAATCAATGCATATCCTAATTTCCCCATTCTTCTTTCTCACAGGCACCAGGTTAGCTAGCCACTTGGAAAACCTCAATGGTACTATGATCTTTGCTTCAAACAAATTTTTTATCTCCTTTTCAATCAATGGAGAAAGCAATGGATTTTTTCTTCTCAATTTCTACTTGAAAGGTTTTTCATTTTATTTTATTGGTATAGTATGTTGAATAACATTTGGATCATAGCTTTTCAAATTAGCATAGCTCCATGCAAAAATATCTATGTATTTCTTCATCAAATCTAGATATTTTTGTTTTTCCTCAAGAGAAAGAAATTTGGATAACTTGACATTCTTTGGATTTTCTGCAGTACCAAGATTATAAGTTTCAACCTCCTCATCATCAGATTTTATCTTCAGGTTTTTTGCCACATCATTCTGGTCAAATAACTTCTCAAGAGGAATCAGTCCATTTGGAATACAATTTTTTTGAGCTGAACAACTTAGGTATTGACTTTTGTTTCAGAAAAAGATGTTTTGTTGGTCAACTTGAATATATTCAAATTCTTCTCTGAATTCCAGAATTTTTTTGACTTATTGATCATTATCAAAGACTTGTTAGTTTATTATGTTATTAGGTATAGCAGGTGTATGCCTAATTTAAACTTAATATCTATTACTGAAATGAATTGGAATTGTAAATAAACTTGTTGAAATAGCCAAAGAATCTACAACATTGTTCTGTTCTCTTGGCTTGATAGTGAAATTATACTCTTCAAAATTTCCCAGTAATTCAAGAATTAGATTTCTGTATGCCCCCATTCTAACATCCTTGGTTTGATAGGAGTTGTTAACTTGTTTGATGATCAATTTAGAATCACCAAAAACATATATTTTCTTAGCATATAAATTCTTCAAGACTTCTAAACCCAAAACAATGCTTCATACTCTGCCATATTATTTGAATATTGAAATTGAGTTTATAAGAGAAAAACTTACTTTCATCTCTTGGGTTAATTATCCATATGCCTGCACCAGCTCCATCTCTTCTTGCAGCACCATAAAAGCTCATGTGCCACCACCCTTTCCTATTAATTTCTTCAACTTTCTGTTCCTTTTCTGCATGCTAATTTTCTGTGTTGTTGGTGATTTCATTGAAGAGTATAGATGAGCCCAATTCAATCTCCATTGCATTTAATATAAATTTTTGAGGTTTTTCTTTACTGCTAACCATATGTGCCATCCTGGATCCTCTGTATAATCTCCTTTTTTCACCAAAAACCAGGATAGTAGCATAGGACATATCCATCTGAATGGTTCCTTTGACTTTGGCAACCCATGATCTTGATAGAAACATGCCAAACTTTGGTGGAATATCAGCCACAATAATATCCATCAATATAGTCTTAGAAGGAATTTGACTTAAAGCAACAACCACATCTTTGATTAGATGTATACATTTCACTCTTTTTGAATAAAATGAAAACAAGTCTTTGTGTGGCCTGGTTATGTCTAAACTCAATCTTTCCATGATGACCTTAGGCATTAAATTATGTGATGCCCCTGAATATAACATAGCATTGTGTACTATCATGTCATGGATGTTTAAACTCACATAGAAAGGTGGTACCTATTCATTCTGCTCATCTTCTCCTCTAGGCCCCAGGAACACAGTAGGATGATCTTCATGCAAATTCAAAATATCAGATGATCCAGCTTCAACATGAAGCATTCTAACAATTTGCTTTCTGTATTCTGTGGCTCTTATTATTTCTGCAAAAGGTACAACAATCTTAATCTTTGAGATTTCATTCTCCAAATTGAAAATTGGTTGTGTCCTCACAAATTCCCTTGCAGGGGTTTCTTTCTTTCGTTCTGCAACCTTTGGAGCATTGCTCTTAGGCTGATTTTTATTTGAAGCTACAGGAACATTTATGTTTCTCAAATTATACTAATTTTCATCTTTAGAATATCATGCTAATAGCCTTCTAAGTATTCTGATTGTGGCTCAGTTTCATCACCATGGAAGTCATTGTAAGACCCATCATGTTGTTCTTTTGTTAGAAACATTCCTTTCTCACCTTTATCCAGACAATGAATGGTATCTTCTCAGACTTCTGGTGGCATTTCGTCATCATCTACTAGGTTTCTATGGAAAGGAGGCCTAACTTTTTGGTTAGGCTAATTTCTCTGTTCTCTTTTCCTTTGTTGGATTTGAACCCTTTCGAAGTTTGGATTTCTAACTTGTGTTTCAGGTTGTGAAGCAGGAGGATTATTTCCTAGGGCTAATCTATCCATGAGTCTTTCCATTTTTCTCATCATGGTATCAAATTTAACATCAAAAGAGGTGGAAGGTTGTTCTTCCAACTTTAACTTTCCTTTAGCGACTTCAGATCTCTTTGCTGCAACCATATTAACTTCCACTTTCACAACATCATTCTACATGCTAGCTAAGGTAACAAATTCTCTCTCTTAGTAGGATGGAAAAGTCATAATCAAAGGCCTCAGCATAATGTAACTGAGTAGCTCTTGGGGGAGGCTTAATGTGAGCAGGAATGGAATTGTAGACTTTATTAAATATTTTTGAAAAATCTTGCACTGATTCATGGCTGGCCTTCTTCAAATTATTATATTCAGTCAAGGCTTGTACATGATTAACTTTACTTCCCCATTTCCTTAAGAAGACATCTTCTAATTCATTCCAATCATGTAAACTTCCAGGGGCTAAATATTTGAACCATTTTTCCACCTCACCAATGAAACTCTATACAAACAACCTCATTTTAACAAATTCATAATCTACCTCTTCTAGGTCTATAAAGTCATTGAACTGGTCAACATGTTGTTATATAGTTATTCCCTCCTCTTCCAAATTTTTTATGCTAGTGGATTACCCTTGAGGTAAGTCATGAATTATGGCTGGTAAAACAAGAGGAGCATATCTAACAGGGCCTTTGATAGCATAAGTACTAGCAGAAATTCCAATAGGAGGGGTAAAAATGAAATTAGTAGGGGTAGTGATGAAAGTAGATGTACTCAAAGGGGCTTGAGTGACATAGAATTTTGTACTTCTTTCAGGTAAAGGGAAACCGATTTATTTCCTTGAAAAATCTTCAAAAGGATCAAATTCTTTTAGTTTTTCTAAAGACTCTTGTTCAAGTGACAATTCTGATGCAACAATTTCCCAAAACCTATCTTTAACTTCTTTAGGAGTCTCAAAAGTAGAATCTAGCTCTAGTTTTGGTAAATCATTCTCTGATTTAGATCTTAGTAATGTAGGATTATCCTCTCCATCAAATATAATACCTTAAATATCTTAAATATCTCCAGAGGGTAATGATGTAGATCTTAAGAGAAATGAAGTACCTAATTTTGATGAGCTAGCATATTTTTTGAGAATTTTTTCTAGATCAACTATTTTTGGTGGATTAGGGTCTAGATCTCTCCTCGTATGAATCTTCTTGCAAAGAACCTTTAAGTTGAGAGTACCAGTGGAGTCGCCAAGGTAGATTCAATGTAGCCTCGAACAATCTGTTCTCCTTCTACCTTTAAGAGCTCAGGTTTTGAAATGAAACATCCAGGATGATATAACTTTCAGATTCCCTGCAGACGTACCAAAATGTTATCACTTGGCTGGGACATGTTGGGCTCTATCAACCTTCAACCAAATGTAGCTATTTCAAACCAACTTTGTACTGAAAGTTATTCCTTCCAATTTGAGAGGGATCTCAAAATATTTATAAAAGGATATTGTGATAAACTCAAAATTCAGATGACTAACTCTGATCTCTTTTTGTGATTTTGTAGGTGAAGAAAAATGTGATGACTCCCACCATTGGGAATGGAGTCAAATTAAAATAGATTATGATCAACAAAAATGTTTAATGGAAGCTAAGGCATATATGGCTTTAAAAATGATACAAATGAACACCAAAAGTGATACACAGTAAATGAAGGAAATTGGAGTTGTATGATAGATATCCAAGTAATCAAGATACTATGTAAAACTAATAATAGAATAAAAAATCATAAAAACCATAATAAGAATCTCAGGTACAAATACAAAGTGCTACAAATTTTCTATTACAAGAACCAAATATTACAAAAGGCTAGTTTCTCACATTCCTCATCGACCCTTCTCCGAGTCAGAAATCTACTTATTTATAGAGAAATCTCTCCTTACATATCTTGCCTCCTGGGCCAGATTCAATATATTGTTCTAGAGACCTGTTCCTTGTTTGGTCAATTTAGTGTCCTAAATTTCTCTACATAAATTATCAATTCGAGTATCATAAACTGATGAAATGTAGTGCACTATATGTTCTAGATGACCCTTCTTACTTCATTGTTTTGAGTTTTATGTTGTTTTGGGGGTTTTTGATCCTTTAATTCCTAATGATTTACAATCTAACAAAAATATTAAATCTAACTTTTGCAAAGATTGCTAAGAACCTAAAGAAATGAGAATTAAAAGAGCTTGAGTAAGATATGGAAGCAAAGTTTAATCAAGAAATGAAAACAGATTTTCTATTTCTCATCATATCATCATTTTCAAATCATGATCTACAAACTAAAAAGTAAGATTGCAACTATTGTCTATGTAATTACAAAAACAAGACTAAATGAAATATTGAAAACTGAAAGTGAAATTGCAACTATTGTCTAATTTGTTACAAGAACAAAACTAACTGAAATACTAAAACTAGAAGTGAAATTGCAACTATCTATTATGGAAATAAAACTAAATGAAATACTAAGACTGAAAATGAAATTGCAAATAATCTACTATCGAAACAAAACTAAATGAAGTGCTTAGTTACTCTACCTCTCAATTTTGGGAGAACAATCTCCTTGTGATGACATTTTGAGGAATTATATACTTCATTATTCTAAGGGAAGATAAATACAAAAATGAAAAAAAGACTCATTGCATGAAATGAAGTATTCAGCCACTTAGTTTAAAATGAGTTATCAAATACAAGGGCCTTTTAGGAAACGTTCATCTACACCATGAGTCAATAAACTGGTAACAAAATGGCAAGAACTGTAATGGCACTGATCAGTCTAATTGAAAACCTAAAGATTAATGAAACAACAAATGAAACAAACTACTCTACACTAATGAATTCAACTTCTAACTACTGATAAAAACTATAAAGAAGTTAAGCAAAGAGAAAGTTATTCTGCAATGAAAGAAGCTATTGTGCGTTAGTAAGAAAATGATAAAGACTGCATTATAAACAAGGTTAGTTTGAAGAATGGTTATGAACGCTATGGAAGAAATGATGCATTTACAGTTTAACTATAAAAAGACAAAACAAAATGAAATGAAACCTTAGTCAGTGTAGGGACCCTATGCAACTGATCAGGTTATGAGTGCTCAATCAATCTCCAAGAAATGCTTTCAGATATCCATAAAACTTGCGGTTTTCATATTAAAAATAAGCACAGGAAATGAGTTTTCAAAATTACAGAGCAGTAGTCTAAGCTTAATACATGAGGAAATTCGAACTGGTTCTGAGTTCTTTACACATGTATTTATAAGAAAATTATACAACTGTTTGTGGAGAAAAATAAGCTACAACCAAAAACACGTAGCAGATAGGCAGAAAATTTTTTCTTCCTCGGCTGTTGGAGACATAAATCTAAGATGATGGCTGTTGGATTCGGTTGCAAAGATGATTGTTGGAGTCCGTGAGTTTAGGAAGTTGTTTTGGATCCCACCATAGTGAAACGTGTTTATTATCCTTAAAACAGAGTCTTGTTGCCTTCGGTCTCTACGTTTGACTTCTCCATTGATTAGAGTCTTGTACCATCTTCCTTGTCGATTTGGGCTAGGTGAATAGGACACGATCCATGTCATGATGTTTTCCAAGCTGCCCATGTAGTTATTTCCTCCTTCTGAAACCTGGAACCTGTTAAAGCATGGAAGTAGCTGCGGAACAACTGATTAGCTGCAGAATAGGCTGCGTTCCATAGCTAAAAGACAAAAACTTATTCAAACAACAAAACATAAAAGCATAACATGTAAATCACTAAAATTTTCTCCTTAAGGCAATGTATACTGGTTATTGATGATAGGGATGCATTTTCTTCATGGGAAAAACAAATAAAATGAATGAGAAGAATTGCTAAGCAAAGGGCAGTTTTGAGGCTCAACATACCCCCACTGCAAAACCGTTGCATGTCCCCATGCAATCAAAATTGTGAACTTCCTCCTCTTATTGCATTTGTTCTGATACTTCAACCAACACATCCAATTTCCTCTTCTTGCTTTTCTTTGCACTGACTGCCATCTTTGGCTTCCTCATAAGAAATTTGTACTTGAGATTAATAAGTGTTCTGTTCAACTTCTCATTTTTCCTTTTCACCTTCCTGTTCTTCTTGTGCCATAATCCCAAGTGTAGCGTGTTGTCATGGATAGCTCTATCCAGCTTATTATGCTCCCTTAAGGTTTCATTTTATTTTTGGATGTGCTTGTTCAAAATTTCTAGCTCATAGATCTCTTGTTTGAGAGAGCTAATTAGATTTTCTTGTGAGGTGACAGGCTGCTCTGGATTAGTTGAAGTCCCTGGGTCTACTGAGATACTCTTTTTCTCTAATGAATCTATGTAGTCATAGATTTGCTGTTGTATGGGATCAATGCCAGGAGAAGCTCTACTTGGGCCGCCTTCAAAATTCTGTGGAGGAGAGTTCTGTGGACTTTATTCATATGGAATACTATCAGGGGACTGATCTGAGGTTTCTTCCTCTAAATTTGTAAATTGGGCCTCTTTTGATTTCACCTTCTTCACCTTGCCTCGGAGTCTAGAACTCCTTCTCACATTTTGGAAGTTTATGGTTTCTTCTTTTGTGTCCTTTTTCCTCTTTCCTTTCTCCTTATTTTTCTTGATTTGTTATTTGATCTTGGTTAGTCTTTCAGAAATCAGTTTTTCATCTTCTTGAGGTGATGAAGGCTCAAGGATGTCCTTATTGATCTCTTCAATCCTTTCTTTCATTTTTCTCTTTTGTTTGGTCTGCTCCCTAACCTCAGGTTTAAGAGCTATCTCTGCATCATCTTTTTGTGAGGGGCCTTTAATGCTGATATTTATTCTTCTACTTCTTTTAACAGGACTTCCCTCAGATAAATCTGGAGCATCTTGGAAGAAATTCCTTACCAAGAAGTTCTCCCATGTATCCCCTACACTTCTCAAATGAAATTCAACTAAAATATTCACTAGTGCATGGTGATATAGAGTGATTTCTATTGATTTAACTTTCTTTTGGACATTAGTTGCCATTCTTCTTAGACTATTCAGAAGGAAAAAGGGAAGATTGAGGGTTCCATTCTCTAGAAAATTCATTAACAACCTTATATGATAAACATACATAGACCCAAAACTCCCTTCACAGGTAATGAATTTTTGCAGTATTAACAGCGTGCTACTCCATTTGTTTTTGAGTGCAGAACTTAGAATCCCTTTTCTAAAGACTGAAATGTCCATACCTGGGGTTTTAAGAATCACCTTCCCATGAAACTCTTTGTTCTTAAACCACCTTTCTCCTTGGCTTGGGAGTTTTGTTGCTTCTACTATGAAGGACTTGGTAATTGCAAATTTGATGTCCCCTATTTCCACTTCCGTGCCATCAAATGACCTGGCAAATGTTTTAGTGATTTTGTTATGGTAGCTGTTGAATTTTTCAATAAAACATAGCCAACCTACCTTCTGTAACATTCCCTTCAGCCGTGGATATCACTCCATATATTTTACCCCTATGGGTTCAGTTCTAACAATAAGCCCCATATCCTCTGTTCTTGGTTACCCTTCAAAACTACTCTAACTATTTAAGAAATGACTACGTATATGGAAATAAGAAGACTGTGTATACAAAAATAGGAGGACTGTGTATATGGAAATGGAGTGACTGGGTATATGAAAACAGAATGATTATGGATATGGAAACAAGATGACAGGGTATATGGAAGCAGAATTACTATGAATTATGGAGACAAAATGATTGTATATATGAAATATATGGAAATAGAGTGACTGTATACACAAAATGGCTGTGTAAATATGAGAGAAAAACTTAAGAGTTGGCATGTAATAAATAAACAGTCAGGGTTTGAAGAGTTGTATATAGGTAGGTCACGTCATTAACCTAACCGTTAACAAATGTAGCTGTGGAGGATTGTTTAAGTATGAGTTATGGAGTTTGAAGTGGAGATCAGCTATGAAGGAATCATTGGACCATTTGTCATTGAAGACGAAAAATATGGCAAAGACATCGTGGCGGTCAAATCACATGATGATTAATCAAGGAGACATGTGATCATACATGTTATACAAGCTTATGTTTTTGAATTGATTTTTGAAATAAATTTTTGTATTTTACCTTTGGAACCTTTACCTTCTGCTTGCTAATATTTTGATGTTTTCTCCATAGGTGCTTTAGGCATGATTGTCTTCAAAGTTGATTTTTCTTCAATTACCTGCATACAAGATTTTATTATGAACTGGACTTTTGTGCTTGGACTGATAATCAAACTGTTGCTGTAGAATTAGATTAGCTGCAGAACAGGATCATCTACGGAATGGAATCAACTGCAGAATGTGGGAACAGCTGCAGAATATGAAACAGAGAGTAAAATATGGCTTATGAATGAATGAAATGGAAATGGCTGTGTAAATGAAAATAAGACATGATGATAAATGAAAAATGGAGATGAAAGAAATGCTGGGAAAGGAAAAAATTATTGATGAAGTATGGAAATGGAAAGAAGTGAAGCTGTAAAAGTAAAACAAAGTGAAATGAATTGAGACAATCAATTTTGCATAATGCTGAGTGATTGTGGCTTTTTTTCATCACTTTTTTTCAGAAAGGAAATGGAAAATATAGGGTGTCTGAAACTTCTAATTTTCACCCTGTATTTTCTGCATAAGCATGCCAATCAATGATTGGTTTTCAACCTTATTCAATTTATTTATTCAATTTTAATTATTATTATTATTATTATTATTATTTTTTTTTTTTTTTTTTCAGATAGGAAAAACAAAGACTAAGTTGGTGGAGAAGAAGGATTCTTCTTTACTAACTTCATTTCAGAATTTTTCTGGAAGATCTTGATGAACTTCTCCTTTGAGATTGGTTTTTGATATATTTTCAATCTATGACCATTCACAAGAAGATGAGTTTGAATTTCATCTATTGTTCTGATCCTCACTGCTCCATTACTAATTTTTTTTTCAATCTCATATGGCCCAAGCCAATGAGTTTGAAACTTCTCTTGAAAATCTCTAAACTTTGAATAAAATAACAGTGCCCAATCTCCCTCTTGAAACCTCTTGTCCTTGATGTATTTGTCATGCCATTTAGCCCTCTGTTGTTGGACTAGACCAGTCCTTTGAACTGCCTCTTGTATGATTTCATCAAGTTCATTTAATTGCTCCAGTCTATGCTTTTGAGCCTCTGATAAAACCATCCTGAACTGGACTGCTATCTTGAAAGTTCTGATTTGGAACTCTATAGGAAACATGACTTGTTTCCCATAAACAAGTTCATAGGGTGTATGTCCTGTTGTGTTCCTCCATGTGGTTCTATAGGCCCATAAAGATTTAGGAAGTCTTTCTACCCAATCTCTTCTATGTAGATGCACAGTCTTGGTGAGGATTCCTTCAATCACTTTATTTGTAGACTCCACTTGACCATTTGCTTGTGGATGATAGGGAGTTGATTTCCTATGATTGATCTTGTACTCATCCATAAGCCTTTCCATCATGTTGGATGTGAATTGAGATCCCTGATCTGTCACAATTTCTCTTGGAACACCAAAATGAGTAAAGATGTCCTCAAAAAGAAAATTAACTACAGATTTTTCGTTAGCAAAAGGTAATGCTTTGGCTTCTACCCATTTGGTGACATAATCAGTGCATACCAATATATACTTTTTCTTCTTAGATGGAGGATTAATTGGTCCAATAAAGTATAAAGCCCAATTTTCAAAGGGTTTGATAAGTACTTGAGTTTGTAATGACATTTCATTTGAGGGAGTGGGAAACTTATCTTCAACCAGAGAGTCTTCTTTGATACTCTGAATCCTGGACAAGAAATCAGCAACTGTGTTTTGTTTTCTAGGTCTATCTAGCACAATAATGTTGAATTCTTGCAAAAGTAAAAGCCATCTTGTAACTCTGCCATTAGTAATTGGTTTATTCATCAAATATCCAATTGTAGAGTGATCTGTATGAAAAAGGTTTCATATCCTGTTATATAGTGTCTGAACTTATTAATTGCATGAACAATAGCTAAAAATTCCTTTTCAATCACAGTATAATTCAACTCAGTGGGAGTCAAATTCTTACTTGTATAGTAAATGGCATAAGGAATCAAATCTTTTTGTCCCAATACAACTTCCAGAGCTATATCTGAAGCATCTATGGAAATATGGAAAGCAAGTTTCCAATTTGGACCTCTTAAAATGGGTTCTTAAGAAATTTTTGCTTTCAAGGTTTCAAATGCTAGTTGGCAATTAGGATTCCAACTGAATTCACAATTTTTTGTAAGCAATTTGAAGAGTGGGGATGCTATTTTAGTGAATTTTTCTATAAGACTTCTATAGTATCTTGTAAATCCTAGAAAACTTCTAACATATTTTCGGAAATTTGGAATTGATAACTTAGAGATGACTTCAACTTTAGATTTGTCAAATTTAATTCCGTCTCCCGAAATGTGATGTCCTAAAACAATACCTTTTGTAAACATCATAAAACATTTTCATGGCGTAGCAAAAGGTTTGTTTCTTTACATCTTTTAAGAACTTTTTCCAAATTTTCCAAAGATTCTTCAAATATGTTTCCATAGACTGTAAAATCATCCATATATACCTCTACACAATCATGTATTAGATCAGAAAAAAATTCCTAGTACTGCTCTTTGGAATATTGCGGGTGCATTACACAACCCAAAAGGAAGTATTCGGTAGGCAAAAGTTCCCCATGGACAAGTAAATGTGGTTTTATCCTGATCCTTAGGTGCTACCTGAATTTGATTATAACCACTAAAACCATCCAAGAATGAGAAATACTTCTTACCTGCTAATGTATCTAACACTTGATCTATCTGAAATTGGGTAAATGAAGTTTACATTGAGTAATTTTTGGAGCTCTTCTTTTACAATTTCCCTAAGATTTGGATTCATTCTTCTCTGAGGTTGTATTATTAGTCTACTGTTTTCCTCAATATAGATATGATGGATACAAGTCTTAGGACCAAAACCTTTCATGTTGGTGTACTCCCATGCAAATGCAACAAAATGTTTTTGTAATGTTTTGGTTAGCTCTTCTTGTTGTAGTTTCTCCAAGTTTTTGTTTATGTTCAATGTCCTACCTGGAAAAATTTCAATTGTAGAGCTACCAAACTCTTCCATAGAATAGAGAGATATCTTCCTAGATGACATGTATTCAACATTAGATTTTTCTTGAAATTGTGCATGATCATATTCTGAAGATGTTTCAAAAATTTCCAATGTATTCAAAATTTGATTATCTTCACTAATTTTTGACATAGTGAAGAGAGGTTGAATGTCATCTTCATCATCAATCCATTCCTTGTCATCTATTTCTATGATTGATTTTGCTGGAGGATACAAAGTAAATTTCTTTGTTGAATTACCATCAGAAATATACATGTCACCAGATCTAAAACTAATAAAAGCATCAGTTGTGGCCAGCCAAGGTCTTCCTATTATGAGTGGGTGTCCTCCTAGATTATTCTTGGGAGTTATGATCATGAAATCAAAAAGATATTCCCAAGAATTTAAGGAGACTAAAATATCTTCTAGTACACCATCTGGTTTGATTACTGATCTATCTGCAAGTTGCAGTAAGGTAGGTGTGTAAAGAAGATTAGGAAGTTTAAGCTACTCCATAGTTTGTCTACTCATGATGTTTATTGCTGCCCCTAAGTCAATCAATGTATTTTGAATTTCAATTCCATTTATATGTGTCTTGAAAATTGGACTTCCATATGTGATACCACGCCTACCACCTGGTCCCTAATTTTTACTTACTGGGTGGGGATGATTCTAGACCTCCTCTAGTAGTTCATTCCTGTGATCTTTTATTCACTTAATTCTTCACTAGGAACCATCCTTCCAAGAAGAATTAAGGCCATATTTAGAAAAGTAAGGCCACCTACCTAAAAGTCTTAGAAACAAATTTCGATGGTCGATTTGTCCACTATGATCTTCTCAAGATTTAGGGACTTGACCTCCTCTCCAAATTCTCCAACAACTCACTATGCAAATGAATTGGATTTGGGGAAAGAAGCCATTTAATAGGAAAATTTTTAGTTTTTCCATCGCCCATTGTGACCAAAACGTAGCTCAGTTTGATGAATCATCAACACTGTTGGAAATCTCTCACCGAGTTTTATAATGGGTCTCCCTTTATCTTTGGTAATTTGTCAATTGATTAGGAAGCCATTTTTTCCATGAGGTTTCACTTTCCCACTCATTAAAATCAAATTTCTTCATACGAGCTGCATGTAATCTGGTACCACTTTGCCTTGGCACTTGTAAACTCATGTGTCAATTTTCTTCATGAGTAACCATTATTCCCTCATGTTTTTCCAGTCCCCTCTGGGCCTCTCCCATGTGGAAACATCATCGAGTCACCCTTGTTCAGAGCATCCGATATGAGTCACCCCTGCATTCATGAAGTCTATTCTGAGTCCCATTGAGTCCTGTTACATTGTTCCATTTATATTTGCATCACATTCATTTCATTTTTCTCATTTTGGCCTCCATCTATACTGTATTGTCTCTGAAAAGCCTTTGTTTGAGTAATTAACCATCCCTTCAGGAATCAAGTCAGTTGCTGCCAGGTCAACCATGCATATTATTCTTTGGCAAGGGCTGTCATCATGCCACCACTCATCTTGTTTCCTTCCATCATCATCCTTGGTGCCAACCCATCAGTCACTTTACTATGATCCTTCATGCCTTTATTAAGGATTACCCTTTGTCTCAACTTTGGCGGGCCCTCTTCTATCGACTTCATCACATTTATTCCAGAAGTGTGGTTTAGAGGGCAATGTACCTTACTTCCATATTTCATCATTAGTCGATGCCTCAGATCAAGCAAATGAAATCATCATTTCCATTTGACTTGGTTCTTTCTCATGTGCTCAACTCCAACTCATTATTGCATGATTGAGAATCATACACATGATGGTATGATGATCCAACAGATTGTACTAGTGATTCTTAGGTTTGTGTGAGATGTTGTAGCCCTCATGAGGGGGTGGCCGTTCAGGTAGCCCCAACATGCCCGTATGACCAAAAATTTTGTCTCAGCCATAGATGCAGTTCTACAGATTTGATGGGTTTGGTTTCAACTGCTTACAACACCCACCACATGATGTATCCTTCAGATGATCCATTCAGATATTTATAACCCTTTCCTTTTTAGCAAGGATTCTTTGGTTATGATTCCCCCTCACCATGTCAGCTTGAGGGGAATTATATATCATGTACTTAGATGTTATTGTGTTCAATTTTGGCCCCTGTTCTTCTAGACACATTATGTATATGGGATTCATTGTATTATCTTCTGGCCCATTGATGGTAGCATATCATGTATCATGTATCATGTACTTTGTTGCTCAGACCCACATTGATGGATGCACCATTATTCTTTGTACTTAGCTATCTCAATGGGTATGGGTATGCCTCCCCCACCTCATTTGAGATCATGTACTCGAAAATAAAAGGAGACTTATATCAAATTAGTAGGTCTTTCCCCCACCATTCTTTCATCCTTCCTTGCATTACCTTAGCTGTATCTCCCTCTCTCTCTCTGACTCCCCTTTGGTGTTTCGTGGAAGTGTAACCTACAACGTATTTCAGTCATATGTTTTTCTCCTAACACTCATACAGTGGGGGACAATCTGTTATCATCTAAAATTGATCACCTAGCCATTTCTAACTAGGTGGATCGAAATACACCATGTAGGACTAATTTTACCATAGTAAAATCTCTTTAACCATGGAAAATAATTTAGTAAACCATTTTTATTATACTATATCTGATTAAAATAATAAAACCCATGAGAATATTTGAATAAATCATTATTTATTTAATTTCCTCGAGGAATAATTATTAAATCATTATTTGAGAATTATTCCTTTTCACATTTAACTAAATCAATTAAGAATAATTAAATAAATCACTATTTATTTATCATTCCTTAATTCTATATTTCAAATAATTGTTAAATCATTATTTAATAATTATTTCAATTTCACACATTTTTTTATTTTTATTTTATTTTGGTAGGTAAGCACCCACGGGGGGATTTGAAACAGTGACCTATTGCAAGAAGTGCCTTAACTGTGCACCCATTCACCGTCAATCCAAAGCCCCATGAGCTAATTTAAAACCTTTCTTAATCCTCACGAAATAATTAAAAAATCATTTTATTTGTTAATTATTTCTAAATAAAGTTATTTGACCATTTTGAATATCTTTTCCCTCTCCAAAAAATATAATAAAGTATTCCTAACAATTAGATCTTGATTTGGTCAATAATATTTTATTCTTTCCCATTTTTGAGATCAACCCATACTTTGCTATAAATAAGAGGGTTTTCCATTCATTTTTCACCATGATCATTATCATCGTCACCACTATCGTCTTCTCACATTCGAGCTCCCACTTGAATTCTAGTCTTTGTTTTGGGTGTTTCACACGTTGAGAGAGAAAATCGATCGTTGAAGCACAAGGACATCAAAAGGACCCATCCCATAGAGGAGGATTTGTAGAACCTTATTATATATCTCCTTCATAAGGTGTTATTAATAAAAAATTATTCATTTTGAAAGTATTTCATTATTGGGTTATTACATTGGATATCTCTTGTTGTTTTCTGTTTTGGATCACATACATATTTTTGCTGCAGGATTTTCTGATTTTATTATTGCAGATCTGAAGCATAAACAAACACGTATTGTTTTTAGGGTCACTTGTCACCAATGACTTAAGTGAAGCATTTTTGGTACATCTTCCCGAAATCTTTACACTAACAAGAGGACACATGCCAACTTGTAATTTTTGTGCAACCATGTTTTGAGCAAGATGCTCAAAAGTTTCCAACTAGGAATGTCTCATGCTGGGCATCTCTTTCCAAGTGAACAATCCCACACAATAAAAAAAGGAAATAAATTGTTATAGGTTATATGTACCATTGTTTACGCATGTTTTCCATGATTTAAGTATACTCATCTTCCATTAACAATAATGTATACTTTTTGGATTGAATCATGAAAATTAATCCCATGGAAGGTTAGTGAACATTAAGAAAAATATTTTACAACTTCCAAGTCATTTATGCCATGAATATTTTATCCCATGCTTGCATTTCCTTAAGCCTCTACATTTTTTATCTAACTAGAAAAAATGTTGAAAACAACCAAAGTGCCAACTTAGCAGATTACTTGTGTGTAATTGGTATTGTATTGGAATATTCTAACATCTGGGTTTTGTAGATGGAATTCTAGAATATAAATTTGTACCTTTAATTCTCCTTTGGCATACTTTTAGACCAGTCCCATATGCATGTGAACATGTCCTTCTGGATTGGTTACTCAATATGTCAATATTGGCAATTTTATGGTATTTTTAAACAACAATTTTTTTTCAACTGCAAATAACAAATGGGGAAATGTGGAAATGTTATCCATCCCTCAATGATAACTCATCAACTTGAAAAAATTGATTTGGACCTAAAATGAACCCTAGGACATACATTTCGGTAGAGATAGGAAAAAATAGTTAAATCTGTGTCCAAGGGTAACTTGGCAGACCATTTGTGTGCATTTTATAATGAATTAAAGATTCTTAGATATGGATTTTGTAGTTTGAGTTCCAGAAGTCATTCTTGTACCTTGGGATTCCACATGAAAACAATTGAAGGGTTCCTTTAGTGTAGTTTTCTAAGGCCACTGAGATTGGTTTACACAAATTTTTCAAGCCATAAATGAAAATTTGAATAACAATTAGACTTTTGAGGCATGGAGGTGGAAGCTAAGCCTATCAAAGGATGTTACAAGATTGATAGAGTGCCAATGATGCATTCTAACACTACATGAGTGCATTTTCATCTTATTATGCCAATTTTATTCAATGTGAGGGTTTGAAGTTATTTCCAAATCATAGGAGTTTGTAAATTTCTTGATATAATTTTCTTATGTAATGCCAATAAAGGATTTTGTCATATATTTGTTTGGTATTAAGTTAAAATATGGTAGTTAGAGGATTTTGTTTCATCATTTCATTTGAGAAATATTACTGAGAAGATCAAATAGGTTTTTGCTTTTGAAGTGTAGCCTAACAAAGTGAGGTAGTTGCAAAAAGCTAAATGCTGTAGAAGAAGGTGCACAAGGGAAGATGAAGAGTCCCAACAAAAAACTCATCTTTTGTTGTTATTACATTTAGGGAAACACTCTATCATGTAATAAGCAATTTAAACAATATCAAGATACACAATTTTTCATTTTCTTTCCATTCTAATCTTTAATTTTTTAGTAGAAAATTTCTTTAAATTATTATTATTGCAAACTACTTTATCCATGCAAATTATGATCTGCAAACCCTAGGGTTTACATTAGGAAGTAATGAAACATAATTTTTTACTTAATGACAGTGGTTAACAAAAGCTATGATTTCTATGGCTATAAGCTTATTGTTTATGTATGCTTCATGTAACAATAGTGGTCCTATGACAAAATATCTACCCCTTTCACCATAGGAACCATGACCTTATTAAAAATTTTCATATGTCATGTCTTTGATGCATGGTTAGGAATTGGAAAGAACAATGACAAAAATGAAACATGCCATCTCAAGAATCCATTGGGGATGCAATTTTTCTTTTGGCTTTCATATAGAGTTATTCAAGTCCTTACCTAGATATAGATAATACAACACAAACAAATGTAAAAAAAATCTATTCCAAGAAACAATATTAAGGTCGATTGATTTTGACTTTTTCTTGGGAAACATTTATGTAAATGCTTGTAAGTTGTAAGATGTTTGGAAACAAGACCAAATAAATCATAATTTCCTAGAAACCTAATTCTAAAGAATATTTGGTAAACATAAAATATTAGCATCATGACTGCTAAATATTCTAAAATAAGGGAAAATAAACTATAAATTAATAAGGTTGAAGAAGGAGCCATTCACATCATATCGAAATTGCCTTCTGGACCTGAAGTGTTTTTGGTATGATATACATGTTCTATTTCAAAAAAATTCACTGTGAGCCTCCTTCATTCCACTCCTCAAGCTATATCTTCTTGCCTCACTCCTTGAACTATCTCAAAAATTAGTTGCTAACGTGTTTTCATTACTTTCCTGAAGTAAACTCAGATCATAAACGAGATAAATATCTTTTTACTTTTCATTTGAAATCAGATTTGAACAACATTCTTCTCAGTTTTATGTGCCCAACATTGGGCACTAAACACTTTTGATAAGACTAAACATAACCTTGATGCTTGGACTTCTTCCCAACAGACAATATTAAATATTATATTATAAAGCAATTAGCACAACACATAGTAAGCCGATCTTTATAAAAATGACCTCTTTTCTGGCCACAAATCTAGTAGGAATATGCAAGGAATTTCAAGCATGACCATTTTTCCGCTATGATCCACATTTATGTTCCATGCATGGTAGAACAATGTTGTAATGGGTTTCCCAATTATGAATTGATTCAGATCATCCAAACTTTGATTGGAGATTCTAATCAAAGGGAACTCTACATCCTATCTCACTAGATTCCATCAACCAGAGGGAAGTTTTCTTCAAGATTATATATCCTTGCACAATACCAACCATGTAACTCAAAACAAGATCAATGGGGCACAAGTTATTTGTTGCTCCATTCATTTAACATCACAAGTTCTCCCCACAAGAGCCGTGGCCATGCTTAAAATGATGGAATTGGAAGATCTCTCCATGGTGGATGATGTTTCACCACAAAGTCTAGATTCAACAAGCCTTAATATTCCTCACAATAATTTCTCTCTTCACTCTTTGGGATATGAATTTGGGAGTAGTATGAAAGTCCATGTAGTTGTTTAGGTGATATGGCTCATCAATAGGTACATTATAAGGGTCATGATGCCATCCTCCAACTTTAGAACTATCTCTTTCTCACATTTATTTACATTTTTAGCTATGTTCTACTTAGTGAGAAGGGTAAAAGATGTTTGCTATGTGATGTGGCCTAATATGGTTTAATTACATGAAATGGAGCATTTTTGAGATGGTTTTTATGAAGGGGCTCATAGTAGAAAAAAGGGAGATATTCTAGGGGGTTTTCCACCTCTTTAACTCCAAGATCATAACACTCTCTCTCTCATCATCTTTAGGTCATTGGTAGCCAAGCAATATGGGTCATTGGAAACCAAGAAAGTGCAGTTAATGAGGAACAAGATCCACCATTCTTGAGGTTTGGAAGACAAACATTCCTATTTTCTAGCGAGATGCTAGTAGCTACCCTCTTGTATAAATAAGCATGTAAAAGAGCTCACTAGGATTCGAGTTTTGTTTTCAGCTAGATAGCTATTGAGCTCAAGTACTTGGCGCTGTTATTTTTAACTGTTATGTGATGTATTAGACAATGATTCAATGATAATGAGAATTTTCTCATTGGTTCATCACTGAGTTAGTTTGAGAGGGATGAGGCCCTTGGGTTCGGACCTAACCCTAGTGGCTTAGGTCCCTCTTGCGTATTTGTATCTCTTTTTAGTTCAGAGTGATTATTAGTTTCTTGCATTTCATTAGAGAATAATCCATCAAAAATCTATGATTGAAACCTCTACCTCATCTCTCTCATGGGAGCATGAATAGAAGGATTTACAACCACAGTCCAAAAATATTATGTTTATGATTTCTTGGAAGAATATTTATGTTGGTTATCTTCTTTTTCATGAGGTTACTATAGCTTAGGATTTTATTTATTGATTAGATCAGAATTTTGGCATAAATTAGATAACATTTAAATTCAACTCATCTTTTCCACTACTAGTTGTTTCATTTTGTCAATGATAAATGGGTATATGCATGTGATGATTGCAGGGCTATTTGGATTTGCAGGCAATAGCAACTTCACCATCTCCATCTTGGACTTCCTCGCCTTCTCTCACGAATCCAAATTTTTTTCCTAAATGTTATGTTCATGAGATCATTTTCCTAGATCACCGAGAGTATCTCTCCTAGTGCAAAAGGAGTTTTTAAAGGACTCTAAGCTTGGCTAGGGGCTTTGCCAACCCTTCACTCATCTACCTCAACCTACATCCACGTTTCCATACCCTAAAACCATCATTTCCACCTCCTAAACATTCTTGTCAACCTTTCTGTAGCAATATAGGGCACTTGTAGCAACCTTAGCCTTCTGTAACACACCTATAGCAGTCTGTTGATTCACTAGTTTTGACCTTTGTTGCAATTTAGACTTATTTTAGAAGGATGTTGACCCCTAGATGTGACTCCATGATCAAGGGAAACTCCTAGGCCACTACAGCTCCTCCTTTTCCTTCACTGCAAAATAAAATAACATTAGTTTCCTTATCATAGATTTGGCACAAATAGAACATTGATTTATATGCAAGTGTGAGCTAGTTAGATGATACATAAAATCTTGAGTTATGGTTTGGTAGGTTAGCTTCTTGTCTGCAAATACATTTGATAACTAGATGGTTGATTGCAAGATAATTTAGTTTCCTTTCTACAAGTAGTGTAGCTCTTGTATTTTCATGAATTGATTCAATAACATTTGCAAGTTGAAGTTAATAGCATTTCCCGTTTCATAGTTAGACGCAGCTTCTAAATTTCACCTTCATTAGCTAGTTTTCATTCTAATTCACTAGGAGGAATGATCTTGAAGCACTATTGATAGAATGTCGTAGTTGAGGGTGGCATGAGTAGAATCCCATCTACTATGCATATAGCACTGTCACCTCGAAGTTTGTATGAACCATGAGTTGATAAATAGAGTTGAGAAGCCCTTGGGAGTTGCATCACTCTTGGTGGAATATTACAGCTCACCCTCAGGTTCTTGAAAATTGAAATAGGTAGCTAAATTATGTGTAGATAGGCCCAAAGTAATTGCTAACTTTCCACTGTGATGCTAATGACAATGTTCTGCTCATGCTCCACATCATGCAATACAAGTTGTGTGTTAGATACATCACCTTCCATCTTCATCTGCCAAAACGGATCTCCAACTTAGCATGAATCTCCTCCATTTGTAGGTGTGATCAATCCTGTGCAACAAATTTATGTACCTTTCTCTTCAAAGAACTGACCACATGAAAGTTAGATGGTACCGACACTGCTTTCAAAGGTATATTAGCCTAAAAAACCTTTGTGTATAGATGAATAATTTCCTACAATTAGCATGGATCCTACAAATATATTATTTTACAAGCAGGAAAACATAATAAAGGTTAAATTGATGGTTTCTGTTTCAAATTCATCCACCCATAAGCAAGAGTTTCAACTTATGGGTATATAGTAAAATAATTGGATCTTTATCGAGTCATCAGTTCTAATGAATATTTCGCTAAGCTGGCCACCAAGTAATATATCGCTGAAAGAAATTAAAATGTCAGTAAACTACTACTTTTGCTCTCATCTCCTCTGGATTCTTTGCTTTCCCATGCCACCCGTCTTTTTAAGGTCCCTCCCCACTCATGAATCTCAATGCATGCCTTCTTGTAACTATATTATTCAAACGCCCACGGGGCTTTGGATTGACGGTGAATGAGTGCGTTGTTAAGACACTCCTTGCGATAGGTCACCGGTTCAAATCCCCGTGGGTACTTAGGTTAGTCTTAAACTAGAAAAAAAAAAAAAAAAACTATATTATTCAAACACTTGGATTTTTCTATTCACATGTTATATGTTTAATACGAGGTTGTATGGAATCATGGAAAAATATTATGCATGGATGTAGAGTGTGGTGACCATGAAGTATGGCCATAATACCAATGACATTAATGTCCTTGGTAGTGAACACTGAAGGGCATAGTTTCCCCATTGTTATAAGTTATGATGACTTTTGGATATGCCTATTCTATGCGTGAACATGGGATGCCTATATTTTTTGTCCACTACAACATAGATATGATATCATTATTTTACAAGTTATATTCTCTAAAATATGTTTCCTCCATTAAAAATCAACAGTGGTATCATAGTAGTTCAGTGATGACTCTTGATGTAGGTGGTGAAACTATGCAATTAGCTACCCAACAGGAGCCACCTTCACCGACTGTCACAAAGCTTGTATTTTATAGGTTAGTTGAATGGATTAAAGTTCCAATTATTGTATCTCAAATCGGTTGTCTTCTTTAATAGGAACTTCTATTTATTTATTTATTTTATATAGAAAATTACATTTGTATGGTTTTCTTTTCACGAGTTTGGGAGGATTGTAGAGTTGTAGGCTATAGAGAGGTGTAAGACCTGTTGGAAATAATACTGAGAGGGGGGTGAATCAGTATTATCAAATTCTTTTCAATATATCTTCCTTATTTATACTTGAATAATTCTTCAAATATTGATCATTACTTTGTATGTTAGTATCATAAAATAATGAGCAGGAACAAGAAAAGCAAATAGTCACACAAAAGAACACCAGATATAAGGTGGAAACCCAATGTGGGTGAAAACCACCTACTGCAATATGTCTCTATCTTCTTTTAATAAGAAACTCCTTTTACAATGATTTTGTACTGGTGCAGTCCTTTACCAGTACGCAGACTACAACCTGCAGAGAGATACAACCCTCTTAGCTCTTGTACTAGCCAAGATACTAGTACGTAGGTGCTGGCCTACTGAAGGCTACAACCTTCTCTTTCTTCCAGGGACCACGTTTCATAAATTTTCAGACTGGATCCATGAACATCAATCAATCATCAAGTATATCTGCATCAAACAATCTCCTTTTCCCAATTAGCACTGAATCAAGTAAACACTTCTCTGACAGCTGTACCCAGAACACAGTAACAGTAACCACACACCAAATTCTGAACCCAGAATACTGCAGCAATAGACAGAGGCAGCTAGATCATAATTTAAAGATATACGCTACTTCAACAACCTAAAACCTGCGTGCAGATCTATAAAGGATAATTCCTTCTTTCAAATATTCAGACACTAATTAACCCAGATTTTCAGATTTATAGATCAAGCATCCGCCTCATATAACAGATCAAAATCATGCAAAGATACTATTATTCAAGCATAAATATTATGACCCATCAAAAGAACTTATCCTTCTTTATGCGCTAAGGTTCCTCTTTCATTCAGATCCAGATCTGCACCATAACCCAATCACAAATATTTCAGATCTAGCACTTATTAGATATTCAATTCATTCGATGATGCTTTGCCAAATGATCTCCTTCCTCTTTTATAGTCTTAGGCCTTCCACAATCCACGGTCCAAAACCATAGGATCAAAAAACTGTTGGACTAATGCCATGAACCAACCATGAAAGTGCGTGAGATCAACACTTTTGGATGCAATACCACGGGCCAAAACCATAGGATCAAAAACTGTCGAACTAATACCATGAACCAACCATGAAAGTGCGTGAGATCAACACTTTTGGATGCAATACCACGGGCCAAAACCATAGGATCAAAAACTGTCGAACTAATACCATGAACCAACCATGAAAGTGCGTGAACTTTTTCTCTACATGAAATAAAATTTTCTCTGCATAAAAGTGCGTGAACTTTTCTCTCCATGAAATAAAATTTTCTCTTCATAAAAGTGCGTGAAATTTTCTCTACATGAAATAAACTTTTCTCTGCATAAAAGTGCGTGAACTTTTCTCTACATGAAATAAACTTTTCTCTGCATAAAAGTGAGTGAACTTTTCTCTACATGAAATAAACTTTTCTCTGCATAAAAGTGCGTGAACTTTTCTCTACATGAAATAAACTTTTCTTTGCATAAAAGTGCGTGAACTTTTCTGCACTATAATTTATCATCTGAGATGAGTGGGTTGCCATCAAGTACAACATATGTATCATAATTCCAACAAGACCTTGGAAGAAATTATATATGCCAAACATAACAGGATACAATGTGACACAAGTTTGAATTTGATATTAAACTACTACTTAAAAGTGGTCTTTAGATGTTGTATATAGATGGGGAATCCTAATTTTTATCAGTGTATTCAAAGACATGAAATTAATAAGTATTTTTCTAACTTCTAATTTGTTATGTAACATATGATGATGAGAAATATTTGGTTGTAAGGATATTTGAACTAGCAGTTGAGTTTTGGATCTGTTTTATGGAGAATTACACATTGATTTGGCCAAATCTTGATGAATAGGTTTTTTGCTTTTAACCTGCACCCAGCGTGCATGATATGACGGCTGGGGCGGATGGCTTTCGCTCCCCCCAGCCGAGTTCGAATCCTGCGGAGGTCCCCCTTCGGCGATATGTGACGGCTTTGCCGTATCAGCCGGCTTCGGCCGTATTCTGTCTGGCTTCGGCCTTATTGTATTCTGGCTTCGGCCGTATTCTGACTGGCTTCGGCCATATTGTAATCATGAGGGCTTCGGCCATATATGGATTTTCTCTCTGAAAAAAAAAGGTTTTTTTGCTTTTAACTTAATTTATAACTTTTATTCTCACTTTTGCTTTAGAGTGTTCCTTCTTCAATATAATATACATAAAACTGAAAAGGCTCAATCTCAATTATCTTGAGTCCAAGTTTAATAAAGTGATTGAGATGTGTAATAAATGTCACATTAAGATTAAGTGACCTTTATAGATAAACAAGGTGTCATTAATCTAAGGTGCTTAAATCAAGTGGGTAGCACAACTACCTACTGAATGAAAATAAAATGTATCATAACTCCTATCTTAGTTTATGAAATGCCATGGTTTAAATGATGGATTAACCAACTATCCTGATCATGATACCATGAACATATTCATCATGCATATTTTCATTTGTTCTCATTTATATTATAATTATCAGATATTCCCATAGGAATAAATAATTTGCTACATTTCTTAGATGCTACACAGTTGAATACTTCGGTATGAGTATGCTTTTGTCTTTTTTATTTATTGCATGGGCTTTGATATTTATTAGGTTTATTTTAAATCCTAGGATATATCATTAATTATCTACATGATCTTAGTGTTTCTATCAACTGACATATGATGGTTGAAAAAAAATTGGTTGGCTTATAGTTTTAGGTACTTTTCCCTTTCTTTGATAAGTGATGGAATGCATATGGGATTTAATTTCTTCTCTGGATGTCGTAATATTTTTTGCTTCCTTTTTTCTTTATGAAGATCATTGTATCTACTGGGCCAAAATAAGGTAGTTCTATATTTGTATTTTTATTAAAGCATTTCATTCGCATTGTAAGAAGTTTGTATTATAACGTCTTGAAATGCTAGTCATAGATGGAAGGGTTAGAGAGTTGGCATTGTCAATGCTAAGGCCAATGCAAAATTTGCAGGAGTGTTTTGTTGTGAATTCTTCTGATCTTGAATCAAAGGAATGAAAGAGGACCATAGAATGTACTTCACAAGGTAATGACCTTTTTTGCATTGAACATATTCAATTATCTGAGCATTCCTATTTGGATGGTATTTTGAATCAAATTTGTGGTTAGAGTCTATTTTCTTAGAATCTACTTTTATAGTAACAAACATGTTGAGAAAATCTTTATATCTTTTATTTTATGTGATCATGGAACATATCCTTTGTGGATAAAGGGAGGAAGTTAGTAGAAAATGTCAATACTTTCTTAGCCAACGTAGGACTTCACTTGCATGGTGAAAAACCTGTAGATCTACATGGGTCTACTTTATGGAAGAATGACAGTGATGTAATATGTCTTGCACAACATTATGAAATAACCCATCTTGGGTGCATCTTGCGAGTGGTGGTTCTTTGTAGATAATTGCTGCACTCTCTTCAACTGACTAAGGAAATCTCAGATGAGAAAGTTCAATCAAGGAAAAATTTGATTACAAATCTTTTGAAACTTCTTGTTAGCCTTACAAGGGCAACAACCTTTTTTCTATCAAGTAACTAGTGATTGATAAATATTAGTGAAGTGGCTAGTCTTTTTCCTCGCTTGTTTAAGATGAGCTTTGAAAATGTCAATCATGATCCTGTGGAAACAGAGAACAATATAGATAATCAAATTTCACTTATTTTGGAAACTTTCTTGTAGTTTTTTTCATGATGTGCCTTTGAATGATACCATTTTTGGGACAATACACACATTTATTCTTGTTGATTTATTGGACATATTGGATGGAAGAATGTGGAGGTATGAGAGACATAATACTATTCAAAAGATTCCTTTGGTTTACAATCCTGAGGTTATTATTAAGATTTTGAAATTTTCTTGGGACAATGGATCACATAACTGTAAAAAACTTCATTGGAAACAAACAAGTCAATGTGGTCATGAGGGAGATGGGGTTGTAGACTTTGTCCTGTAACCAATTCTCACAACATTTTTCCTTAATTGGTGAGTGCAACAAGGAGAATCAAATGAGTTTTATATTTCCACAGACATTCCACTGGTTGTAATATATAATAGCTATTGCAAGTTTTTTCATGCACAAGGAGTACAGACACGGCCTAGGGGGGATACATCGTGGCAAACTACTAACAAGGATGTGATGGGAGTAAAGGATGTAGAGTCTGCGATTGGTCATGAAGATGATACACTCTTTGGAAATATGTTTACATAGGTTGGCAAGAAAGTAACTACATCTGATGGACATGAACAACCCTTCCCTACAAATGTCAATGTTTCTGACTCCAATATACCTTTATAAGGCTGTTGAAGTGTTTAGCTTCTTAAAGAAAATTGTCACCAACTCAATGAAGAGCATGTCAGTGATCTCTTACAAGTGTTATAGCCACACCTTTTAGTTGCTGATGACATAATAGTTGGGGTTGGTGCTTCATATGTGCCTTATGAAAAACACTTGCTTGAAGATTTTCACAAAGCATGCCTTAACCTTTTACATGAACTTGTTATGAGGCACACCTTATGCAACAAAATTGAAGAACACTTGGTAAATGAAGTTTTGAACATAGAGGATGGGAGGTTTGTTTATACTAATGATGCTCTTGTTCTTGTAGCTCACATTCTTATTATAAGGAAATCTAGATGGTCCGGTTTGTATGATGACTCCTTGATATTTAAAATTTGCAGAGGCTACACTGCTTTTATTGTTGAGAGAGTGAAAGTTACATATTCAATGTGCTTAAATATGAAATAATCTTGTGCAATTATTCCATCTCTATTTCATTTGGAAGTTCTTCCCATGGATTTTCATTTTTCAAATGTGGTTGAAAAAATCAAAATGGTAGAGAATATTTTTTCTGCGTTCAACAATGTAAGTTGTCCTCGATTGGAACTCAACAACTTGCAATTAGCTTGCTAGTTTTTTGTTTATACTAATGATGCTCTTGTTCTTGTAGCTCACATTCTTATTATAAGGAAATCTAGATGGTCCGGTTTGTATGATGACTCCTTGAGATTTAAAATTTGCAGAGGCTACACTGCTTTTATTATTGAGAGAGTGAAAGTTACATATTCAATGTGCTTAAATATGAAATAATCTTGTGCAATTATTCCATCCCTATTTCATTTGGAATTTCTTCTCACGGATTTTCATTTTTCTAATGCGGATGAAAAAATCAAAATGGTAGAGAATATTTTTTATGCCTTCAACAATGTAATTTTTCCTCCATTGTAATTCAACAACGTGCAATCAACTTACTGGTTTTTGCTCATTTCAAGATTGATGTTTATTCTACGACATATGATTCTCCACTCCACCACATTCCCATCCTGACATATGTTTAATATAAGAAATAAGTTAATAAATATCACACAAGGAGGAACCTTTTAGATGCACAAATGAACATGATTCTTGGAATCATGTGTATATCATGTGGTACAAAGCATTATAAATGTGAATGAGGGAGTCATAAAAGAGCATGGAATGGTTGACATATTTCAACAACTGATTGATGTTGGTGGGGTTCATAATTGGGGTATTGTAGAACACAAAGTTCTTCAGGATATGTATTTAAATTGGTTTGATCTCTATTCGGTTATTTGTCATATTTTGGATGTATGGAAGAGTAGGGAATCTTTCCAAGTGCATGAGATTATACTTGAAAGGTATTATTTCGTACTTGGATGGACCACTTCATCTAATATTGATATTAAGGAAGTTGATACTATGCCATGGAGTGCTAAATTGGGCATATACAAGTTGCTTGGAACTAAATACTTCATATGTTTTAGCCAAATTCTGCACCATAATGTTCATTTTGGCCATATAGGGGATATATCATAGCTAGAAAATATTGTTGTAGATATATTGTCTCAGCTTCAAACATTATACAAATAACATGGTGTAAAGGAAAGGGTTTGGTTATTATTAAGGCATAATACATGACTATATTTAGTTTTATCATTTCTCCAGGCAAGTCTGTGGAAAGTGTCACCGAGAAAGATCTCAGTTTCAAGAGACGATGCTTTTTGGATAGAGAAAATGTCAAAAGATACTTAATTACTTACACTTTGTGGGCAATTAGTTTTTCATATATTGGAGGATGGAAAAGCAAGCCCTTTGCTGAAAATTTTGACATCCCTTTCGAGCATGCATGTGGGGGAAATGAGAAAAGTTGTACTTTTTGTTCTTGATTGAGAAGGATGTGAAGGAAATGCACAATTTTCACTAAATTTGCTGCTTCAAACAAGTTTGTACAAGCCAAAGTAGGAAGAGCTGTTGCGGAATCTACGAGTTTGTTCTTGATTGAGAAGGATATGAAGGAAATGCACAATTTTCACTAAATTTGTTGCTTTAGGGAGGTTTGCAAGTCAAAGCAGGAAGAGCTGTTGGGGAAGCTAAGAGTTGCTTTTAAGCTTATTGAGTCTGCACTTGACATCGCAACAAATTTAAGAGGAGTTTTTAGCAAAGAAAACATAGGGAACCATAACAAAACTTTTCTAAGCTCCTCGTTGCATGGTTTCCCATTGCATTTTCATTCGGGGAGTGCAACCATGGTCTATTCTACCCTTTTTGTTGAGGGATTTTTTTATAAAATTGAGAAATTGTTTAGAGAAAGGCATGAATTCGGGGGGCTTGAGGTGGAGGAATAAATTTTCAATATTTTTCTTGACATCATAATGACGATAATGTATGACAGTCCATTTGAAGATATACGTGACAGATGCGAAGAGATATGTATTTATAGTCATCTATTTTTGTTGAAGCATGGAAAGTCTGGTAAAAGAAATGAACTCAAGTAAGGAGATTAACTTATATATCGAAGAACATCTACCTGAAAATGTAATTGATATGATGGAATGCCTGATAATAGATTCTAGTAAAGTCTTCTTCTTAAGTTTTATTTGGGGAACACTTAGGACTCATGGATGTTGAACCAATTCAATAAGTTTTGGTATTTTCTTGAAGACCATGTTAACTTCTTACCTTTAATTGATGTGTTGTATGGATTCCATAATGAATTAGTAAATACAAGGGTGCTATAGTTGTTTGTCAATCTTTTAACATGTGCTATGAGTTATATTAACCTAAAGAACACCTTGTAAGAAAATTTACTATTGATGGATTCATCTCTTAGTCTACATAGCTAGAAAAGAGGCTACTAGGATGTATTGTTCAATCAACTATGGGTAATTTTCCAACATGAGTCTCTAATTCAGTAAGAGATTCTGTTGTTGCTTTCATAAATGCTTTGGTGTTACCCTCGTATGATTCAAAATAAAAATAACTATGTGATCACATTCTTGATGCATTTCTTGTGGGCTTGGAGAAGGAATTCCTGTCATTCCATGTTCCTACTATGAAATCATATTTCAATTTTGTGGTTCAGTTAGCAAATGGAGAGGCTACAATAAAGTCTCTGGTCAAGAGAGCAATTGATATGGTGGTTAAGTTGTTTTCCGATGAAATCCACCTTGAAGATTTGAAGTTCATCTTGGGTTTTCTGGTTTTTGAATTGGGTGTGTATGGTGCTAACAAGTATGTTTTTGAAAAATCAATGGAGAATCCCTGGTCAAACACTAGTTCTAGAAATAATTTTTCTAGTTGTAAGTTAAAGTCTAATGTTCCTAGAAATAACTCAGAGGCTTTAGTCAATCCAATCAATCAGGGAGTTCATTCTACTGCAGTTGAGTGTGATGCCATATCAATAGATGATAGTGAGGATGATGGCACATTTGATGGAGAATTGAGTTGTAGGACAAAGAAGATGATAATGATGAGAGTAACAGTTAACGATCACTTGCATTAAAAGTTCACACATTCACATATCGTGGGAGAAACTGTATGGAACAACATTGGTAGTTCCATTACACATGTGATTTGATTGTTTCTAAGTGGTGTGGTTCTATTTTTGCAAGGGTGTGCCATAGGGGTTACAAAGTTGTTTACTCTTGTTTAAGTAATTTCTTCTATGATTGTGGAGCAAGAGGTGTAATAGGGACAATCTTCCTTTGTTTGAAGCCTCGTAAGTATGTTCCTTCCAACACTACATCATTGAGAGGGGATAGCAGCGTTGAACCATTCTTGCCTCTTCCATACGAGAGGGACCATATCCAGCCATCTGATAGTGACTATGATCTTGAGGATGATGGTTGCATGGAGAATGAGAAACCATTCAAGTTATCCATCCTTAAAGAGGAAGAGGATGAGTTTCTATCACTTTTTATTGATATGGATATTGAAGGCCATGTTTTGATTTTATGTAGACAACTTCTACCTAGTATTAATGTTATGAAACTAGCTCACAAAAATATAGAAAAGATAGATGAACACCCTAGAAATAAGCCTCTTCGAGGGGGCAACCTAATTTACATTACACAAATGAAAAATTCTTAGATGATACAAATACAAAACCTCCTTTCTATATAAAGGAATCTAAGACATAACAATAATAATGTAAGGGCACAATAATAACAATAGTGGGATTCTATGGGGCATAATAATAACAATATGGGGACTACATGGGCACAACAATATAATAAGGAGGTTGTAATAATAAAATTAAGGGGTTACAATAGTAGTATAAGGACCTAGCATGTCCCTCTCCTTCAAAAAGTGTTGTCCTCAATGCTTGAGTAGTTCTTGATGCTTCTGTATAAATTCTTGTCCTCCCATGTGGAATATTCTGCCGGTAAGCTCTTCCACTTGACAAGATACTCTAAAACTAATATATTTCATAGCTATTGATTTTTCAGTTCTATGCCTGCTTCAGGTTCCAATATTATTTTTCCTTCCTTGTCAAGTTTTCGCAATATTGTTTGAACTAGGATCTTCTGCAACTTTTGAATGATTTCACACTCCTTTAGGCATAGGTATATCTGTAAGGCCTGATGTTTGGAGGAACACTTCCTGGAATCAAATGAATAGCATGATCATGATCACGAATAGGTGGGAGGCCTTTGAGAGTCTCAAATACCTTGGAATGATTGTCCAAAACATTTTGGAGATCTGGAGAAATACATGATTTCGATGTGGGATCCTCTAGTGAACATAATTGTGGAATTATGCCCCATTGCTCTTTATTTAGAAGCTTTGTCATGCTGTTAGAGTTGATTATCTTTCCAGGTTTTCCTTTGATACCCCTCAATTCAACTTCCTTTCCTTCCCAAAAAAATTTCAAGAAGAGTTCTTGAAAATTAAAAGCTATCATACCCAAAGATTGTAGCCATTTGACTCCTAGTAAAACATCAGCAACCATTGGAATGGAAAGCATTGGGCTATTCAATACATATTCTCCCATGGATAGCTTGATATTATGGCACTTTCCAGAGCAATTTATGGTTACTCCACTTGCAACCATCACTTGACACTCTGGTGTTGGATATAGGAAGTAATTCAATTCCTTGGCTATCTTACAATGAATAAAATTATGGGTATTGCCTGAATCAATCAACACTATTACCTTTTTCTTCTTGATATGTCCTTCTATCTTGATAGTTTAAGGAGTGGTAATTTCTTCAAATGCATTACAAGATATGGTCAGATTGATTTCTTGAGACTCGATGTGATCTTTCAGTTCTTGAACATTTTTCTTCTTGATATGTCCTTTTATATTGATAATTTGAGGAGTGGTAATTCCTTCCAATGCATTACAAGATATGGTTGGATTCATTTCTTCTTTATCGATGTGATCTTTCACTTCTTGAACCTTTTTCTTCTTGATATGTCCTTCTATCTTGAAAGTTTTAGAAGTGGTAATTATTTCCAATTCTTTACAAGATATGGTCAGATTCATTTCTTCTTTCTCAGGGGTTGGTTCCTGGTGTATATACTCTTCTTTTGATGTTTCTTGATCCTTTTCTTCCTCCTCTCCACAATCAATGTAAAATAATTTCTTCTTAGCACACTTATGACCTTTAATGTATTTGTTATCACAATTGTAACAAATCCCTTTTTTTCTTTTTTCTTCCAATTTTTGGTGTAACCCTTGTAGGTTGTGGAAGGCTAGGAGAAACAACACTTCCATATTTATAGCTATGAGGGGTACACTTCCTTGTTGCCATAATTTTGTTTTCCACTTTGTAACAAAGCCCTTTTTCTCTTTTTTCTTCCAATTTTTGTGGTGTAACCCTTGTAGGTTGTGGAAGGCTAGGAGAAACAAAACTTCCATCTTTATAGTTGTGAGGGGTGGACTTCCTTGTTGCCACAATTTTTCTTTCAACTTTGTAACAAAGCCCTTTTTCTCTTTTTTCTTCCAATTGTTGTGGTGTTGCTCTAAAGAAGGTGTTTCTCTTTGTATCCTCATAATGTGCTATCATTTCCTCTGTGAAAATTGACCACATAACAAGTTGTCTACGTGAACAAAGCCCTTTATACCATAGAAATTGATCCCGTTCTAAATATGAAGATGCAATACATACCTTTTGTAACAATGGTACACCATGTAGATCAAAATATTTCTCCATCTGTAGTATCCAATTTACTAGATCCTTTCCATCAGACTTCCTCATATTGCCTTTTCCTGATTTAGGGAGCTCGATATTGAAATGAATGTAACCCTCTACTTTCAGATCTCAAAGTTCAGAAATTATCTCCTGCAGTAGCCCTCTGAGTCCTCTTTCTAACCCCACAAGTCTAATCAGAATTTGATTCTCCAAGAAAGAGTTATGCCTAATCTACTAATATGACTTGATTATATGATGTTTCAGTAGAGTGAACTTGTACGACATGCCACGTGTCACTGTTTCGAACTTCGGATCAGAAAACTATGCACAAAAAACTACATTCCATCCTCTTTCTGTAACTTCTTACGAAATTTCAATTTGTTGCTCAGAGAGAAAGTTATGGTGATTTTCCCAAGGTCACCTTTTTAGGATTTAATTCAGGAGTATGCAAAAATCCTAACTTCCTCAGATCATATATCTGAAACTATAGTGAGACAAGATCTGAAATTCGGATGCGTGGTTCATTAATATTTCTTCTCAAATGAGTTTTTTTATCTTTTGAAATGTCGCAGAAAAAACGTTATAGCGCAAATACCACGATGACCTGTTTGGAGCAGCAAAACCCTAGAATCCAAAGCTCCGATACCAAATGTTATAAAACTAGCTCACAAAAAGATAGAAAATATAGATGAATGCCTTAGAAATAAGCCTCTTCGAGGGGGAAACCTCATTTACATTACACAAATGAAAAATTCTTAGATGATACAAATGACAAGACCTCCTTTCTATATATAGGAATCTAAGACATAACAATAATAATGTAAGGGCACAATAATAACAATAGTGGGCTTCTATGGGGCATAATAATAACGATATTGGGACTACATGGGCACAACAATATAATAAGGGGGTTGTACTAATAACAATAAGGGGTTACACTAGTAGTATAAGGACCTAACAATTAATGTGGCTAGCCATTCAATATTTATAAAAATATGAGAGGATAGTTTTGGGTGATGACAAGGTTTTTTCTTACACTTTGGATCTTTTGCAATTGAGAAAGGCATATAAAAATGGAACTTTGGACATGAAGATTAAAAAACAGATATTCTAATGCAAGGGAACTTAAATCACATCTTTCTAGTGACTTTATTATCAATATTTGATTACTATAAATGACAAAGGCAGGCATGCAACACGAGAAGGTGACAAAGTAACAATATTTGATGTGAAGCAACTTATTGGACAACCAAATTTTGTGTGTATGACAACAAAGAAGAATAATGTTAAGTCTCTTTCTAGAAATTCATTTTGCTTTGAACTAGTTCGTCTCATTTTCAACCCTTCAAATGAAAACTATTTGGCTGTAGTTGGGTACGAAGAATGCTAAATTATCACTGTCATTTCTCGAGGGGAAATAAAAGATCGTCTTGCAATTGGTATTTCTTTGAAAGGTGCCTACATCCAAAAAAGAACCTGGCTTCCTGGTTCTCAAGTTTAACTCATGGTAGTCACCAACACATTTGTGAATATCTATGACTTGCCCCAAGACAACATTAGCCCTATGCATTATTTTACATCATTTCAAGATTCGATCATAGATGTAGTATTGGTACCCATCTTATATAACTGACTAGTTGTTATCGTACTGTCAAAACATGGGATGTTGCATAGGAAAAAAATAGGAGCAGAAGGTTACACTGGAGCTCAAGTTTTGATAGAGACTATCTAGGCCCAGGGTAGAGATGTGCAGTCAAAAGGTATATCTTTGTGTTTCAAAATAGGCTACAAATTACTTTTCCTCTCTTATCATAACGGTTCAACATTGATTGGACAACTGAATCTAGAAGGCACATCTATTTATGAAGTATCAAGTGTTCTTGAGTGTGATCAAGATGGTCAGTTAAGGCATGCTCGGCTACATCATTGGAAGAAGTTGCTTAATGGCAGTGGTTTTTTTGTCAGTCTATCTAGTTCAAAGTCAAACTCTCCACTCACAATGTCTCTTGGTCCTATAGAGCTATCTTCACAACTTTTGCAATTGTTTGGAAATTCATCTTCTCCATGGGTTGGAACTACAACTTATAACATGCCTCTCTTTAAGGACAACAATACTTTTTTTTTTACATGATGATGGTAGTTTGAAAATATTCTCATTTGGAATGGGAAGTGGAACTTAAGGTTCAAAGTTACAGAGATATGATTGTAGAATTAATTCAAAATAGGTGAAAAATTTAGGTCCTAACATCCTCAAGAATAAATCAAATGCTGGGATCAACCTAGAATTTCCTCTATATTTCTTTGAAAAGACAAATTGCATTACTACAAATATTAATCTTGGAGTGAAATTATTCAAAACAATGATTCAGAAGGTGTTAAGGTGAATTTAGAATCACGAGAAGGCTTGCTAGAGAGCCCCATCCCTACTGGATGTAAGGTTTATGCATTTTTTATTCAATCGTTTTTTTTTTTTAATAATTAAATCATAGTTTGCCTTGTTATGGTGTAGCTCATGTTTTTCCATTGAAGAGGAAGTTCTTTGATGCTAGTACATGATGAATGAAGTAGTTGTAAAATTAGAAACTTGAGTAGATTTTGATCAAGAGTTATGGATACTTGTGGTGATTTGTCTATGATTGCATATTTGCAAATAATTGTGTTTAATTCCAATCCATACATTATAATGGTAGGTTGTCATGTTAATGTGGGAAATACATCAACAAGTCACCATTACAGTTACTATGTGGCTCTTGTTGTTCCATCCCATCAAGCCCTTGAAAGTTGGACTTAGAAAGAAGGAATTTTTTACAAGGATTTTGTTGACCTGTGTTAGAAGAGTGAAGTAATTAAAGAAGTTCAAAGCTCAATTTTACAAGTATATTATGTTGCCCACCAATTTTGCTTCATTATACATTTGTAGTAATATTAACTCTGTTTTTCTATAGTACTCATCATATCTTCCAATTCATATTTTCTGTTGCACATGAAACATGCTCTGTGATATAATAATGAAATAATTGATTTGCGAGGAAAAGCTATAAAAGGTTTCATGGAGACATTTCATGAAAAATGATGGAATTGTCATTTTAATGACAACTTGTTGACAAAATAAAAGGAGATCACTTTATGTCCATTGAGAGTGGAAAAAAGAAATAATATATATTAGGACTAATGGGTTGATCGTAAGAGAGTATTAATTCTTATGGTTTGTGGAAAATGTTTATGAGTATTAGGATCCAAAGATATTAGGGTTGTCTTGGTTTTTGAAACATATATTTTTCATGATGTAAATGAATATAAAAGATGAAAATCAAGTGGGTGCATTTGGTCAGATATAGTAGAAGGAGGTGTAAATGGCATAGTTTTAGAAACAATTCCAAAATTCCATTTGTTTGGCATATCTAACATTTTTGGTGGGTATGTGGAGATAACATGCGAAAATGATACTATGGAGTACAACTAGTTGGGGATCAACTTATTTTTGTTTTTTGGACTTAGAAAGGAGAGGCAAGGCCAAGATGCAACTAGTCAATCATTATGTTAGTAGGAGGTTTACTTTCCTCTGGACCATAAGGATCATGAGATATTGGGGCATGTTACCTACCCACATGTATGGGTAACCATAGGAGAATATTTTTCTTCCATGATGCAATTTTATAGCGAGTTGTCATACATGATTTATTATATGTTGTCTCTTTATTTCTATTTGTTTTCACAAGTTATCTACGAACTAGCATTTTTAGCATGTAAATTATTTGGCATGATTGTGCTTAAGATTTTCCTGAAGTTTGAATACAAAGTTCCCAAGGTGTTATTTTCTATGGTAATGTTTTATTTGCTTTGTTTATACAGGTCATCTCGCCACATAGTGGCCACTATTGCCCAACTGAAGAAAAGTTGTTCGAGTTTCATGCATTTCTGGGGAAGAATGACATTGACATCGTTGATGTTGAGCTATATGTCATATAAATCCTTTATAGTATACTTTAGTTTATATTCCAATGTTCTTCGTCTTTCATGTCTTATACTTTGCATTGTATCTTCTTTCATTTTCAGAAGAGGAACTCAATATTGAATATAAGAAGCATGAATTGAAGAAATAGGAGAACAATAACAATGGAGAAACAAATGCAGAAAGAGATAAAGAAGAGAACCAATCTAGTGATACTCTTAAGGTTAATATCCCACATAAGACACACACATGCAAACTAATGGTCAAGTATTTAGAGTTGGTGAATTCACCTGCAAAGCCTTGGCAATACAGTGATGATGTTTTGGAGTGATGAACCAATATTTGATGTGTAAAAAGTAGTCCAACCAATATCAAATTCAAGAATCATATTTTAATACTTAGCATTTCATACAATATAATTTATGAGGTTGAAATTATTTATGGTTGTACTTTATATTATTTAGTATTGTAATTAACATATGTAACTTTGCGTTTTCATATTAGATGATCATGCACATTGTATAACATTTTTTTTTTTTTATTTACTTGCAAATTCATACTAATTAGTTTATGTTGATTAATAATGAACACATAAAATCAATCTAAAAGTACTAAATTAATTTATATTGATTAATGATGAACATAAATAAAATGAATATATAACGACTAAGTTAGTCATTTATACTGATTATTAGTTAAAGTAAATGAAATGAATATAAATTACTAAATTAGTCATTATATAATGGATATTCAACTAGCAAAAAAGATAAATGACTACTGCAAATGATAAATTTGTTATTACAAATGACGACTAAATTTTGCATATATACGACTATTAGTAGCTAATTTACAATATGTTATAACATGACCAAAATTTATTCATATTTCTTTGGTCATTAATTGGTTTCAAATGATAACTAAAATTTTCATGTATATGACGATTAGTAGCTAATTTCTAAAATCTTATAACATGACCAACATTTTGGCCATATTTCTTTTGTCATTAATTGGTTTCCTCGGGTGATCATGTAGTAGTATATTTTGTTATTTATTTGGTAATTAACTGTGACAATTAATGACTAAATCAATGAATAAATTAATGATCAAATTTATGACTAAATATACTACATGATAAATTGAGATAACCACTTAATGATTAAGCTAAATACAACTAAAAGTTGTTCGCACTATAAGACAATGTAAATTAGCCACTATTAGTCACTGACTGAAAAATGGTCATTTATATGCAAATTTTAGTAATATTTTTTGTAACTAATTAGCCATTTTGTACTAGTGTTCATGCACTCCATCAATTTCTCAACTTGACCTATGAAGATTCTATAGACGAGGATAAGTTACCTACTTGTCAGGGAGATATCAATTGACCAATGACAGAATTTATATTTTTAGAATTAGATATTTAATTTTAGAAAATATTTTAATTTTATTGTTTTAAGCATTATCTTATATTTTGAGATATATCATATTTTTTCAATTATTTATACAACCTCTTGCATCGGTGTAAGGGGTTGAGAAATTGTGAATACTACAAACTTGTATTTTTGAATAAATTTTGAAGTAACAACTTTTTTGAAGACCATTTTCAGTTTTAATCTGTAATAAGCTATGATATTTATTTTTGGACATCTCTTTAATTACTTAATGGATGCATCTCATATTGTTATTCAACTAGTGATATTTAATTCTAAATGAATATTTTATTTTTGTGTTAAACATTTCTTATCACATGTTACAGTCAACATGCGTTTTTCAACATAGGTTTATGAATTGTTAATTTTCATTATTGCTTGATCATTGGAATCTGATATTCAAAAGATAGGGTTTTTATTTTCTCTTGTTTTCAAGATAAATGTTCTCTTATTTGTTTTATTTAATGCATGCATATATGTTCTAGAAAATAAAAACAAATTGTTTGAATAGGATGAAAACCTGAAAAAAATAAAAAAATTTAGAGTTTTTTTATTTTTATTTTTTGTATTAAAACTCCTTCAAAACTTATCTTTGTGGTTATTTGGACCCAAAATGCAGTTAGGATTGGAAATTACATGATATTTAATGTGGTATTTTGGTCATTTTAATCCTTTAACTCATGTTGTTTAAACTGATCCCATCATACTAACAGCTTGTTATATTTTTGTAGATAATTGTAAATATTAGAATATATCATATATTTTCGCTAGATTAATGACTGTTATAATTTTTTTTTTTTTTTTTCATTTTAGTTTAAGTTAATACAGGAAACAGGGCCTTTCAGGGGAGTATACGACAATCTAAGAAAAAAGGGTCTAATTGGGACCCCGATCGGGCAAATACTCATTCATTGCAGGACGAATTCTTCCGCGTATCAACAAATTGTTAATATAACCCCATTATAATCACTAAATTATAAATCAACTCATAAAGTTTATAATACTTCCATGGGAGTTATTTAATATAAGAAAACAAATTCTTTGATATAAATAACAATGTGGTAAGATTTTAAGGCTAATCTCTATGATGTATAGTAGAGATGTTACAATAATATATTTTGGATTAATGGTAAGCTCTTAATAGGGTGGAGGATGTTCTGAAAGATTACAAATAACTTATGACTCAATTATAAAGTTTTAGTCAATCTTATTCCATTGAATTTAGTTTTGTTTTGCTAAGATGATGTGAATGTTTCACCATAAGGGAATTGAAATCATGCAAGTTGTAATAACATAAAGAATTCATGTTCAATGGAGATAATGATGCATCTAGAATGAGAGTTGGTGCCAAAGACACTTGGAAATTTTTTCTCAAAGTTTATGACAAATTAATGATTCTCCTATTAATATTCAAGTTTATTGTTATGATATGATAGAATATGTAATGAATTTATTTTGGGCTCAATACCAACATATGTTGTCACATGGATACATTCTAAGGTAGTCAAACACGGTGAATAACAAAAATGTTTGTTTGCATGGTTGGCACTATAGTCACACTAGTTTTGTCTGCTCTTCTTACTTTAATGGAGAGCCTTTTGACATGGAAACCATATATAATTTTACTAGAAAAAGAGTAAGAGTATCCGTTTAACATACGCAAGAAAATGAGATATTTGATGCCTCCTCATTTATTTATGGATATTTCATCAAGGTGGAGAGCATAAAAGGCATTGAATTGACTCTACCTTTGTGGTTTTCATAGAGGGAAAAATAAGGCTTGTTTTCTCTTAAGGTTCAACATAAAAAAAATTATTAAAATCCTAATATGATGGAATTGTAACTGGAATATAATTTCTTCTACATTGAATCGCCTAGGGATCAATTATTACATTTTAAGATCATAAAAATTGGAAATCACCATCACGTCCTTTATTTTGGTCAATTCGATGGGTTTTCAAATGAATTTATAAGAAATACCAATTATTTTTATGAGGCAAAGTGAGGTGTTCCAATGAAGCAGATAGGGAATCACATCCATTGAACCTAAGGCAAACTCAAATATTCCATTGAACTTTGCTCTGCTCAGTTTATTGCATATGTGCATTGAAGGGGTTTGCAATTGTATACCAAACATTTTCTAGCATTGTTATTGTTTCATATTAAATAATAAAATTATTTAAATCCATTTAGCTTTAATCCTTACCTAATGCCAATCTTCAAGATTAATATTAATAGCCAGTCCTCTTCTAGATAGGAAGAATGGCATCGAACAACCCATCCAATGACCCCTTGTCAGGAGGAGTTGTGTTAGGTTACAATAAACATATTAGACAACATTCTAAGGGGTCTTCTGGGTGTACTACATGTACACATTTGATTGCTGGTTAACATGTTCAACACTACACTATAAATTCTGTTAGGTCCCTATAATACTAGTGATGCCCCCATTAATATTGTAGTTGTATCCCTTATTAATATTGTTGTGCCCATATTGTCCCCATATTGTTATTAATGTGCCCCATAGAATCCCTCTATTGTTATTTTTGTGCCTTTATATTATTATTGTTAGGTCGTCTTGGTTATATTGTGACCCCTTAGACTCCTATATATATAAAGGAGGTTTTGTCATTTGAGTCACCCAAGAATTGTTCATTTGTGTAATGTAAAGGAGGTTGCCCCCTCGAAGAGGCTAAATTCTAAGGCGTTGATCTATCTTTTCTATCTTTTTGTGAGCTAGTTTCATAACATTTGGTATCAGAGCTATGGATTCTACGGTTTTGCTGCTCCAAATAGGTCATCGTGGCATTTTAACTATAACTTTTTTTCTGCGATGTTTCAGAAGCAAAAAAAAACCCAGTTGAGACGAAATCACACTGAACCTCGGGTCCTAATTTCAGAGCTTTTTGTGCTACATTTGCGGAGATATGATCTATGGAAGTTGGCCTTTTTTGCAGACTCCTGAATTAAATTCCAAACAGGTGATCTGGGGAAAATCGTCATAACTTTCTCTTTGAGGATCAGATTGAAATTTTGTAAGAAGGTGCAGAGAGAGGACAGACTGTAGTTTCTTTTATATATTGTTGAGAGCCAAAGGTCGAAGCAGTGACACGTGGCACTTCATACAAATTCGCTCTTCTGGAAAGGTCTATAATAAGGTAATCTTGGGAGATTGTGCATAACTCTTCCTTGGAGAATCCAATTTGGATTAGACTAGTGGAATTGGAAAGAGGACACAGAGGGCTACTACATAGCCTAATTTCAGAACTGGATGATTCGAAATTGCAGAGATACATCAGATTCAATATCAAGCTCCTACAAAGTGAAAAGATGCGTGTAGTTTTTTTTTAAATTTTTGCATAAGCTTGGTGTGAAAAATTAGTTTGAAGGAATTCAAAGGGTATAGTAAAGCATTATTATTGGTAATTGATGCCCCGAGGAAAGAAAATGCAAACACCTAGTAAGCAACCTGAAAGCTCTAGCATGACTCATGAAGAAGAGGAAGAAATGCAACATGATATATCAAAATTACGAGACCAAGTGCAACAAGTGTCACTTGCACAAAAGGTAACAAAATCTAAGATTTATGGTTTAAAGAAAGATGTAGAAGCTAAGATGGATGATTTAAAGAAAGGTGTAGAAGCTAAGGTGGATTGTTTCAAGAAAGGCATAGAAGCTAATATGGATGGCATGGAAGCTAAGATGAATGGCATGGACACTAAGATGAATGACATGGACGCTAAAATGGATGGCATGGATGATAAGATGGACGAATTGAAGATAAATTTGAATAAGTTGCTATAAGAAATGGTCACTAATGGTGAAAGGGTAGTAAAGGAAACTCATGATGAGAACAAAAGAAATATTAATCATGATTCCATAGACTCTAATGTTGGATCGAAGACCCACCATATTCCAAAAATCGTTATGAGGAAGTTTGATGGTAGGGATCCCGCAACATGGATATTACAGATGGAGCAATTTTTTGATCTCAATAATGTGTAAAACACACAAAAGGTATGTATTGAAACTTTATATTTGGAACCAAATCAGTTTGTATGGTATCAATGGCTTTGATCTCCCAAACAAATTATCACTTGGCAATTTTTATGGAAGAATTGACAACACATTATGAGGATACAAAAAGCAACACTTTTTTTAGCCAATTGATAAGTCTCAAACAAAAGGGTTCAATAATGGAGCACATTGAGGAGTTCCAAAATTTGAACATAAGGGTAAAAAATATTCCATAGGAGCATAGTATTGATGTGTTCATAGGGACTTTAAAGGATAATATCCAACATGATGTTTGCCTTTGGGAACCGATTCATTAGAGAAGGCATTCAGGATAGTAAGAAAAATGGAAAGCAAAATTATGTATCCAGGAAGCATACCACTCACAAATATAAAGATGGAAGTGTTGTTGCCCCTAGCTTTTCACAACCTATAAGGTTGACACCACAACAATTGGAAGAAAAAAGAGCAAAAGGGATTTGTTATAGTTGTGATAGCAAATACACTAAATGTCATAAGTGTGCTGAGAAGAAATTATTCTACATAGATTGTGAAGAGGAAGAAGAAAAGGAGAAAGAAAGGTCAAAAGAAGAGGATATACTCTAGGAACAAAGCCTAGATAAAGAAGAAATGAAGCCGACCATATCTTGTAATTCATTGGCTGGAATTACCACTCCTCAAACCATCGAGATAGAAGGACAAATCAAGAAGAAAAAGGTAATAGTGTTGATTGATTTAGGAAGTACCCACAATTTTATTCATTGTAAGATAGCAAAAGATTTGAATTAATTTCTATATCCAGACCCAGAGTTTCAAGTGATGGTTGCAAATGGAGGAACGATAAATTGCTCTGGAAAGTTCCATAATATCACGCTATCAATGGGAGAATATGTATTGAAAAGCCCAATTCTTTCCATTCCAATGGGAGGTGTTGATGTTGTACTAGGAGTCCAATGGCTACAATCCTTGGGTACAATAGCTTTTAACTTTCACGAACTTTTCATGAAATTTTATGCGGAAGGAAAGGAAGTTGAATTAAGGGGAATTGCAGGGAAACCGGGAAAGATAATAAGCTCTAACGGTATGACAAAGCTTCTAAAAACGGAAAAACGAGGTGTAATTGCACAATTATGTTCGCTAGATGTTTCCACATAAAAATCATCTATTTATCTAGATCTCCAAAAAGTCTTGGACAATCATTCCAAGGTATTTGAGACTCCCAAAGTTCTCCCACCTATTCGTGATCATGATCATGCTATTCATTTGTTTCCAGGAAGTGTTCCTGCAAACATCAAGCCATATAGATATCCCTATGCACAAAAGAGTGAAATTGAACTTATGGTTGCAGAAACGCTTGAGGCTAGTATAATTCAACCTAGCCAAAGTTATTTCTCTGCTCCAGTAGTATTGGTGCACAAGAAGGATGGATCATGGTGCATGTGTCCAAATTATAGAGAGCTCAACAAGCTCACTATTAAAGAAGATAAGTTTCCCATTCCTGTCATTGATGAATTATTGGATGAATTGCATGGATCAATTTACTTCACCAAGTTAGATCTTCGTTCAGGATATCATCAAATTAGAGTGCAGACTCAAAACATTTCGATAACAAAATTTAGAACTCATGAGGGTCACTATGAGTTTTTGTTCATGCCTTTTGGCCTTACCAATGCACCTTCTACATTTCAAGGTTTGATGAATTCCATTTTCAAACCCTTCCTTAGAAAATTTGTGTTAGTATTTTTTGATGATATACTAATCTACAACAAGTCTTGGAAGGATCATGTTGAACACGTTGACAGGGTGCTACAACTATTGGAGGAGAAATAATTATATGCAAAAAGATCCAAATGTTTCTTTGGAGTACAAGAGGTGGAATATCTGGGTCATATTGTATCTCATGAAGGAGTTAAGGTAGACCCTAGAAAAATTAAAGCCATTAAGGAATGGGAAATCCCCACATCCATAAAGCATTTGCAAGGATTTCTCGGGTTGACAGGGTATTATCACAAGTTTGTTAAGAATTATGGGAAAATAGCAGCACCTCTAACAACATTGTTGAAGAAAGATGCATTTTCATGGACTCCAGAAGCAACAAAGGCCTTCGAATATCTTAAAGAGGCAATGTGCCGAGCACCGGTGTTAGCTACACCAGACTTCACAAAAACCTTTATTGTGGAATGTGATGCTTCCAGAAATGGAATTGGTGCTGTTTTAATGCAAGTTGAAAGACCCATTGCTTTCAAAAGTCGTCCAATCAAGGGAAAGTATTTACACAAAGATATTTATGAGAAGGAAATGTTGGCAATACTACATGAACTTAAGAAATGGCGACCCTACCTAATGGGAAGACACTTCAAGGTAAAAACGGATCATGATAGTCTTAAATACTTTTTAGAACAAAGATTATCCTATGAAGAACAACAAAAATGGGTCACAAAGATGTTGGGTTATGACTTTGAAATCATATACAAAAAAGGGAAGCAAAATGCTGTGGCAGATGCACTCTCAAGAAAGGATGAGGATGTGGAAGCATTGTTGTGTGCCTTTCTATTATCCAACCAGATTGGATAAATGAAGGGAGGAATGGAAGAATGATAAAGAAGTGTGAGAACTTATTCGAAAGTTACAAAAAGATTCCAGTACATCTGATACATTTAGTTGGAAAAATGATTTGTTATGGTACAAAGATCGCCTATACCTCTGTAAGAATTCCCAACTCAAACAAAAGATTCTTCTCGAATTGCACGCTTCTCCCTTAGGAGGGCACTCAGGATTTTAAAAAACTTACCACAGGGTTAAGAAGGAATTTTTTTGGGATGGCATTAAATTGGATATTCAAGAGTTTGTGGCAGAATGTTTGGTATTCCAACAAAATAAAGCTGAAACAATTAAGACACCATGTCTATTACAACCTTTTTCCATTCCAAGCCAACATTGGGAGGAGGTTTCAATGGATTTTATCATAGGTTTACCCAAGTTTTAGTGAAAGAGTGTCATCATGGTGGTAGTTGATAGACTTACCAAGTATGCACACTTTTGTGCATTATCACATCCATTTAAAGCCAGTACAGTTTCTACGGCATTTATGGAAACAATTCGAAAGCTACATGGAAACCCAAAGATTATTTTAAGTGACAGAGATCCCATTTTTACAGGAAATTTTTGGATATAATTATTTTCTTGTCTTGGTACTCAGTGAGCTCATAGCTCATCTTATCATCCTCAATCTGATGGGCAAATGGAGATAGTAAACAAATGTTTGGAAGGATATCTTCGTTGCTTTGTATCTGATAAACAGACATAATGGGTCAAATGGTTGCCTCTGGCTGAATGGTGGTATAACACTTCCTTCCATACTACAACAAAAATGACCCCATTTATGGCACTTTATGGATATCAACCACCATCTATCACATCTTATTTAAGAGAAAATTCTAAGGTTCAAGTAGTGGAACATCACATCGAGCATCAACAAGAAGTCTCCAACTATTAAAGGATAACCTCGTGTTGGCGCAGAATAGAATGAAACAACAAGCAGATCAACATCGCAGTGAAAGAAGTTTTGATGTAGGTGATTGGGTATTCCTATGGCTACAACCATATAAAAAATGTCCCTCAAGCAAGCTAAGAAGGATAACAAATTGTTACCAAAGTATTATGGTCCGTACAAGGTGTTTCAAAAGATTGGTACTATGGCATACAAATTGAAGCTTCCTGCAGCTTCTCAGTGCACCCAGTTTTCCATGTTTCATGTTTAAAGAAGGTTATAGGTGACAAGCTCCCAGTTCAAACAATATTGCCAGAACTTGATGAGGAAGGAAAAATTATATTGGAACTGGAAGCAGCCATAGAAATAAGAACTCAACAACTACAAAATCGATCCATTTTAGAGTATCTCATCAAGTGGAAGAACTTATCCGCTGAAGATTCCACATGGGAGGATGAGAATTTTATACAAAAGCATCCAGAACTACTCAAGCGTTGAGGACAACACTTTTTTGAAGGAGAGGGGCATGTTAGGTCCCTATAATACTAGTGATGCCCCCATTAATATTGTAGTTGTATCCCTTATTAATATTGTTGTGCCCCTATTGTCCCCATATTGTTATTACTGTGCCCCATAGAATCCCTCTATTGTTATTTTTGTGCCTTTATATTATTATTGTTAGGTCGACTTGGTTATATTGTGACCCCTTAGACTCCTATATATAGAAAGGAGGTTTTGTCATTTGAATCATCCAAGAATTGTTCATTTGTGTAATGTAAAGGAGGTTGCCCCCTCGAAGAGGCTAAATTCTAAGGCGTTGATCTATATTTTGTATCTTTTTGTGAGCTGGTTTCATAACAAATTCAATGTTTAACATGTGAATAATCTTATTTGACACAATTTTAATGTGAAAAATTATTGTTGTTGATAAGTGCACATGTCTCACTTGAGGTTGGCGGTAATTATTTGAGTACTCTACCTCCAAGAAGAAACCAATTGTCTGATAAAGTGGGTTTAAGTAAAATCTAAATATAAATCTTGAAGTGAGATACATTAGAGAAATTTTGAGGTCTAAAATGGGCCTCAAAACAAAAATGTACAACCAAAATCAACTTTGTAGGAACCAATATGATTCAATATGATGATGTCAATTATGGGGGATGATTCACCATTTTTGGACTAAAAAAGTAAATAGATTAAAAAAAATAAAAAATAAAAGAGCTATTTTTTCAACTCATATTTTCAACTTGTCTCCCTATGGTTTTACTCAAATTTTAAACGAGAGCAGTCATTAGATGTAAAATTTAATTCATCATCCAAGGAGTACCCATGTTTCATACTTTTGATGGACCCTAGTACATAAAAAATGAGAAATACAAGGAAAACAAGATTTCAATCACATTTTTCATGTAGTAGGGTCCATCTAAAGTATAAAACATGTGTACTCCTTGGATGAGGAATTTAATTTTGCATCCAACGAGTGCTCCCGCTCAAAATTTGAGTAAAACCTTAGGGAAATAAGTTGAAAATACGAGTTAAAAAAGTAGTTTTTTTTTTTTTTTCCCTCTTAAATTTGACGATGTTATATAATATTATTTTATTATTTCCATTATTATTCTATAATATTCCTTAGGAGACCCATTTTAGACCTCAAATTTTTTCTAATGATTTTCATGTAAATTTTATAACCCTTGCATATAGATCTGTTGACAGGGCTTCAGGAATGAGTAGAAATGATTCTAATGGGTCTACTTTGCATGGTAGAGGTACACGTTCGATTTATAGTTAACATGTTCAAGTCTAGACAATATATAAATTTAATATTTAACATGTGAATACTTTCTTCTTTCACACACATTTAATGTGAAAAAATATTGTCATTCATAGGTGAATGTTGTCAGCATGAGGATGGCCATGTTGATTTTCAGTGAGTTGTCTAGGAAAATTCATGTGACGAGCATACTTAAAACTTGTTCAAGATATTTTTAATGTAAACATTTATCTCATATTTCATAGTTATGCACGATTGGAAATTTGATGTTTTGTACAAGGCATAATAGCTATGACTTTATTTCCTCAAAAGGGGATAATCGTTCTCCGAATGACGACTCAGAGAAAGAGAGAGTTCATGGACCAGGTAATGTTAAATGTACACATTTTTTAATACAAATTGTCCAAGTGAAATTAATTTATATTTAAATAATATGTGAACATCTATCATGTTACAGGTTTTGATCATGCTCCTATGGGACATCATTGTGGTGGGAGAGGTCATATGGCTCAACAATATGCCCACAATCAAATCTACGAACCTATTTACGCCCATCCTTGAGGTGTTCCAAAGGAGGTGCCTTAGGAAGACACCATATCCACTCTTACTCTTGATGACTTGAAGGTGAATTTAGCAAGATTTCAGAATGAGCTAGAAAATAGCAATCTCTATAGCTCTACTAGAGTTTGTCTTCAAACACTTTTCAATAGTTTGGAGTATCTCATAGAGGCGTATTATGGGGTTGGAAAAATGATCAAGGTTTTTGATGACATGATACATAGCACAACAAAATTAGTTATGGGTAGACACTCCTTTAAAGAAGTGAAAGAAAGGGTCACTAAAGAAATGAACTTCTTGTTGTTTGACTTGAAGCCAGAACATAAAAATCGTTTGAAGGTTGCAATATTTAATGATCCTAATATTGCACCATTTCTTTTTCAAAATTTCCTATATGCATATGGCAAGTTCCCCAATAATGATGAAGTACCACAATATTTCGTGAGGATGTTGTACGCCAAGTTTTGAGAACACATGGATCCCAATTATACGAATATAGGATTATTATTCTATGGAGTTGAGAATCGTATTAAATATGAGTGACTTTATCTTATGAGAGATGTTACATTTATGGCTCCAGAACCTTGTTTAACACCTCAACCACCTAGAGCTGTTGCATTTCAGGATGAGTTAGATGTTACATCCATCATATGAGCTCAAGGAAAGGAGAAGATTAGGGAGGTTGTTCAGGTTGTTTTGTGAGTAGTGTTAGTTGGATTAGGAAAGAGGAAGCGTTTAGAGAGTGAGAAGAAAATTACACTATTTCTTGATGTTCTAGATGAGGTTTTGAGAGATATGGATCAATCAGATCTCGAGGGATATGGAACATCTTGTAAAGATAATGTGGAATGATCCTTGGCTCGCGATAGTTAAAGCATTTCCGAGGAATGTTCAAGGAAGCTATGATTAATGAGATACAAAATCACACTTACAAGATTAACTATAATTCATTTCTACATATAAATTTATTATGTTGAACTATATATACATTTTATCTCCAAAAATCACTTATATATTTATTCGAACTTACGCATTTTTCATCATTTTTGAGTGGGGAAATACTTAAATTAGTGGAACAATTTCCGCTTAATGAACTCGTTGATGTACATATGCCCCAGGTACTACCATGTATATAGATTGTTTTCTTCAAATTGTGAATGAATTGAAGTCACATAAATTTTATGGTGTTTCTCATACATTGTATGTTCACCTTTTAGGTTAGTGGCAGACATGAAAGAATCAATTAGGAAAATGAGCCCCAAGGAGATGGTACAAAATCTCTACAAGATGGTATTTTCATACCCTAGTAGCCTATTATCCATCCAGTTGTTTGGACAAACTTTGATTAATATTTATTGTAAGCTCTAATTAATGTTATGTTCTTTTGGAACTCCCATATATGACATGTTTGGTAATTTGTTAATTTCTTTTTATTAATTAAATTTTGTTCTTGCAGTTTAATTGGAGCTCTCTCAAGGGACGTGCATAATGAGTTCATGCTATAAGGGTTTTTCATTTTATTTTAAGGATAAAAGTATAGTTTCCCATGTTGCATTAGGTGATCCATTGGTCTATCAAGATCTCATAGATGCATGGTTGCAAGCCAATTGTTCTGTGACATTCATTTTATATTATAGTACTCACATTTAAAATCAATGTTTATGTTTATAAGTACTCTTTTGGGGGGTTATATACCCTAGTAGCATTTAACACTTTGTGGATTATGAGTGCTTTTGGTATCATAATGTAAAGTTCACCACATCCTCATTTGTTTGATGAGGAATCATTTAATATATTTGTGTAATCACATATCTCCATTGAAAGAAAAATTGACACTCTATAAGTGATAAATTAGCAATTATTACCAAATGGATGAATTAGCATTGGAATTAGATGGAAGGCATGCATGGTGTAGATTAACATCATTTCCATATTTTCCCACCTAGATCTTAAATTTATCTATTTTAGGCTAATTTGATTCTTTTGTCTTCTTTTGCTTGTGAGGAAGTTTTAGATTTTCATAAACATATCTTATCTTGCGAGAAAACTCCAAGGAGTAAAATATATATCCCAAAATAAGATAAAATTTCTAGTTGTCCATATTACCCATGATACTATGTGTGGTAATACTTTGTGCTCACTTTCATCCACTATTTCTGTAGTATGATAGAGATTGTCAATTTATGGGGTTGCTACAAATGTGTTTTAACCTAACTAGTGATGTTTTATAGACATATGGATGGCTCAATTGGAGTGGGTTCTTGTAATTTGATGGAGTGCTAACATAACAATTACCTAGGAGGTTGTTATTATATGTTTGATTGACGCATTGTTGCACACAAATGGAGTAGTTGGTTTTGATTAGGAGAGGTTCCTACCTAGGAGGATTATTTCACTTCAGCGTATGTCAATTGTAGATTCCAAAATATTTTAGAAATCAAGTGGACATGAGCAGAGTCAAATAATTCATTTTCTCATGCATGTTCGATTTCTAAAATATTTTGGAATATGCAATCGACATAGGGTGTTTAGAGATGTCATTGAGCATTACATTCATAGCCTTACTTTTTGAGTGGAGGAGGCTTGAGTTTGGTGTGATAACTTTCTTGGAATAAGACTTGTGTATAGTACTCTTGATGTTCCATGGAGTTCTTGGTGCTTGTGTTGAAGACCTAGGGTTTGAGGATGTAAACCCTAGGATGGACATAGAGGCTAGTGGTAGAGTTGTCTTGTAATCCTTGAAATTGTGTCTATGTGGGATTAGTGTTTTCAAAGGATTCAAATCCAATTGCATTTTTTTCATCATAAGGACCTCCCCTTTTCTAGGAAATAGACATATATGGATTGAAATTGGTTCCACAATTGAAGTGATTGTTAAATAAGTCATTGAAGGTTAAAATTGATTGATTTGGGGAAATATCACGGAAATTCTTGGCAATGATTCAATGTTTATATTTCTAGATTCATGAAATCTTGTACAAATCATGTTCCCTACAACAATGTATGACCAAAATTCACTCTATGATGCATGTAGAGACTCACAAATATGGAATCTGATTTATTTGTTTGAAAATACTTCTTGTAACTACAAACTAGAGAATACACTATGCACATGTCAAGCCTCTTTTCAAATATACTTGACAATATCGTGGGTTAATAAAAATCAAATCTAAGCACATTGGAATCTCAAATGATGATAAAACCCATTTCAAATCAAATATGGGTTATGCAGGGGTTTTGGACTGTCAAATTATAAATAACAACCTCTAAGATTACTTGTTGTATCCTTGTAGGGGTTTTAAAAGACTAAAGTATAAAATTATGACCTTTAGAGTTTGCTTGCGATATATGTTTATTGTAGAGAAATTCCTTTCAGATTAATCACATCATTGTATTTCCTAAAAATAGACTAATATTATGTTGATGGTGTTGTATCCCGCCAACATGCAAGGGGGTCTCCTCGATGAAAAGTCTCAATTAGACTTCGTGTTATCACTCCGTAATTTCCCAAGGTTGTAGAAAGAAACCCAGAGGTTACCACGAAACCACTTGCAAAGATGGGATCTATCCCTTCCTACTTCAGATAGGGATATCTATTTTTTATTTAGATTTCTATTAAAAGATATTAGGTTAGTTATTGAGAAAACATAGAAACAACAGGAAATTTAAATGCAATAATGTTCAATACCTATTTGGTGGTAAATGCTTGAACATTGAATGACTAGTTGATGTGGAGTTGGTGACGTGGCATGAAAAACAACAAGAGCGGAGTGGTGGATGAGAAGATAGGTGGCAGGAGTGGAGTGGTGGATGTAATAGATAGTTGCTGGAAGTGGAGTGGCAAATGTAATGGATATATGGTGGGAGATGGCGATATTTTTTTTTTTTTGGGGGGGGGGGGGGGGGGTTATGCAGGTGGTAAGTAGTTTTGGGAGGGGACCCATCGAAATTCTCCAAGAGCCCCACAAGTGGTTTGGGTGGAAACCATTTTTTGGCCCCCCCTTGTGTTAACCATCGGGAGTGTGAGGGTGGGGGGAGGGGGCGGCGAAATCATCTGTCCACTGTAGATCTTGGTGCTGCTGATCTAGGCCAAAGTTTTGAGCACGTCATTTACCTAGAAACGACAATTGAACTTTGTCATATTATTTCATAATAAAATACATTATAACCAAAGTTTAAAACTGTATGAAATTGACATTTTTTATTTAAAGAGGCATTTTGATTGACTCGCTATAGGGGCTTATTTTTTATTTTCTTTTGCTTTCAAACACACACTAACAAACACACACACACACACATATATTTATCCCCTATTTATTTATTTTTATTTTTCCTTTTTTATTATATATCATATTTTTTTTTTCTTGCTTTGAACTTTTGAAAATAATTTGCAGAATGTAATAATTATTTACAGCATTTCATGGGAGAAAATCAATAGATAATCATCACATAAATTATAGGACCCTAATAGTGGCTCCAATGGGGATGGCATCCTCCCTATGAGGTGCCAAGAAAACAATAGATCAATAACCTTTTTCTATTGGGCAATGGTCGTTTGTTCTTGTTTTGTAACTAAATTGATTATCTATTGTTATTATAAATATTGGTAGCAACTCATCAGAACCTTAGGGCCTTCTCTTCAGGCTTCAATTCCTGATGTCAACCACCCTCAATTGTAGTAAAATATAAAATGATATTTACAGTGACATTTATGAAAACCTATCTATCCTTAAGTGAAATAGTGCTTGAGTAGTCTGCCATTGACAGGTCCTCTTGGCAGTCCTTCTCGAGTAAAATCTTTTAGCAAGAATGCATTGTTACCTCGAAAAGGTTCAATTTTATAAGGTCCTTCCCATAGGTTGTCAAACTTTCCATGCTTTTCTTGAGTAAAATATTTTAGCAAGAATGCATTGTTACCTCGAAAAGGTTCAATTTTATAAGGTCCCTTCCATAGGCTGTCAAATTTTCCATGCTTACTCTTCTCTTCATTTCTGGATTCCCATATTAGAACAAGATCATCTAGTTTAAAATCATCTGCTTTAGTCCTTCTGTCATGAATTTTCTTGATTTTATCTTGAATGACCTGCGTATTGTTGCAAACTTCTTTTATAGTCTGCTGCAAATGTATCAATTGATTGATCCTTCTCTAAGCATCATTTGGTTTTGCTTCCTCTTCCTACAACCATTTCAAAACTATAATTCCTAGGGAAATAGGAAAAACTACATCTACTCCATAGATCCATTGGAAAGGTGACCTTCCAATTAATTAATTTATGATTATTCTATCAGACCATAGGGTATTTATCAATTTTTTGTGCTAGGTTTTGTTGTTTTCTTGGAGTAGTTTCTTTATGATGTTCACTAATGACTTGTTAGAAGATTCAACTAACCCATTTCCTTGGGGATAATAGGCAATAAAATGACCTAACACTATGTGATACTTGGTACAAAAATCAATCATCATTTTTTATTTAAAGCTGCAACATTATCTGTAATAATTTTGTGGGGACAACCATATCTGGAGAGAATATGGACTTCAATGAGCTGAATGACGATAAAATGTGTAGCTTGTCTGGTTGGGACTGCTTCTGTCCATTTGGTGAAGTATTCTATTGTTGTTAGGATCCACTTATGTTGTGATGAAGAGATTGGGTGGACTTATCCAATAAAATCCAAACCCCACAGCTAGAAAGGCACCTCCACTGAGATAGGCTTAAGGGGTAGAGGTAGGAGTTTTTTCTTGCATTCAAAAATTTGACATTGATGAACATCTGGAAATAGGTAGGCTAGTAAAAACTAGCTCTAAAGATTTTGTTGGCAGTGGCTTTCCAGTATAAATGTCCTCCATAGTCACATTGATGAAATTCCTTCATGACTTTATCTACTTCATCCTTCAATAAGAAATTCTATAAAATACCTCCAACATCCTTCCAATATAGAGCTTGATTCAAAATGCAGAACTTTACAACTTTTTAGTTTAAGAAATATAGCCTTAGTTTTGGTCAAACCAGTAGGAGCTTGTAAATTCTGCAAAACATACACAATATCTGCATACCAGGGGGAAGTAAGAAATTTTTCTAATACATGTGGAGTCGCCATATCTTGTTGTTCATCTAGAGAAGCTACAAAATTTATGTCTAGTGCATGAAAATTTGACTCAACCATTAGTTTGGCTAGTCCTTTACCTTTTATGAGTTTAGTAGGCTTTATCTCGGTGTCATATTCTAAAATCACTGCAATGCATTTCCCTCTTCTCCTATCTGGATCAGTCCGAGTGAGGATATATTTCACTACTACACTTGGAACGGAAGTAGTTATGTGGTAATGTAGAATATACACTTTGGCCTCCTTCAGTGCCTTTACTAAAGAAAAAAATTGTTTTTCCATGATATTGTACTTCAAGGAGGCATATCTTAAAGCTCCACTGGAAAATGCTATAGGTTGTTCATGCCCCTCCTCGTTTTTCTGCAAAAATAATGCTGCAATAGTGTGCTCTGATGCAAAAGAAAAAATCATGAAATATTTTGTAAAATCACGGATAATTAAAATAGGAGCACATGTAAAAGCTACTTTCACTTGACTGAAAGTTTCTTTAGCCTCATTATTCCATTTTATCTCAATATCCTTCTTCAACATGTTGGTGATTTTTCTCAAAATCTCATCTAGGTTTGGGATGAATCTTCTCATGACATTTATCCTACCAATGAAAGATTGAATTTCTTTTTTGTTCATGGGAGGATCAATCTTCATTATGGCCTCAAATCTGCTGGGGTCTATCCTTATACCATGTTTTGAAATAATGTGACCAATTAGCTTTCCTTCCTTTAAACCAAAAAGAGTCTTTTTGGGGTTCAAGGAAATACCATATTTCCTGCATTTCTAAAACATTATCCTTAAGTGAAGCAGGTGATCTCCATCTGTTTTGGAAAATACAATAATATCATCGAGATAAATCACAATAAATGTATCCTTCTCATCTGTGAAAGAAATATCCATTGCTCTCTAGAAAGTGGCCCCTACATTCATGAGGCCAAAGGTGATCTTTACATACATAAAGGTTCCCTAAGGTGTTGTGAAAGCTATTTTATGTTTATCAATGGGATGCACCAAAATTTAGTCATATCTTGAAAAACCATTGAGCAAAGAAATTCAACTGCAACCAACTACTTTCTGTAAAATATGATCCATTTTAGGTAGAGGGTAGTTATCTTTCAGTGACACTTTCTTCAGATTCTTGAAATCTACACAGTCTTATTTCGCTTGTCTTTTTCCTTGTTGGCACTAGATTTGACACCCATTTTGAAAATATTAAAGGCACACTGATTTACTCTATCAAGGGTAACAAAACTAGACTTACCCTCCTTAGTTTCTACTTTAAAGGTTTTTGGTCCTCTTTGATGGGAATGATATGTTGTATAACATTGGTATCATGTGCCTTTAGATCTTGATAACCCCAATAAAACACATCAGAATATTCTTTTAGTAGATCAATGTACTTTTGTTTTTCATTGGGAGGTAAGGACTTTGACAAATTTACAATATTTAGATTTGCCTCAGTACCTATATTACATTCTTCAACCTCAACTCCTACAGGTTCTATCTTTGGGTTTTTAGCCACATCATTAACATCAAACAACTCTTCTAATGGTACCAAACACCTTGGAAATACAATGTCTTTCAATATGTACATTTTCAAATTCTTCTTTTAACTGTACAAAATTTTCTACCTTATTATCACTACCAAAAACCTGCCAATATCTAACATTATCTGGGACAAATAGCCTATGGTTCACTTACACCTCAAATTTTCTTTTGGGATGAAAAGGCATCTTACAAGTGCTAGCTGAAGTAGCCAATGCATCAGCTAATATATTTTGACCCCTATGAATCAGAGATAGCTGATACTCTGGGAAACACTGTAAAAAATCTAAGACAACATTCCTGTAGGCCCTTATTCTAGGGTGTTTATCCAAGTACTCACCATTAATTTGATTAATGGTGAGTTCAGAATCACCATGTACATAAATCCTTTTAGATCCCAACCTTTTCAAAAGTTGCAGTCCTAAAATCAGTGCTTCATACTCAACTATATTATTTGTGCATTGGAAATTTATCTTGTAAGAATATCCATTTCCTATACCTGTTTGTGAGTTTAAGACCTAAAAATCTACTCCTACTCCTTCCTTGCTCACCG
>CM062809.1:107756637-107767781 GCA_031772625.1 Pinus tabuliformis
ATATTTTGAGCTCATTTGTGATGCCATGATGAAGCTCGTGCAATGTCTGAAGGGGGAGAGCCATAAGATTTAAGCTCATATTCTGCAAGTTTTGGATGCGCTTCCTTTCCTCTGAAACTTCGATGTGCTATGTTCCTTATGGAAAATGGACTACTCTAAGGTATATGGCAAGCTAGGTTGAAGGTACCACCCTCGCTTACTTTGCACTCAACTGAACCATGCATGCTTGAAGCATGCTTGATGCACCTACAATTCTTTAAGGCCCTTCTGGACCTCTGCCAAAATGGACTTGTATTTATCCTCGATGTTCCCCCCCATAGATCACAACGTGGATAGTGTCACAAATTTCATCAAAGTCCCCCTCAGTGAGGACCAAAGCTTTGACGTTGGCAAATTTATCTAATATCTACTTCTACCGCACACTACGAGCACTATGCTTCTTCCACTTCTTGATTATAAATGGAGAATTAATGTCCTCCATTTATACATCAGGGTCTCCAACATGATGTTTCCTGTTGCCAGTCTCATGCTCAACTACATGCTTGGTAGTATTTCCCTTGGGGTCAATGGTGACCGTCAGAGGCATTTTCTCAGTATCATTCTTGGCTGCTAATTTTTTGGCCTGCGTACTTCTTCCTGCCTTCTCGGTCATATTTACCATTGTTGGGATAAGCCAATAACTCGATCACTTACTAATGACCACCAAGATGTCATCTTTAGACAATAAGTATGGTAGTTGCTTCATGACCTTCTCCAAATCTTTCTTGGGGCGGATAGAGACACTGTGAAAAACTGCTTTAAAATCAGCAATGTCACCAAACTCTTAAAATAATGTAGGTGAAAACATCAACCGTTGGTTGATGAATATGGATAGGTCAATCTCCAAGAGAACCCAAAATATTTTATTCTCCATAACCCGGGTCGATTCGAGGCCCATAGCGAGGCAAAATTCGCAACCTCACACACATTAGGTTCCACATTGGGGAACTCCAAATCCTCGAGAGTTTGCCATTCTACCAACATGATTAAGAGTAACAACCATGCCTGATGGAATGTCTTCCCTTATTCCTATGCTTCACGCCAATCATCTAAAAACTATTGAAAGAGATACCCGACCCAATTAAACTGAACCCCCTTGTTGCACTACATAGTCAAGGATACGATTGTGGCTGACACTTCATCTTCTTGATACTTCCTCATGATTTTATTGGCCAATATGGACACAATGAAATGCATAGATACATCGTTAATAGAAATTATAGCATAACCCTAGGACTTCTTGACGATGCCATAATAATTCTTCATTTTATCAACCAACTTCTTCTCTTGATATTTCCCAACAAATGCATCATTAGGGTTTTCTCCTTGATGAGGTAGTGTGGTAATTCTTCAGATTAACATATCATCAATTGGAATTTGCTCTCCAAGCCATAAATTCCCATCATGTACCAATGCTAATAATTAGCACACAAAAATTGTGTTTATGTTGCTCTGCCAAAAATGTGGAACATACATCATATTCAACAACCCAACGTGTTGAATCCTGACTACCCACTTCATTGGTTCCACCCTTGTCACTCTAACTTCTTCGTAATACAATATTGGAGGTATTTTCTAGTCTCAAATTGGAGATACTTGTTGCAATCATTTAAATATCAGTCCTCCATGCACATGTTTCGCACCTTGGCTGACAAATCCCCCTCAATGCGCACTTCCTTGGGTAATAGGGGTGTAAATATCTTATATTTAATGGAATCTGGGTCATTCATCACCTTTATAGTTGGTTTCCTCGATGAAATATAGGGAGGCAGGTTGGAGATTGGTTCTACCGCATCTATATCCAAAAATCCCCTAGCTAATTCTTCTTAATCTAGATCTTGGGGCTCCATGTGCTCTTTTTGTGGATCCATTTTCTGCTTCCTCCATAGTTTTGCGGGGATTTTCCTAAGTGATTGACTAACAGGGTCCTTTGGGGCTTCTTCTGCTTATTGGCCACTGATGCTGCAGTTGTAGGCTTAGTTCTTGGTGATATAGGTGCAGTAGTATGCATTGGTTGGGAGGCAGTAATAATAGATTCTAGCCCTCAACTCAAAAACTCCTACTCAAGCTTCTTCCAACTCCAACCAGACATGCAGCAGAAAGCTCGACTCGCACTTAGGCGCAAAATCTCACAACAAATTCCCAACAAAAAAAGTTTCTGAATCTGGAGTGAGATGCCATATTTATAGCCTTATTCAAAATCAAATCACTCAATTCCCTCCAGATCTTCGTAAAAAGTGCAGATTTTCCAAGATATGCCTCTTAAATGTGTTTTGCCAACTCCTTTTAATGACATCTTCCTTGTCACAGTATCCCTAATGGACATATTCTGGATGAACCTCGTCAAAGCCCTGCTTGCAACGTTGTTACCCCTTCTTTGTTGCAAGTTTCTCCACTTGCGCCATACTCCTGAATGTTACACAATGCACCTTCTTTGCCAAGATCCTTCACTGGAAAAGTATTTTATAGTCCTGTGCTTCTTTCCAATTACCTATAGCACTAAGACTATCCTCTATTCATATAGTCATCTCGCAGTCCCAGAGATGGAGTCGTCTTTGTAAAGTTTCAACCTAATTCCATTTATGTGCCCGAAAATTAATTCTCCATTTAGCTTCGCGAGGTGAACTATGCCACCATCCAAGATATCCCTGATAACGGAAGGGCCTAGCCAATGCATCTTGAACTTAGCAGGAAACTATGTGAACTTACTATCATACAACAAAATCAAGTCTCCCCTCTTAAAATTTTGATGCTTAGTATGGCGATCATGCCATGCCTTTTCTAGAGCTTTCTATACTTGTTAGGGAAATCATCCAAGCAAGCAATATTCTTCTAGCATGAGTATTTGTTCCAATATTTCTTCCATAATATCGTTGTCTACCTTATTCGTGATTGCTGCGATTCTAAGACTAGGGACTACATATTCCATTGGCATTATAGCTTCATGTCCATACATGAGTCTGAACGGAGTCTGCCGTGTCAGCTTCTTGCAAGTAGTCCTGTATGCCCATAACACTATAGGTATGCGCACATCCTAATCATTCCTATTAACATTGCCCACCTTTCTCAGAGTGTTCTCCAAAATTTTGTTAAAAGCCTCAACCATGCCATTCGCCTCAAGATGATAAGCTACGCTCTTCTGGTGATGTACTTGAAATAATTCTATTAATTCTTCAATTGTGTTTTTGAGGAAGTGAATTCCTCTGTCACTCATCAGTATCTTAGGGAACCCAAACCTTGATAATATATACTCAAAAATGAAGTGCACAACAGTATTTGCATTGCAGTCTTTTACTAGTTGCACCTCAACCCACCTGGCTAGATAATCCATCACCGTAATAATATTGCACGAACCAGTGTTCTTTCTTGGTGGATTCATCAGCCCCACAAAATCAATGACCCATTTATCAAAATCTTGTAAAGTAAATTGCGAATTCAGTGGAAGTTCATCTCTCTGCAATGGTCTTCCTATTCTCTAGAAAACATCACGCAGCACTACAATATTCTTTATAATCCTTGTGCATCGTGGGCCACCATAGGCTTGCTCTCAAAAAATTTTGCGTGATTGCTTTTCCTATGTAGTGCCCTCCTGTGACACCACCACGCACTTCGACTAAAATACTGTGTCGTTCATGATCAGGGACATATCTGTGCAATATTTCAACAAGACCTATTTTATAGAGGCCCAACAATCAGAGGAAAATCCTCTGCTCAAACTACTAATTCTCTCTTCTGTTGCATTGTATATTATGTAGGGGCTAGTTCGGTAGTCAAAAAGTGAATAATATATAAAAAATGTTCATCAACAACCCTTGTGCGAAGAGTTGTGTGTCAGGCAATCCTTCTTCAATGTTGGTTGGTTCTTCACCATTATCAATCCAAGATAGATGATTCGGCCCCATATTTAGTCATCCTGGCTTGAAAAATACTTCAAAATCATATTATTGAAATAGTAATAGCCATCTGAAAATACCCCCCCCACAAATAAAGGCTTTTTCAGCAAGTATTCCAACATGAAATGGCACGTGAACATCTTGAAGTGCGCACCCAGCAAGTAATGCCTGAAATTCTGCTGTGCGTACACCATACAGAAGCCTTCTCATTCTGTTGTGGAATAATTTTGCTCCACCTTTGATAGTTTGAGACTTGAAAATGCAATGGGGTGATCAATATCCCTCTCCCCTAGCTGTGCTAAGACAGCTCCCAAAGCTACACATGATGCATCTACATGAATTTGGAACTCCTTCTTCCGCTTTGGAAACACCAGGATCGATGCAGTGACAATTTTCTCTTTTAACACATCAAGACTCTTCTGACACTCCTCATCAGCAGAGTAGAATGGCATATTTCTTTAGTAATCTCTCCACCAGCGCAGTGATCTGTGCATATGAAATAATGAACTTTTGATAATATCCAGTGTGTCCAAGAGTTGCACGTAGCTGCTTCACATTCTTCGATGGATCCAAATTAATAATACTGACTTTTGTAGGATCTACCATCAGCCCTTGCTTACAGACAACATGTTCCAGTAAGATCCCATAAGGTACAAAAAATGCACTTCTTTAGGTTTAACGAGATTTGATACTTCCTGTGAATATCCAAAATCAAGCGCAGGCTTGAGACATGCTTCTTTACCAGCCCAAAGGCTCTCTAGTCATCAAATTATACTTCCAAAAACGTGTGAATGAATTCCTTAAACGCTGCGATGACAACCCTGGAAAATAGCACCGGTGTATTTTTCAACCCGAACGACATCATTGTATTGAGGGGTTTTTCGTAGTGCATTGTATTAGATATCATTTTTTGGGATTCAACTGCATTAGGTAAGTCATTCATCTATGACCATTTCCATGAGAGTTAGTCATAGTAGACTAATTTCTCATGATTTTTGAATAGTCCGCTTAGTACTCATTGCAGTGGGTGATGCTCACAGGGGTGAAGCAATGGGATTGGAACTAGTGAAATGAATGACATAGCATCAATCATCACTTCCGAGGCTTGCACCCAGTAACCAAGACTTCCCGGGAGGTTACCCATCCTAGATCACCTCTGACTCAAGTGCGCTTAACTATGGAGTTTTCCCCACAATCAAGCCCACTTAGCTTGCTACCCAATTTCAAGCTAAGTGAGCTTGATTGTGGGGAAAAATCCATAGTTAAGCGTGCTTGAGCCAAAGGCGATCTAGGATGGGTGACCTCCCGGGAAGTCTTAGTTACCGGGTGCAAGCCCTGGAAGTGATGATTGATGCTATGTTGGGTCCCTATAATACTAGTGATTACCCCATTACTATTGTAGTTATACCCCTTATTTATATTGTTGTGCCCCTATTACCCCCATGTTGTTATTTCTGTGCCCCATAGAATCCTTCTATTGTTATTTTTGTGGCTTTATATTATTATTGTTAGGTCGGCTGGATTATATTGTGACTCCTTAGACTCCTATATATAGAAAGGAGGTTTTGTCATTTGTATCATCCAAGAATTGTTCATTTATGTAATGTAAAGGAGGTTTCCCCCTCGAAGAGGCTGAATTCTAAGGCGTTGATCTATCTTTTCTATCTTTTCTTGAGTTGGTTTCATAACATTTGGTATCAGAGCTTTGAATTCTAGGGTTTCACTGCTACAAACAGGTAATCGTGTCATTTTAACTATAACGTTTTTTCTATGACGTTTCAGAAGTTGCAAAACAAACCCATTTGAGAAGAAATCGTACTGAACCTTGGGTCCGAATTTCAGAGATTTTTGCATGATATTTGCGGAGATATGATCTGAGGAAGTTGGTATTTTTGCAGACTCCTGAATTACATTAAAAACAGGTGACCTGGGGAAAATCATCATAACTTTCTCTCTGGGGATCGGATTGAAATTTCATCAGAAGGTACGGAAAGAGGACGGACTGTAGCTTCTTGTATGTGTGGTTCAATTTCAAAGGTTGAAACAGTGACTCGTGGCACGTCGTACAAGTTCGCTCTACTGAACTAGTCTAAAAGAAAGTCACTGTGGGAGATTTCACATAACTCTTCCTTGGAGAATCCAATTCAGGTCAGACTTGTGGCATAGGAAAGAGGATGCAAAAGGATACTACAGGTCACAATTTCAGAACTGGATGATCTGAAATTACAGAGATACATCAAATTCAATATCAGGCTTCTATAAAGTGACAATAGGTGTGTAGTTTTTTTTTTAAATTTTTGTATAAGCTTTGTTTAACGGAATTCAAAGGGCATAGTAAAGCATTATTATCGGTAACTGATGCCCCGAGGAAAGAAAATGCAAACACCTAGTAAGGAACCTGAAAGCTCGAGCATGACTCATGAAGAAGAGGAAGAAATGCTACATGATATATCAAAATTACAAGAACAAGTGCAACAAATGTCACGCTCACAAAAGCTAACAGAAGCTAAGATAAGTGGCGTGGAATCTAAGATAAATGGCATGGAATCTAAGATAAATGGTGTGGAATCTAAGATAAATGGCATGGAATCTAAGATGGATGATTTGAAGACAGATTTGAGGACAGATTTGAAGACAGATTTGACAAATTTTCTACAAGAAATACTTACTAATGGTGAAAAGGTTGTAAAGGAAACTCATGATGTGAACAAAAGAAATGTTAATCATGATTCCATAGACGCTAATGTTGGATCGAAGATCAACATATTCCAAAAATCGATATGAGGAAGTTTGATGGCAAGGATCCCGCCACATGGATATTACAGATGGAGCAATTCTTCGATCTCAATAATGTGCAAAACACACAAAAGGTACGTATGGCAACTTTATATTTGGAACCAAATCAGTTTGTATGGTATCAATGGCTTTGCTCTCGTAAAAAATTTATCACTTGGGCAATTTTTACGGAAGAATTGATAGCACATTATGAGGATACAAAAAGCAACACTTTTTTTAGCCAATTGATAAGTCTCAAACAAAAGGGTTCAATAATGGAGCACATTGAGGAGTTCCAAAAATTGAACATAAGGGTAAAAGATATTCCAGAGGAGCATAGGATTGATGTGTTCATAGGGTCTTTAAAGGATAATATCCAACATGATGTTCGCCTTTGGAACCTGATTCATTAGAGAAGGCATTCAGGTTAGCAAGAAAAATGGAAAGCAAAATTATGGCAACCAGGAAGCATACCACTCACAACTATAAAGATGGAAGTGTTGTTGCCCTAGTCTTCCACAACCTATAAGGTTGACACCACAACAATTGGAAGAAAAAAGAGCAAAAGGGCTTTGTTACAGTTGTGATAGCAAATACACTAAAGGTCATAAGTGTGCTGAGAAGAAATTATTCTACATAGATTGTGAAGAGGAAGAAGAAAAGGAGCAAGAAAGGTCAAAAGAAGAGGATATACTCCAGGAACAAAGCCTAGATGAAGAACAAATAAATCCGACCATATCTTGTAATGCATTGGCGGGAATTACCACTCCTCAAATCAAGATAGAAGGACAAATCAAGAAGAAAAAGGTAATAGTGTTGATTGATTCAGGAAGCACCCACAATTTTATTCATTGTAGGGTAGCAAAAGAATTGAATTGCTTCCTATATCCAGCACCAGAGTGTCAAGTGATGATTGCAAATGGAGGAACAATAAATTGCTCTGGAAAGTGCCATAATATCAAGCTATCCATGGGAGAATATGTATTGACTAGCCCAATGCTTTCCATTCCAATGGGAGGTGCTGATGTTGTACTAGGAGTCCAATGGCTACAATCCTTGGGTACAATAGCTTTTAATTTTCAAGAACTTTTCATCAAATTTTCTATGGAAGGAAAGGAAGTTGAATTAAGGGGTATTGCAGGGAAACCAGGAAAGATAATCAGCTCTAATGGTATGACAAAGCTTCTAAAAAAGGAGCAAAGAGGTGTAATTGCACAATTATGTTCGCTAGATGTTTCCACATCGGAATCATCTATTTCTCCAGATCTCCAAAAAGTCCTGGACAATCATTCCAAGGTATTTGAGACTCCCAAAGGTCTCCCACCTATGCGTGATCATGATCATGCTATTCATCTGATTCCAGGAAGTGTTCCTCCAAACATCAGGCCGTACAGATATCCCTATGTCCAAAAAGTGAAATTGAACGTATGGTTGCAGAAATGCTAGAGGCTGGTATAATTCAACCGAGTCAAAGTTCTTTCTCTGCTCCAGTAGTATTGGTGCACAAGAAGGATGGATCATGGCGCATGTGTCCGGATTATAGGGAGCTCAACAAGCTCACTATTAAAGATAAGTTCCCCATTCCTGTCATTGATGAATTACTGGATGAATTGCATGGATCAATTTACTTCACCAAGTTGGATCTTCGTTCAGGATATCATCAAATCAGAATGAAGATTGAAGACATTCCGAAAACGGCATTTAGAACTCATGAGGGTCATTATGAATTTTTGGTCATGCCTTTTGGCCTTACCAATGCACCTTCAACATTTCAAGGTTTGATGAATTCAATTTTCAAACCATTCCTTAGAAAATTTGTGTTAGTATTTTTTGATGATATACTAATCTACAGCAAGTCTTGTAAGGATCATGTTGAACATGTTGACAGGTGCTACAACTATTGGAGGAGAAACAATTATATGCAAAAAGATCCAAATGTTTCTTTGGAGTCCAAGAGGTGGAATATTTGGGTCATATTGTATCTCATGAAGGAGTTAAGGTAGACCCTAGCAAAATTAAAGCCATTAAGGAATGGAAAATCCCCACATCCATAAAGCATCTGCGAGGATTTCTTGGGTTGACAGGGTATTATCGCAAGTTTGTTAAGAATTATGGGAGAATAGCAGCACCTCTAACAACATTATTGAAGAAAGATGCATTTTCATGGACTCCGGAAGCAACAAAGGCCTTTGAACATCTTAAAGAGGCAATGTGCCAAGCACCGGTCTTAGCTACACCGGACTTCACAAAAACCTTTATTGTGGAATGTGATGCTTCAGGAAATGGAATTGGTGCTGTTCTAATGCAAGATGAAAGACCCATTGCTTTTGAAAGTCGTCCAATCAAGGGAAAGTTTTTAAGCAAAGCTATTTATGAGAAGGAAATGTTGGCAATACTCCATGCACTTAAGAAATGGCGACCCTACCTAATGGGAAGACACTTCAAGGTAAAAACGGATCATGATAGCCTTAAATACTTTTTAGAACAAAGATTATCCTCTGAAGAGCAACAAAAGTGGGTCACAAAGATGTTGGGTTATGACTTTGAAATCATCTACAAAAAAGGGAAGCAAAATGTGGTGGCAGATGCACTCTCAAGAAAGGATGAGGATGTGGAAGCATTGTTGTGCGCCATTTCTATTATCCAACCAGATTGGATAAACGAAGCAAGGGAGGAATGGAAGAATGACGAAGAAGTGTGGGCACTTATTCGAAAGCTACAACAAGATTCCAGTACGTCTGATACATTTAGCTGGCAAAATGATTCGTTATGGTACAAAGATCGCTTATACCTCTGTAAGAATTCCCAGCTAAAACAAAAGATTCTTATGGAATTGCACACTTCTCCCTTAGGAGGGCACTCGGATTTTTAAAAACTTACCACAGGGTTAAGAAGGAATTTTTTTGGGATGGCCTTAAATCAGATATTCAAAAGTTTGTGGCGGAATGTTTGGTTTGCCAACAAAATAAAGTTGAAACAATTAAGACACCGGGTCTATTACAACCTTTATCCATTCCAAGCCAACGTTGGGAGGAGGTTTCAATGGATTTTATCACAGGTTTACCCAAGTCTGAGGGAAAGAGTGTCATCATGGTGGTAGTTGACAGACTTACCAAGTATGCACACTTTTGTGCATTATCACATCCATTTAAAGCCAGTACAGTTTCTACTGCATTTATGGAAACAATTCAAAAGCTACATGGAAACCCAAAGATTATTGTAAGTGACAGAGATCCCATTTTCACTGGAAATTTTTGGACAAATTATTTTCTTGTCTTGGTACTCAGTTAGCTCATAGCTCATCTTATCATCCTCAATCTGATGGGAAAACTGAGATAGTAAACAAATGTTTGGAAGGATATCTTCGTTGCTTTGTATCTGATAAACAGACACAATGGGTCAAATGGTTGCCTCTGGCTGAATGGTGGTATAACACTTCCTTCCATACAGCAACAAAAATGACCCCATTTATGGCACTTTATGGGTATCAACCACCATCCATCACATCATATTTAAGAGAAAATTCTAAGGTTCAGGCAGTGGAACATCACATCGAACATCAACAACAAGTCCTCCAACTCTTAAAGGATAACCTCGTGTTGGCACAAAATAGAATGAAACAACAGGCAGATCAACATCGCAGTGAAAGAAGTTTTGATGTAGGTGATTGGGTATTCCTACGGCTACAACCATATAAGCAAATGTCCCTAAAGCAAGCTAAGAAGGATAATAAATTATCACCAAAGTATTATGGTCCGTACAAGGTGTTGCAAAAGATTGGTACTATGGCATACAAATTGGAGCTTCCTGCAGCTTCTCGATTGCACCCAGTTTTCCATGTTTCATGTTTAAAGAAGGTTATAGGCGACAAGCTCCCAGTTCAAACAATATTGCCAGAACTTGACGAGGAAGGAAAAATTATATTGGAACCGGAAGCAGTCACAGAAACAAGAACTCGACAGCTACGAAATCGATCAATTTCAGAGTATCTTATCAAGTGGAAGAACTTATCCGCTGAAGATTCCACATGGGAGGATGAGAATTTTATGCAGAAGTATCCAGAACTACTCAAGCGTTGAGGACAACACTTTTTTGAAGGAGAGGGGCATGTTGGGTCCCTATAATACTAGTGATTACCCCATTACTATTGTAGTTATACCCCTTATTTATATTGTTGTGCCCCTATTACCCCATATTGTTATTTCTGTGCCCATAGAATCCCTCTATTGTTATTTTTGTGGCTTTATATTATTATTGTTAGGTCGGCTGGATTATATTGTGACTCCTTAGACTCCTATATATAGAAAGGAGTTTTTGTCATTTGTATCATCCAAGAATTGTTCATTTATGTAATGTAAAGGAGGTTGCCCCCTCGAAGAGGCTGAATTCTAAGGCGTTGATCTATCTTTTCTATCTTTTCTTGAGCTGGTTTCATAA